>JBBPBS010001102.1:811333-913085 GCA_037974835.1 Cicer judaicum
ATTTTTTAAATAATAAAAAAAAAGCTTTAAAGAAACTGATTTAACTATTAATTTTAATACCAAATGTACTTATACATGTCAAATTATCGAAAAACTATGAAATTAAGGCTCTAAGTTAAAAAATTAAAGAGAAACAACAGGAGAAAAATTAACTAAAAATTTATAACATTATTTTTCATTCATTTGGTAATGTCTCATTGAGACAACATATATAGTGCAATGGTAAATAAAGTAAAAGACATAAATGCGAAAAAGTCTAACTAAACAATAATTAAAATAAAAGCCTAACTAATATAGAATTATGCATCTAAATTAAATATTTAAATATAATTGCATGCTAGGTCTATCAGAAATGTAGTGATATGAAAGTTCCATTCTCAAGAAGAAGTTTGAATATAATTCACCACTTTCAATACACTTGCTCAATACACGAAGTCTTGTTGGAAAAAAAGAAACTTACAAATACAATTACCTAATGATTCTCAAACAAATCAGTTAAGTTACAGAAAACAGAACGGGTAATAATAAGAATAAAAATATGAAAGGAGCACCTAATAAGAATAGTTTTTTCTTCTTTTTGAAATTACTATCTTTGCACTTGAAATCTCTTGCCATTTAATCATGACAAGTAATGTAATTATGAATCCCCATAAGATCAAAGATAATATTGCAACTGCCAATGAAACAAGATAAACTTGTACCACTGATGTTGCACTTAATAACAACAATATGTTTAAGATTCTAATGATGCTTCCATTATTAGGTTGATGTAGTGTAAGAATAAATAGTAGTAGTTGGAAAAATATAACAAGACCGAGGAGCAACACCATGACGTAAGTGTCATGTTTTGCCATCCATTTACCAAAACATGATGTCTTTGCAGCTGGGATGATAATCAACAACAAGCATAAGTTCATTGAGGCCATCACTATGTGCTCAAACCTGTCTCTGTCGTATAATCATATTAATTAATTAGATACATATACATTTATTTTTTTATAAACCAAAGAAATCAAAAGACAATATTATATAATCTATCACATAATAAATATCATTTTATATAAAAATAAAAAATAAAAATAAAAAACTTATAATGAATGTCAGCGTTGTTCTTTGAGGTTACTCTTTATTTAACACTTACTATTTAATTGATACATCTCAAAAATGTATGACCCACATAGATTTTACCAAATGAAGGTGAAAGTTAAAAAACAAGTGTTTCATTATACATTTATGATAGTAAAAAATACATTAATTATAAATAAAATAAAATATTAGAATATAGATTGATAAGAAGGTAATTAAATTAAAGCAATTGAACCTTATTAAAAAGTTAAAGAGGGTTAATTGGATTAGAGAATTTGGATTCTTCAATCACAAGCACTTGATCTTTCATGCTTTTCTATCTTACAATAACAATGTATAACAACTTATGTATGTATAGTGTATGTTCATGAGAAATAAATACTAATTCATCCAAAGAAAATAATAATAGTAGAATACCTTTCAGATGAATTAGATTTTTCCTTCACATTCACATTCACATTCGTGGATTGATTTTTTATGACAATAGATTTATCTTGTATCACATGAATAGCAGCTTGATCTTTCATTATTTCTTTATACTAGAGTTAAGTAGATTGGATGTTTGATTGAGGACTAAATATAACTTGAATCGTAAGTAATTAACAATTTACAACATCAATGGATGAATATATAAATACAAATTTTGGGACTATATAGATGGATATAAGTTTGTTACCGAACTTTTGTCCAAAAACATAGTTTGTTACCAAACTACTTTTAATAAGTCAAAATAAAAAATCAAACTACTCCAATTTTATTGCAATACCTTTTTTATTTTTTAAGTTAAAATTAAAACTAGAGTAGCACCTTCGTGGTGTAAATCAAGAACAACAATGTATGGCCCATTTTTTTAAAGAGTATTAGGATAAAAAAAAATATTTGTATCAGAATCTCTAAAATGGTTGAGTTTTTTTTAAGTGTTAAAAATCTAATTTTTAAAATTAAAATAGGGCTTTCAAAATGTTTAGTCGACCTTGAGCACAACAATATGATAAAGAAACTCAATATTCTGTGCAAGTAATCGTGTATAGAGTCAATATATGACTAAAGACAAATGAAAGTTCATAGTGATTGTAGTTTTATATATAGATATAATTCACTTTTAAGTTTAGTTGTCTTCTTGAAATGGTTTATCATGTCAAATAGATGTATGTAATATTGTCTGGTGTATATAGTTTGATTGGTAAGTCAAGGGATACCGAATGAATTATAAAAAGGAAATCTTAAATTCAAACTTTAAAAAACTAACTTAACAACTAATTTATTAACATTTAAAAACCAACAAAATAAAAGTATGTAGCGTTTTTTCTTATTGTTAACGAGTCACTATTATTTTGAGCAAAATTAACTAGTTTTCCATATTTAACCAATTGTTTTTCTGCTGCTAAACAATTTAACCTTATTCACGTTAATTAATTAGCTTTGTGGGCATAAATACTATGATAGTTTCCAATTTTTCAATTTTTTTAAAGAAAAATATTATAAATAATCTAACTTGGACCAGGTCAATATCAAAACTATATTCATTTTGACATTTGATATTAATTACAACCCATGAAACAATTAGACAAATACTTGATATGATATTAACACTATTAACATGCACTTTTTTTATTTTAAATATAAATAAAAATAAATTTAAAAAAATTGATGCATTTAAACCAAATTTTAAACTAGAGTATATCAATTTTTTTTTACTTTACTTCTTATATAGTTATATTTGAGACAAGAGAGAGTAATGAAAAATAATTAAATAGAATCATGTTCAGATATTCAACATTTTTCAATTTGATACAAATTTAAACTATTAATATTTAAGATATGTGAATGGCTAACTGATAACACCATCACGAAGTATTATATAAAGTTATACATTTAACACGCATGCAAATGCAATAGTATGTTGAGAATGCAAAGTAATTTATTGTCAGCACAATCAATGGTGTGCATCAAGAACAAAAGCGTAGGGCCCAATTTTTTAAAAAAGAATTAGGATAAAATTTCTTTTGGATCAGAACCTGTAAAATTGTTGAGTTTTTATAAAGAGTGTTAAAAATCTAATTTTTAAAATTAAAATAAGAGCATCAAAATATTTAGTGGACTCTGAGCACAATAATATGATAAAGAAACTCAATCTTCTTTGCAAGTCATCGTGTATAGAATTAATATATGAATGTAGCGTTTAAACTTTAGAAAACTAACTTAGCAACTAATTTATTAACATTTAAAAGGAAAAAAATGTAGCGTTTTTTACTTCTATTGTTAATGGGTCACTATTATTTTGAGGAATTAACAGGTGGAAAAACAGAGAAAGACAAGACATAATGGAAAACACAAGAATGCTAAACTCACATTGTTTCCTTTTCAATCACCAAGTAACCCTAATTCAATTTGTCTAAAATATTATGTTTACTTTGTGTGTTTTAATTTCCTTAATATTTTTACGTTTTTATTTGTTAAATTTTATGTTCATTTTTCTTGTTGATAAAAAGTTAAGAGACTTTAAACAAGACGTATTTTTTAAAATAAAGAAAATAATTTGTTTTGATATTTTTATTATTTTAAAAGATGTAGATAATTGTTGATTTCAAAACTCTTTTTACCTCATTAATACAAATCATAGCCACCAGCTTCTTGTTCCTCGCGTCACTATCTCTTTTTAGTGTATGTTCTCTTTCTTACTCTCTTAGCTGCACTGTTTCTTTTATGGGTCTCAAAATAAATAAATAAATTATTCTCTCAGAAAAAGATCGAGACATTTTGTTATTGCAATTTTAGTATTTTGCTTGTCTAAAATAAAAAGGTATAACAATGGGTCAAGCAAAATACTATAGTATGGGTCAAGCAAAATGTAAAATAAAAACAAAAAATGTTAGAACATAAAAATAATAAATACAAATTATATCATACAAAATTTACAAGACACTCAATGCAAAAAGACAAAACTTCGGTCAAGTGCCATATATATACATACCCTATTTATAGCATTGTCAAACTTCTCTTTCTTGTTGTTTTATCTATGTGTGTTCCCTTTTCATTACAAGAAAACACAACTTCCAATTGCATAACCCTTTGTTGAACTATAGTATGCACTTTCTTTATTAAAGAAATAAGATATTTCTAATAAAAACTTATAATTTATTTTATTTTAAATGTTAAGTACAAGGAAATATTTATAAGTACTATAAGAGAATTGTAGACATATTTTTAGAATCATCTCAATTAATACATACTTCTAAAAAAATTCTACACTTTTATATATTTAATATAGTTATAGATTTTTCAATAGATATTATGACTTATCTAAATAGTTCTAGATTATTCTAAATTTCAAGTTATATTTAACATAGCTCCCTCTTAGTTTGAAATTTTCTTCTTTACATTTGGTCTTGCTCTCAGTCTCTGGCAATCTCTCTTCAATGATAAAATTTTATTCTCATCTCCTTTCACGATATAGCTCAATGTATACTTCTTCTTCAAGATAACCATTTTGGAATTTTGACTTTACATCAAGTTGATAGATTTTCCATTTTATTTGAGTTTCTCGAATCGTATTCGTGTAAAAAAATTCATAGTCAACTCCATGTTTTTGTTTGTATCCTTTGATGATGAATCTTTCTTTGGATTTTTATGCTGCTCCATTAGTGTTCTTTTTAACTTTGGGTGTAGTTGGTAATTCTCGAATGTTATTTATCATAATTAATTAAATCTATTCATTAATGGCTTGTTGTCTTCTTCCTTATATAGCTTCATCAAAACTTGATGGTTTCCTATCTACCGAAAAGTCTTGGGGGACAATAATGTGATGGTGATTTTGGACAACCACATGACCCAACCAGGATGGTGTTGCAGTAACACTAATGGCAATGGGTTCTCTGGCTACCAATATTTTGACCCAAACTTGTGGATTACAGAACTAAAATGGCCACCCTTTTCAATGGAGTGCCAAATGTGGTTGGCATGAGCTTGAGGAATGAACTCAGAGGTCTAATGGAGAATGTCAACGATTGGTACAAGTAAAGCAATTATTGCATCTACAAGTAAAAAATTAAACCTCTAAAATCACAAAATCTTTATATCAAAATTTTAGATTCTAACATTTGGTGGTAAGTAGTGGTGCTACGCTGCAGCTGTTGTTATTAGTGTGAAGATGAAATGAGAGTTAAGAGAAATTAGGTTTAGTTTATGGTTAGAGAAAATATAGTTTTTGTTCGGACTATATAAAATTTAGATTGATCAATGTACAAAATTAAAAATGGATGTTAATGCAATTTTTTGAAGTTTAGAATATACTGTATAAAAAAATTGGGATCTTTCTAATTGGGACATCTCAAGATACAAAAATATTTAAATAATTTTTTCTAAGAATGTTTAGAACATTATTAAAAATTCATCTACAAAAATTTAAAAATTTTAACTTAAGATTAATTAAATTTGAATTTTTTAAATGTCATATATTTAATATAAAAATAAAGAAAATATGGATTAATTAAATAATTTTTTCTAAGAATGTTTAGAACATTATTAAAAGGTCTTACACGAGGTTGTACTTAAATCATGTCTAAATAAAAACAATTTCTTCAATACACATTGAAAAAAAAATTAAATATAATCCACCACTTCTTCAATACAAAAGGTCTTGTTAGCGGAAATGACATCTTTCAAGACTTACCAATCAAATACTCGAAATATAAATAACAATAAGTCAAATTAAGAAAACTAATGTATGTGGTTGAAATATTAAATCTGAGATAAGGGAAGTATCACTTTCTATATTTACTCAATGAGTGCCAAATAATGAAAACAATTAATAGTGTGAAACTAATAGGTAGTAGGACTAATATCGTTCCATCTAGAATAATTTGGACCTTAACAGTGTCTTGTTGACATTTAATCATGATAAGTAATGTAATCATGAAGCTCCATAAAGTCAAAGAGATTATTGCGGCCATTGATGAAACAAGGCTAACTTGTAGGACTGATGTTGCACTTAATAGCAACAATATGTATAAAATTTTACCCAAGCCACTTTTATTAGGTTGATTTAGTGTTATAAGAAATAGTAATAATTGATAGAATATGACAAGACCGAGGAGTAAGACCACGATGATAGTGTCATGTTTTGCCATCAATTTACCATAATATGATGATGATGTCTTTAGAGCAGGGAAGATATTCGATATCAAACACAATGTCATTGAGGTCTTGGCTAGCTTCTCAAACCTGTCTCCAAATGAAATTAATTAAATATATACATTGATTGAATAAAATATTAATTTGAGTCTCGAAATGTAAGCTAGGACTTTAAAATTGTACATTAATATATATATTGGTTTTTGTATCGGACCAAAGGTAAGATCATTCCTTTATGCCTAAAAATATAATTATTTTATTTAATTATAATGCCTTTAAAATTATATTTTCACTTAGTAAAAAAACCTCATTCTAATATTTTTTTTAAACTAAAACTAATAAAAAATTTATTTAAAATTAATATTGTCTCAATGAATATTAAATCAATTAACAAGATTATTAATATAAATTTAATGTTATTATAAAATATTACTTCAAATTTTATAAGGTCTCGTCTTCAAATTTACTTTAGATTTCTATATGTGTTAAATTGATCCTTATTTTCATATAAAAAGAATATAGAAATTGATTCTATGTGATGAACTGATCCTTATTTTAATATAAAAAGAATATAGAAATTGGTTTTTGTAGAAATTGGTTTCACAACTCTACATTTTGAATTCTGTTTACACGAAAATTCATGATGTTTTGGTAGAATTTTTTTTATTTTACCCACTACTCTTAGATTTGCATAGTGACAAAATGCACCTTGTGAAATGACAAGTCTATATGTACATTGTTGCTTAAGGTGACAAGGTGACATCTCAACATAGTTAATAGATCAATTTTGACAGATATTTCAAATTAATTAACGTGTTTTTAATTATATGAAAATTTTTATTTCTGTTACACAAATTTAACATCTTAAATCACTTACGTTTACAACACTATACAGTAAATAGGTGATTCACTAAAAAAATTAGTGTTTTTAAGTAAAAAAATAAAAAATATAAAAGAATGTTCAATTCCTCTAATAATAAGTGTCACTTTAACAACAACAAAAATTATCTGAAAAATTATCTGAAAAACAGATTAATTCAATAAAAATAATTTGATAAAATTGTTATTATCTTTCTTTTATTTATAGTTACTCATTTCTTACAATGTTTGAAATGAATATAACAAGACTCCAGAGAAATATAGATTAGTATGAAGGTAATTAAATTAAAGGGGTTGAGTACCTTGTGTTAACTGAATTAGAGGAGTTCGATGCTTCAATCTCGATCACTTGATCTTTCATGCTCTTTTCTCTATCATAATAACAATGTATGAATATATGTTCATGAGATATAAATACATTTATATATATTATAATAGTATTAATACTAATTAATCCAAAAAGAATAATAGTAGAATACCTTTCAGATGAGTCAGATTTTTCCTTCACATCAATAGTCGTGGATTGATTTTTCATGACAATAGATTTAGCTTGTATCACATCAATAGCAACTTGATCTTTCATTATTTCTTTATACTAGAGTTAAGTAGATTTGAGAATTAATTAATATGTTTGATTGAGGACTAAATATAACTTGAATCGTAATTAAGTAATTAACAATTTACAACATGAATGAATGAATATATAAATACAAATTTTGGGACTATATTGATAGATATAAGTTTGTTACCGAACTTTTATCCAAAAACATAGTTAGTTACCGAACTACTATTGCCTGGTCAAACAAAAATAAACTACTATTACTTGTGTTCTTATATAATTGTAAATTATTATTTATAGATAAACTTGATTGTAAGTGGGTTGCACCAAATTAATAATGTATCGTAAATATTATGTGAAAAAAATGTTAAGGATAATATAGGAATTAAAAAAAATCTACACTAATTAATAATTTCACTTTATAAATATTTTACTTTAAAAATCAAGAGTAAGTAATTTCTCAAAGAAAATAAATTAAAAAAGAATTAAAAAATTATAGTAAGAAAATATATTTTAAAGAGTAACAAAATAAATTGTTTTGGAATCACTCACATGGTGCCATCATGTCCACCTATATATTTGCATTTCAACTTTAAGATTATAGTTACATATTTGTGGTTAAAAAGTACTACCGCAAAAATAATGCAAGACGTTAGCATCTCTTCTGCTTTTTGGGAGAAAGTTGCTTTTGTATTGCACAGTTAATTTTATACTCTCTCAAATTATTAAAAATTTAAAATTATTTTTAAAAAATATTACTTTAAAATTATTTTGTATTGCATCTCTTCCGCAATCAAATTTTCTGTACACAAATATTCATTGCAAATTTCATCACTAAATTTTGAAGTTTGTGCCATAAAATTTTCAGAAATTTCTAGTCACATTTTTTTATCGAAAATTTCAATATTTTAAAATATCCGGTAGTTATTTTATTTAATCAGAAAAATTAAAAAATTGGGATATAATTTATTTATTTTTTATTTTAAAATAGGGATAAAAAAACACAACAGATTTTGTTATAATATAACAAGTCGTTTGTTTTGACATATCTATTTAATATTTTTTTCTTGAATTTAATGTATTTTATTTTATTTTAATAATATAATTTTTTAGTTATTTTCTACAATTTAATTGATTTTGAAATTTTAATTTATTTAAAAAATCAAAATACTATTAATAAAATAAAATATATTAAAAAAATACGATTGACTAATTGTGCCAAAATAAATAATGTGTCCCTAATACTTTGTCGATAAAATAACAACATATTTTTATTCTGATCTAATAAATAAATAAAAATTAAATAATAATAATAATAAAATATTGTTAATGTAATTAAAATATAATAATAAAAATATTTAAAAAATATAAATTTTAATAATATAATTTACTTTACTTTATTATTAGTATTAATATTATTTTATTATTTAATTTATTAATAATATTTTGTTTTTTTAAAATTTTATAATTATTTTTATTTTATTAAATAAACAATTTTGTAATTGTAAAAAATGAGAAAAAAAATTTTATAAGCCTAATACATAGTCGCATTCTCAGGAAATTTCTGGTATTTAAAATCAATACCGGATATTTCAAATTTCCGGATGGTACTTTCTAGTATTGATTTATAACTACCGGAAATTTTATTCATTTTGAAACTTTCGATAAAAAAAAAAATAAAAATCAACAGCACTGACTTTTCTGGGAAACAGAACTTGTGGGGGCATGAGGGATTTTTTTTTTATTTTTACAATTTTATTAAAGATATTTTAGACATTTCAAATATAAATTTTTTAAAAGGGAGGTTATAAGGTTAATTGAGGGGTACAAAAGACAATTTTTTTTTGGATTGTTCAATTCAAGAATAGATTATGCTACATGTAATTTCCAACAACAACAAAAAATTAAACATACATTATTAAAAGAAATCTTAAGCGTTCTTTTTCTCTCTATAAATAGTATAAGTCTATATTTTACTCGCTCGTGTATAAATCACATGTTAAAACTAAAGGTTGAAGTACCACTAATATTGCAAAAATAGATCAAGTTATTTAGTTGTGCAATGTTACTCCACTTATCATAACAAAAATAATAAATATGTTCTTAAAAAAATCTATTAAAAAGGGATTTTTAAACTAAGGCTTAATTGATCTTTTAGTCCTCTTATTTTAGCTGAATCGCGAAAGTTGTCCCTCTATTTTATTTATCCTCAGTTTTGGTCCCTTAAACATAATTTTGGTCTAAAACTTGATAAAAATTCATTCTTTTTGCATTTATTTAAATCACATCATGCCTCAAGATCTCATATGCAACAATTGTACTTGAAATTTATAATCATAAATATTATAGCACGACTTTAAAAAATGAAAATTTATCAAGTTTTGGACCAAAATTAGATAAAAACAAAATGGAGAACTATTTTTGCGATTCAGCTAAAATAGGGGACCAAAACTGCAATTAAGTCTTAAACTAAAAAGTACATATTTAGATTGTCATTGACACTACCCTACGAATTCCATTCAATTTTTAATGAAGAAAATTTCATTTGATTATTTCATTGGCAACGACTGTTAATAGAAGTCAAAGATAATATTTTAAGTACGTGAAAGTTTATGTACCACAACATAGATTCTTATATGGACAATTATATGTTTCCAATTTAAGAGTAATACCAAAAAAAGAGTTTGAAAATATTGGTAATTGATAATAAGATCAAGAAACAAATACTATATCACATATAATTTATAAAGAAGTATTTTAAAATATAAAATAGACCTTTTTAGAAAATTTGTATTCATTTTATAATTTTTTTATTTTATGTTGAAACAAAGATTATAAAATACGATACAAACTATTATTATATTATTGTTTATTTTTCATTGACATGTGCATAGTACCAGACCTATAGTTGTCCTTAAATTTGAATATTTTTGAATGAATTTTTGTAAGATTGTTTGAAAGTGTTAATGGTGCTTTTGGTCTCTGCAATGTGAGATCAATATAGTTTTAATATTTGTAAAATTATTATTTTAGAATTCAACCCTATAAATTCAGATTCGTTCTTTTTTAATCCTTGGTGGCATCTAACTATATAAAAAACAATGATGTGGAATATTGAGTAAATATTTTTTAATGACATGACATTTGATTCAAGAATATTTTCATAAAATATTTAAATAGAAACAATGATAATTATTAAATTAAATAAACTAATTTTTTAAAGTAAGATGAAAAATAAAAAATTATGTATGTTCCCTTTCAATTCCTTTTTCCATCTTCAATTTCAAAAATCCCTATTTCCTCTCCACAAATCCCTAAACAACTTTCTTCAAATGACTTCTCTAAAGCTAAAAAGAAAAAAACAACTTAATGTAAAACACAATCTGAATTATTCAACAACTAAAAATAAAATTAAATATCATGAAACCCAAAGAAGATGATGTTATTGATACAATAGACACTTTTAGGGATTAAATAAAATTAAATGTCATGAAACACAAAGAAGATTATGTTCTAAATACAATAGACACTTTTCTTATTCTTATGAATGCATAATAGTTATAATAATAGAAAATTTTAAAATGATATTTTATTATTGGTTATCACAGCCATGGTCTCATCCTAGCAACAGCCACACAATGAAAATTACTAATGCTAACTTGTACTATTTCTCTTAACATGAACAACATACAAAACTTGCACATTCATTTTCCAATCAGAAATAATCTTATCTACCATAACATATTAATAACAGTCACTAATTCGTACTGAAATTGATATTGAAAATCAATTCACTGTATGCAAAAGTAAAAGTAAACAGAACATACATTGCAAAATCAATTGGGATTAACCCTGGGATTTTGGGCTTGACGATTGAGGAAAGAAGGGATACGGGAAAGACAATTTTTTTTTTCTTTTTCTTTGTACATAATTTTATTTATTTATTTAGTTTAATAATTATTAATGTTTTTATTTTAGATATTGTCAAAAAAAAATGATGATTCATATGTCACATCAATAAAAAATATTGAATAAATATGCTACTACATTGTTTTTGGTTAAACGCTACCAAAGACTAAAAATAAAAGAATCACTACGCCAAAAATGATATCTCACGCGTTCTTCTTTTATAGCGCGTATTAAATACAAATAACATTTTAAAAATAATAGAAGATTTATTTATTTTTTTTGAAAAAACGAAACTTACAAATCCAATTACCTGACGTAAGATTCTCAAACAAATCAGTTCAGGTACATAAAGCGTAAGGCAAAATAACCATATGAAAGTAGCACATGATAGGAATAGTTTTAGTTTTTTTATTCCTTTTGAAGTTACTATCTTTGCACTTGAAATCTCTTGCCATTTAATCATGACAAGTAATGTAATTATGAATCCCCATAAGATCAAAGATATTATTGCAACTGCCAATGAAACAAGATAAACTTGTATCACTGATGTTGCACTTAATGATGCTAATGATGCTTCCATTATTAGGTTGATGTAGCGTAAGAATAAATAGTAGTACTTGGAAAAATATAACAAGACGTAAGTGTCATGTTTTGCCATCCATTTACCAAAACATGATGTCTATCACATACTAAATATCATTTTATATAAAAATAAAAAATAAAAATAAAAAACATAGAATGAATGTAAGCATTGTTCTTTGAGGTTACTTTATTTAACACTTACTATTTAATTGAGTGAAATTCAAGAGTCCCACCATTGATCCATCTCAAAAATGTATGACCCACATAGATTTTACCAAATGAAGGTGAAAGTTAAAAAACAAGTGTTTCACTATACATTTATGATAGTGAAAAATACATTAATTATAAATAAAATAAAATAAATAATTTAGTAAAATTATCTTTATAAAGTATTATCCTTATTTACCATCATTTCTATATTGACATGAAACCAGAAGAAGAAGAAAAAACAACTACAAATTAAAATATAGATTGGTAAGAAGGTAATTGAATTAAAGCAATTGAACCTTATTAAAAAGTTAAAGGGGATTAATTAGATTAGAGAATTTGGATTCTTTAATCACAATCACTTGATCATTCATGCTTTTTCTATCTTACAATAACAATGTATAACAACTTATGTATGTATAATGTATGTTCATGAAAAATAAATACCAATTAATCCAAAGAGAATAATAACAGTAGAATACCTTTCAAATGAATTAGATTTTTCCTTCACATTCACATTCACATTCGTGGATTGATTTTGTATGATAATAGATTTATCTCGTATCACATGAATATCAGCTTGATCTTTCATTATTTCTTTACTAGAGTTAAGTAGATTCGAGACTTAATTAATATGCTTGATTGAGGACTAAGTAGAGTTTGAATTGTAATTAAGTAACTAACACTTTACCACACGAAGGAATGAATATATAAATACAAATTTTGGGACTATATAGATGCTTATAAGAACATAGTTTGTCCAAAAACATAGTTTGTTACCAAACTACTATTACTGAGTCAAAATAAAAAATAAAACTACTCCAATTTTATTATAAGACTTTTTTTATGTTAAAATTAAAATTAGAGTAACACCTTCATGGTGTGCATCAAGAACAACAGTGTAGGGCACTCAATACTTTTCAATCTTTTCAATCAGATACAAATTAAAACTATATATTTAAGAAATATGAATGGTTAACTGATAACATCATCACGAACTTGAGAAGTAGAAAGTGAGATAATTCTATTCTTCACCTTATCTAAAGATTCCAATGTTGTGTCAAAAGTTGTAGGAATAATTGATACTTGTCCAGGATTTTGACTATTGAACACTGAGAACACAATAGCTTCTTCAAAACCTTGATTTAGAATGTAATGGAACAAACCTTTAGGGAAAACACAAACATCACCAACTTTGAGAACATTTTGAAAAACTTGATTTTGTGTATCAATAAATCCAGCTATTAATACACCTTTTGTAACAAATATAATTTCACTAGCTCTAGGATGATAATGAAAATTTACTAATCCATCTTTATCAATGTTGATTCTTCCAATTGATAATCCGAGAGTATTCAATCCTGGAAATGCAGCAGCATTGACGAGTTTTACGGATGCGCCGAAAATGTCGGTCGAACTAGGTTTACTTAACTCCATTGTCTTGAAATCTTGAGCTGTTACATTATTTGGATTTTTACAAGGTAGACCATTGATGAATGTTGTTTGTTTATTTGATGAAATTGATGGACATGTGTCTTGTAGGTTATCACAATTTGCTAAGACAACAAAGAAGAACACAAAGAAAATGTAGTAAATAAAGGATTTCATTTTGAATATTTTCTACTAGGTACTATTTCTTGCACTTTATTTTGTTGGCTGAATAAATTATTCAATTCAATTCATATTCAAATATATATATAATACAATTAAGTTCTTGATTTGAGACTATGTTAATGTGGATTGTAAGTAATGATTTTATAGTCTTGGAGTTCACTTCTGGATTTGAAGTATAATGTAAGAAGTGTTTGCTTGAAACAAAGGAAACATTTGATTCATTGAGTTATTTTTCAACATGTCCTCCTATAGTTAAATTCCACTTTTTGTTATCATTTTCATTGGTCAAATTTAAGTAAGTTATGATGTCAAATTTAAGGCTATGTTTCTATTTTGGATAGAGCTATATATAGTTAACTACAAGTTTTAATTTTTTTTTAAAAAGGAAAGTAAACTCTTATTATATTAATCTTAGTAAAAGTAAAGTGCAATTAACATTATTAAAAAGTTAAAGGGTATCCATTAGAATCTTTTTATGGTAAAGTATTTTTGACATTGACAATTGTAGAATACATTTGGTGTATAATAAGGAATTTGTGTACTACGCAAACAGTAAGATGGTGACAGTATAACAAAATTGTCTACACTTTATTCGATCAGGATTCCAATACTTGTGCTGTCAAGTTGAATTTTGTTCTTTAAGAAATTTATAAGGAAGGGTGAAGAATATTGTTAGATATATTTGGAGATATTTATGTTTGGTTCAACTGTTAGAAATAAGAATTGTTGGTGATTCATATACCTAATATTTTAATATTTTAAAGTTTTAGATTGAAATGTGTAAAAATTTCTCATAAAAAATAATTAGTTTAATAAAGTCTTCTTATGTAGTTTGATTAGTAGTATTAGAGTTTAATATAAAAAAAACTTAATAATATATTAGAGTCATAAAAAATAATTAGTTTGATAAAGTCTTCTTACGTGGTTTAATCAGTGGTATTAAAGTTTAATATAAAAAAAACTTAATAATATATTAGAGTCGATGAGAGTGTAATCTTAAAATCTAAAGTCTCTTATTTAAAACAAAAATAAGATCTAAAAAAAAGTATAAAAAGACACAAATTAAATCTAATATTAAATTTTAGGCTATTTGTGCAGACCACCCACCAAATTAAATGTGAAAGGTATTAAACACTAACTTAATATTACCTAGTCATTTTGTTTTGTCTATAATGAACCACTTATAAAAATGTGTCAGAAAATAATTCAATACATTTGGAATGAAACCATTGTACATTGATTTGTGAGCCATAAAGACAGCTAAGCAGATTGCCACGTTTAGTATGGAGGAATCAAAGGCAATTTTGGTGCATACGTTTTTGTTTTTTTGTTTCTTTTTTGGGTACAGTTTAGTTCATTTCTGACCGTTTTTAACAAGTGCTTGTTCAACATTTATTTATCGTCTAAGAGAAGTTGCTTCTACAATAGAAGAATAAGAAGATAAGGATATTATGGATGTTACATGTTCTATTTTTTAGATTCATTTTTATCTTAAAAATTAAATCTAAAAAAAAGTGGAACTTTAATAATTAAAAAAATAAAATAAAAATTATCAATTTTTAGTCCATAAATTTTTTTTAATTCACTGTTAGTCTTATTTTGAAAAGTTTATAGTAAAAAATTGATATTTTTATTTTCTAATAAAAGTTCATATAAAATCAAAATAGAAATTAAAAGTGAATAATTTTTTTTAATGATTAAACTTGAAAGATCATATTTTTATAACAATAAAAAACATACTTTTGTTTATTTAAAAAAAAAATTGTTGTGATTGATTTTGCAAATGCATTTATATGTATTTGAACTTCTAGATTTAATTTCTTTTCTTGATGTTTTATTTGAGAAACAATACGGTGCTTCCTTGATCTTGATTTTGTGAATTTTTGTTATGGATATTGTTACAAACCAGTCTCAAATTAAAACACAAATATAATTTTTTCTAGAATAAACACAAATTAAACTACTTTAAACTAGAATAAATACAAATTAAACTACTTTGATATTAAACTATAATAAACACAAATATGCAATTTATGTTCATTTTTTCTATAATAAACACAAATATTCAATTTATGTTCATTTTTTTCTTGAATCCATTTTGAATAACAGCGATAATGAGATCAATTATAGTGAGAAAAAACCAATTATAATGGGATTCACCATTAAGGCTGATCAATTATAGTGAGAAAAAACCAATTATAATGGGATTCACCATTAAGGCTTTTTTTATTATGTTTCTATTTTTGGGTTCATATTTTTTTCTTTGCTTTATTTTTAATAACTATAAAAGTATTATAATGGTATTACCTATTTATTTATTTTTAATAACTATAAAAGTATTATAATGGTATTACCTATTTAGTAATGAATAAAATTACAAATTAAACATGACATACACATCAATAAAACGGAATTGTGACTAACTATATGGTTGTTCAAGGAATTTTATATTTGAGATAATTTATTTTTACGATTGAAGAATAAAACGGAATTGTGACTAATTTTATAATTTTATTTGAGATAATTTTGACTAATTTTATAATATCTTTTTACGAATAAAAATTAAACATTGTATAACAAGAATTGAATTTATATTGGTTTCAATTTAATTTTAATTTTATTTAAACTACAATCTTATCCAATTTAATTTTTGGTTAAAGAATGTTGTGGTTAAGTATTTTAATTTTTGGTTAAAGAGTGTTGTGGTTAAGTATGCACAATTTAATTTGGTTGAATAGTGGTGGGGTTAATTACAAACAATAATCTTTGTTGTACATAGTTTTTTTAGTAGATGCAACAAAGGTATAATTTTTAAAGAAATTCCATTACATTAAAATTTCTATTCCATTACATTAAAAATTTCATTAAATAAAAATAAAGTATAATTTTAATTGATAAAATAAAGGATAAATTTAAATTTTAGTTTTTTAAAAAATTCAAATTTTTAATCATAAAAAAATTGATATTTTAAGTCTCGATAAAGTTTTTATAAAATCAAAATATAAATTAACGGTGAATAACTTTTTTAGAGATTTAATAATATAATAATAATAATTTTTTTTAAATGTTAAGTTTGCAATGACACAAACAACACAAATTATATAAGTCATACATTTTCGGTTTCTATAGAAATGAGGTAAATATTTTTTATTTTTTTTAATAAATTAGGTAAACTTTTTTTTTAAAACACATAAACAAAAGTTAATAATGAAATATCTAGAAAAATAACAAAAAGAATATTAACTTATAAGATTTAATTATTGTATTGAATAATGTGACACAAAAGTTAAATTATTGAGTATAAATAAAATATGCGCATAAAATATATATGATTAATTCATTATACATGACATAAAGAGTTGTTGCATATATGTAAAATATGAGTGAAGATGCATAAATCACGCGTGACTATTGAAAAAAAATGTAACATGCATACAATAAAGATAAATTCTCTTTTTATTTTTTTGTTTCCTGATCCTTATGCAATTTTATACACCTACAGGGTTAATGAATCAATGAAGATAATAATCAATGATGATTCTAATATAACTTGTGTAATAATATTTTTTTTTTCTTATACACCTATATATCTCACTATCTTGTGTATATATTTTAAACGTCAAAATATTTAAGATATTTTTTTTATATATTTCAAATTGCAATATTTATTATCATAAAATAACATTTTAAAATATTAGAACAACTCAACCATGAAACTGAATTAGTTTAGAAAAATCATTACATTAACAACAAAACAATCGGGATAACAATGTATGGATAAGTGATTTTTTATTAGTTGGAAAGATAACAAATACTAGTCATTCTTATAATCTAGGACTCGTGCTTCCAAGAATAATAATTGTCCCAGTTTAAACTGCTTGATCCTTTTTGTTATCCCTAACTTTTGCATAGACAACTCTTCCAAATTTTCAATCTATCAGGATACTCTAATTTTTGTCTATGTCACATTTTCAGGTTTTCAACCTAGCGAGCCCAATTTTCTATTATTTTCATTTTTTTTAAGTATAATATTTCTTGACTGCATATGAGTTTACTGGAAGTGAAAGCTCATCTCCATCAATTTATGTGAGTATCAGAGCTCCCCCAGAGAAAGCTTGTTTCATTACATATGATCCTTCGTAATTCAGATTCCACTTTCCCTAAGAATTTTTTTTATGGGCAATATTTTCATTAACACTAAGTCTCCTTCTCAAAACTCTCGAGAATAAACTTTTTTCTCGTAGGCTTTTTTGATATAACTGACCATGACACAAAACTATCATTCTTTTTTCTTCTATGAGATTTAATTGGTCATAACGTGATTGAACCTACTTTGCCTCTTCTAGTTATGTTTCTATTAAGACTCTGATCGAGGGAATTTCAACTTCGATGGAAAGTACCACTTCCATTCCATACACCAATGAGAAACAAGTTGTCCCTATTGAGGTACGAACAAAGGTTCTATAGCCATGTAATGCAAAGGGAAACATTTCATGTCAATCCTTATATGTCGCCGCCATCTTTTGTATGATTTTCTTGATATTCTTATTTGCTGCTTCTACAGCCTCATTCATTTTCGGATGATATGGAGAAAAATTATGGTGCTGAATTTTGAAACTATTACATAACTCTTTCATCATTTTGTTATTCATATTAGTCGCGTTGTCAATTATTGTCTTATTTGACAAGTCATATCGACAAATCAATTCTCTTTTGATGAATCTAACAACCACACTTCTCGTCACATTGGCATGAGAAGCAGCTTCAACTCATTTTGTGAAATAATCAATAGCTACTAGGATAAACCGATGTCCATTTGAAGCCTTAGGCTCAATGACTCCAATAACATCCATTCCCACATTGAAAATGGTCATAGTGATGTTAAAACATTAAAAGAGGTAGGTGGTACATGTACTTTATCAACATATATTTAACATTTATGACATTTCTTTACGTGAATAAAGCAATCAAATTCCATGGTCAACCAATAATAGTCAGCCCTTAAGATTTTACTTGTCATTGTGTGATCATTTGCATGAGTTCCGAAAGAACCTTTGCGAACCTCTTGTATGATTTTTTTCGCTTCCACTTTATCCACACATTTGAGGAGAACCATATCATGAGTTCTCTTATAAAACACATCCCCATTTAAGAAGAAGTTCATTGACAACCTCCTTAAAACCCTTTTGTCGTTTTCTGAAATACCCAATCGATATTCCTTATTCTTAACATATGATTTGATGTCATAAAACCACAGTTGCCATCAATCTCTTCTTCTATTAATAAGCAATATGCAGGTTTATCTCTTTGTTGAATTTTTATGACCGACACTTCCTGATTAGTGCTTTTTTTGAACATTGATGACAATGTGGCCAAAGCATCAGCTAATTGGTTTTCTTCTCGAGGGATATGATGAAAAGTAATCTTCTCAAAGTGTTATGTCAATTCTTTGATATGTGTGTGATACAAAATCAATTTGGAATCTCGTGTTTCTCACTCTCCTTTCGTCTGATGGATAACCAACAATAAGTCTCCATATACCTCAAGAAAGTTTACATTTGATTCGATAGTTGCTTCAATGCCTATAACACATGTCTCATATTCCGCAATATTGTTTGTACAATTAAACACACATCCTAGCCGTAAATGGAGTGAACTGGTTCTATGGGAAAATCAAAATGGCTCTAATCCCATGCCCTAAGGCATTAGAGGTACCATCAAACACCAACATCCATTTTTCTTTATCAGATGATTCAATCTCTTCAAATAAAATCATTATGCCTTCATCGAGGAATTCACATTGTATTGATTGATAATCTTCTACCGGTTGTTGGGCCAAATATTTTGTTAGTGCGCTTCCTTTAATAGATTTTTGTGTAACATATACCAAATCGTATTATGATAACAACATCTGGCAATAGACAATCCTTCCAATAAGAGTTGGTTTCTCAAAGATGTACTTAATTGGGTCCATTTTAGACACCAACTAAGTTGTATGATATAACATGTATTGCCTCAACTGACGAGTAACCCATGCCAATGCACAACATGTTCGTTCAAACAGTGAAAAACTTGTTTCACAACTGGTGAACTTTTTTCACAAATAATAAATAACATGTTATTTTCTACCAGATTTGTCATGCTGCCCCAGTACACAACCCATTAATTCGTCAAGTACTGTTAAGTGCATAATAAGCGATTTTCCAGGAACAGGAGGTACTAAGACATGAGGTTTTGATAAGTACTGCTTAATCTTTTCAAAAGCTTTTTTGACAATTGTCATTCCATTCAACTTTTTGGTCTTTGCGCAACAATTTTAAAATCGGCTCGCATATAGCGGTGATATGCGATATGAAACTAACAAAAAGCTTTTAGTCCTATTTTGAAAATAATATTATAAAAAATTGATATTTTTAATTTCTAAAAAAGTTCATATAATATCAAAATAGAAATTAATAGTGTATAATTTTTTTAGAGATTAAATTCAAAAGATTATACTTTTATAATAAAAAAAAATTTAAACAAAAAAAATCATTTTATTTTATAAATATTCTCATGACATTGAAAACTCTAAAATTTTGGGTATTTCAATTTTATAAATATTCAAAAGATTATGTTTATAAATATGCTCATGATATTGGAAACTCTAGAATCTCTCCAAGTCACTTGATGATGTGTCTTGTTTTGAACTTTTATGTGTTTTATCATGAGACGATATTATTGAATTTCCACAACCTCTCTTTATAATAGAATATATAATATTTCATTATATATTTTAAGAATCAATTATGTATTTTTTGTCAATGAATCTATTTGCTCTATAATATATGACTTGTTGATTAATGGTAAAAACATAGCAAAATAGAAATCAGAGAAAAATAAGACCAAAGGCAAATTAGAATCATAGGCAACTAAGAACTAGAGGCAAAGATAAAACATAATTAAAGGCAAGTAGGAACTAGAGGCAAACTGAACCCAAATATAAACAAAATTAGAGGAAAATTAGAACTAGAGACAAACTGAAATCGGAGACAACTAGGAGCCATGTGCAAATAGAGCTTGAGGCAAATAGGAACGAGTTGAATACAAGTTTTTATTTGAGAAAATTCTTTTCGACCTTACTTTTGTTAGACCAAATTTTGTTTTGAACAAAACATGAGAATATTTGAGTGATTATATTTTACATATGCAACGAGTAATTTTACAATGTACAAGTATGTATTTTTTTACACTTATTTAATTTAAAATATAAGATATATAATAATATAATATATAATACATGTAACAATGTTACTACCTACACTCCTTAAATATTTCATAAAATGGAAATACTCAAAATGTCCCTTTTTACTTGTCTCATTTTTTAAACCCTAATTTTTATCTTTCACTCCTCATCTTCTACCTCGTATTCATCTCTTACCTTTTTTTTTTCTCTTTCTCACACCCCTATTTTCATTTTCTCCCTTTAGCGTCATCAAGCATCAAAATTTTCAAAAACTTCAATCATGTTCATTTTCACCCACTTACATTAGGTTTACATCCATCTTTTATTATTCTTCTTCTTATTCTTCTTTACAATATTTAGTTAGGGTTATGGGATTGAAACTAATTTTGGTGAGAATGAAACTGATTTTGTCAACTATGATACCGTGATACTGAGTGTTTTCAAAAATCACTTTGGGTTAGTGATTTATGTTATTTTAATTTGTATACGCTTACGTGAATTGAAATAATGTACAGATACATGATATGAGTCAATATAAACTACGTGAATTGATATTGCATTTGAACACAATTTACGTAGGTTTTGCCTCTTCTTATCTGCCTTTCAATTGAGATAACGTACACATGCGCAAATTGAGTATGTGTATGCTACGTGAACTCAATATGCATATGCATACACAAACTGAGTTTAAGTAGGTTTTGCCTATACTTGTTTGCCTTTTATTTTGATTATGATTATGCATAAATGGTATGCATTAAATTTATTGATAGATCACTTCAAATTATAATTAAAGATACTGGTAATAATGAGGGTCGTCGTGCTATACTGACCACTTCTACAAGGGCTCAACGTCTTGAGGAGGAGTCTGAAGTGCAACGAGAGAGACAAACACATCAGAAACAACGACAATTACAACAACGAGCACAACAAGAGTAGCATGCCCAACATGAAGAACATAGACAACATGAGGTCAAACCAAAACCAATGGATCAACCTCCACATGTTGATGGATATCCTGTTGACATATGTGTCCTTAGAACATTTGGTGACCACGTGACCACTCGACTTTGGGACATAGTGATAATTTTCTCGATCATATTAAATTTTTGGTTTAAATGTGCTTTTAGTCCTTATAAATATGTTTCGATTTGATTTTAGTTCCTTTATTTTTTTTTTCTGTTTGATTATACTCTTGCAAATTCTAACAAAATTTTAAAAAGTCATTTATCAATATTTTTTAGTAAAAAAGTGGTGACATGACTAATTTTGAATGAAGTGATACATGATGAGTGTGTAATTGTTGTTGATTAGATAATATTTAAAATTTATTTTACTAACTCATTTCATTATTTAATTAAAACTTAAAACTAATTAATTAATTAATAAATCAGTTAAATAATAAAAACTTAATAATCTTCATATTCAACCATAAAATTTTAATTAAAGCTCAACAATTTTCATCTTAAATCCTAACTTTTTAATCATCAAATCACAAATTCATATTTGGATCAAAATTATAAAAATTATAATCTCTCGTTTCTCTAATACTACGCGTATAATATTTGCCATAATAACCGACCTATGAAAAAATCAAGATGGCTTGTGGTAAATTTATTTTATAAGTTTGAGTATGACTTGATTGAAACTCGATACAACATATTAATCCCTTAAATACCAATTACATTTCAAATAATCAAATATATATGTAAATAAAACATTGAGTTAATATGTTAATATAATAATTATTTTTTTATATTTTTTTTGACTATTTTTTTAATATTTAACTTTATATAATATTATATTTTTCAATTATATTTTATAATAATATATTACTTTAACTGCAGTTGTGGTCTCCTATTTTAGCTGAATCACGAAAGTAGTTCATCTATTTTGTTTCTCCCCAGTTTTGATATCTCAAACAAAATTTTGGTCCAAAATTTGATGAAATTTCATTTTTTAAATATATACTACACCATTTATAATAATAAATTTTCAGTACAATTATTGCAAACGAGATCTTAAAGACATTGTGTGACTTAAATAAATGCAAAAAAAAAAAAAAAATTAAAATTTTATAAATTTTAGACTAAAATTATATTTGAGAGGCCAAAACTGAAAAAAATAAATTGGAGATTATTTTCGTGATTAACTAAAATAGGAGAAAAAAATGAAATTAAATTTAATATATTTAAAAATATAATTATAGTATTATAATCCTAATGTTTAAACTTTGAAACCCTACTCTGAATTACTATCACTACACTATCTTCATTCTCCGGCGGCAACTATCGCCGACGACCGGAGAGAAATGGAACCATCAACAGAAACGAATAAAACAGAAGAAGAAGAGCAGGTGGTGACTCCATGGGAGGTTGCCGGCAAAGACGGCGGCAAAATCGATTACGACAAACTCATCGATCGTTTCGGATGTCAAAGGATCGATCAATCTCTCATTCAACGCGTCGAACGTCTCACTTCTCTCCCCGCTCATGTCTTCCTCCGCCGCGGCGTATTCTTCGCTCACCGGTTTCGCCTCTCTCTCTCTGCTCTCTCTATTCCTTAATGCAGTCTAGTTGAAAATCTGTTTTTGTCAATTTGTGTGGCAGTGATCTTACTGAGGTTTTGGATGGATACGAAAAGGGAGATAAATTTTACTTGTATACAGGACGTGGACCTTCCTCTGAAGCTTTGCATTTAGGTCATTTGATTCCATTCATGTTCACCAAGTGAGTGCATTTCATTTCTCTTTTTGGAAATAATTAAAAAAATCAAGTTAAATTTGTTAATGTGGAGTGTTATTATTTATCTAATTATGGGGTTCAGCGTGCATTTGTTTTGGATTATTAAGGGAACGTTTTGGTAAAAAGTTTAGTTAAGTTCTTATTCAACAAGGGCTCAAACCTTTCACATATGCTCATAAGCTTTCTGAAAGTTGTTTGTAATATGTATAAGTTTGTGTGGGGAGCTTATGAAGAAAAAGTTCATAAGTTATTTTAAACATTTACACAAGTACTATTTACATATTAGGATGAGCTCAAATAAGCTTATGCAAAGTACTTTTACATTATCCTATCCAAATAACGTATAATTGCTTTTCCAAGTGAAGTGTCTGTTTTTGGTATTGCATCTGAAGGCAAAATAATGTATAAACTTAAAATCGTTTTTTCGGTTTTGTCCAATAGCGGCTATTGCATAGTAGAATTTGAACAAAATTTCTATTGTTGATATGATATTTGTACAAAATGTTGTTAAATAGCAGCTATAGTAGTATGATATTACTATAGCCTAGCAGAATTTGAACAAACGAATATTTTTTGCGATTTGTGTTTGACAACACATAAAAAAAAACCAGGCCGGTGCAAAACTTGATCCACAGTGAGTGTAGACATTTTCGTATATTATGCTACAATTGTGTTGTCATCATACCACTAAGAAAGTGAAATTCAAGTGCTACCAGAACAAGATGAATCAGAGTTCAATGTGTACCGCTACAGTTAGGTGTAGACCATTACCGTCTCTCACTGTAGCTGCATTTTTATTGTGGTGTCTGACGTGGTATACATTGAACAGTATTACTATTGAGATTAGCCTCTCGCTCCTGAAGTGCACCTAAGAAATTGTGCTACATGATTCAGCTCTTTTTAACGCATAAATGATAGGCTAATAGAAGTATACAGTAGTGATGGAACAAATTTAGATACTTAAATAGCTGAGCGGTGGAAATGAAGTTGTTCAAAATTGCTGTGATTCCTGGGGATGTTTGTTTAAGACTTAATGTGGTGGAAAATGATGTGTAGGTATTTGCAAGATGCTTTTAAGGTTCCTCTAGTTATACAGCTCACTGATGATGAGAAGTTCTTGTGGAAAAATCTTACTATAGATGAGTGCCAAAGACTTGCGAGGGAGAATGCAAAGGACATCATTGCTTGTGGTTTTGACATATCAAAGACATTCATCTTCTCTGATTTCGATTATGTTGGCGGGTGAGTTAGTTATAAATGCATGTTTTCCTGAAAAATTTATTTCTTAAATATGTTTTCCAGTTATTTCTTGAGATTTTGTAAAATCTTGTATTATTTGTAGTTGCAGGAATTTTATAAGAATGTGTCTATACATTACTAGAAATACGATTTAATAAGAATTGAATTGCATCTGCAATCTTAAAAACATGATATTAAATGAAATTCTGCATTAGGAAATGGTTTCATGCTTTCTACAAAGTATTGCATGATTATTGAACACGATATTATGAAGATTTGACTTAGTTTGACAATGTTGTCGTTTGTTTAACATAACCTTGTCTTTTTCTGGGCTTAACGCAACTAAGTGAATTGGTTTCAATTCATATTTTCTACATGATTAATACTTGATGCCACTCAAGAATGAAAACTAAAATCTTGTATGCTGTGCACAATTTAATTTTCCGTTGACGAGTGTTGTGGTTTTGTCTTACTCAGACAAGAGCGCACCAATGCATCCCAAACTTTTTTCAAAGTTTTTTAGTGCAACAATGGTCTTTTCCATAAAAAAATTCCATCAACCTTAAATATGTGGGTATTATTGGTTTTTTGTGTCTGTATTTTGGAATCAAGGTTGGCTGTTTAAATTTGATTTGGGGCATATATTACACACATCATTATTGGTAAAAAAAATTGAGTGAGGTTTGAGTTCAATTGTCTCTGTCCTGAAATAAAACGTTGATGGAGAAATTTCTCAATCTGACGCCCTTTTAAATTTGAACATACACAGAAACATACATATGTATGTATTGTAACCCTTGGCATCTGAAAAGCTTAAGTTCTATTGATGAGAGAAAAATGAGAGAACTTTGATATAGATTCTGATGAAAATGATTTTCATTGTATCATTTCAGTTCTGTTAGGCTTAACTGAACCTATGCATACAGTTGCAATTGCAGTTGCAGCTACGCAATAGTAAAGTAGCTTATACAACTATCATGAGTAGAAAAACAATGAAAACACTGATTGCATCGCTAATCACTATATACTGACTGAAGAAATTCCCTCTCCAGTGCCTTCTACAGGAACATGGTAGAGGTTGCAAAGCGTGTGACATATAACCAGGCTGTTGGCATTTTTGGTTTCACTGGGGAAGATCATATTGGAAAAGTTAGTTTTCCACCTGTGCAGGTATGGTCTATCTCTTCCCTATGTAGAATACGCCTGTCATTGAAATGATCATAATGTATTGTTATAAAATAAAATGTTCCATTGAGCTGCGAGTTCTTGTTAGACAGCTTTCTCATCTGGTTGTTTATATTATTCTTCAGATTAAGCTGTGCATTTGTAATCTGATGTTTCTATGGTCATCTTTGACATTCAAATATATGTAGATAAGAGTATATTGTATGTGTTAGTGTGAGTCTACATCTACATGTTGTAAACTTCTACGCAATGGTGGGTTTGTAAACCTGTGTAACATATCCAATCCTACAGAGTATATGTGTCTGTTTGTGTATTTAATGCACTGTGTTAGTTTCTTTTATGATCCTATTTATTTCATAATCATATATATTAGAAGTTGTTGCATGAAAATGATTGCATGTGCATCATTTGTTTATGCAGGCAGTTCCATCATTTCCTAGTTCATTTCCTCATCTATTTTCCGGCAAAGAGAATCTCCGTTGTTTAATTCCGTGTGCCATTGACCAGGTTTGTTGTTCTACGATGCTTGTATATGAAAAATTTAAGCCTTTTCCATTTTAAGATTAGCTACTATGGCAATGCTGATATCTGGTTCCAATGTTTCTGTAAACTTCTTGCTTTTGTTTTTTTTATATCATTTATGTTCAAACACATGTTGTACATGTAGATATTGAAAGGAAAATGAAAGTAAAAAATGATCTGTTTTAACTTAGGTGTTTATAACTTAACTATTTGTTAGCTAATGAGATCAAGACATTTATTGTTAGTGAACCTTTAACTCACAGGTTAAGTGAAAAATATGTTAGTTCTTGAATAGTTACCAAATGTTCATATTCAAAATTGTCCTTACTGATGGAATTTCTTGTTGATTGCGAGGTCCTATAATTAGTTATATATGTAACAAGATGGGTACATTTGATTTATATGCTTCAGCTTGAGCGGGAGTGTTAAAATATTATATTTATCACTCATAGTCTATATAAAGAACTTCTGCTGTGTAGTTGAAACACATGGGTTATTGAACATGTCTCTCCATATTTTATTTTCATTTAACACCCTATTTCGAGACTGTCATTTAAACTCTACCCATTATTTTTGTAATAGTATTTCTTTATGACATCTTCAGGATCCTTATTTTAGAATGACGCGAGATGTTGCTCCTCGAATTGGATACCACAAGCCTGCTTTGATTGAGTCATTATTCTTCCCCGCTTTACAGGTATTATCATGTTGCAAAACATTGGCAATTTATGAAATTAAGACAAACTAGTATTGTGCATGTTTATGTATATATTTACCATTGCATATATGCCAAAGTTTGAGGAATCTGATTTGGAACACAATGGGTATATGCAGCCTTTTGAGATTTGCTATTTGAAAATAGTCTCTTCCTGTGTAATTGTATTTTCTGCTTGTTTGCTCAATGTTTTTTTGAAATATAAATGCTTGCAGGGAGAAACAGGAAAAATGTCTGCCAGTGATCCCAATTCTGCAATATATGTGACTGATTCGGCAAAAGATATAAAGAATAAGGTTTATTTCTGAATTTTTTTTTTAAAGATTTGGTTTATGTGTTGCTTGCAGTTAGGTCTTGTAGATCTATTTGTTCATTGTGACACTGACTAGTTTTAGAATCTCCATTTGCCAATGTTGGTAACACTAGTGTATATGCAAGATATAGAAGGGTTTGCTTACACGTTTCCTTGAAATTCATTCAGAATTGTTACCAAGCACTAGATCTCACTCTAGTAAATCTTGCTCTACAATACTGGATGATCATAAAATCTAATTACTTGTGCACTCTAGTGTTCTTCACTCTTTCTCCTTTTCCGTCCACTTGGTTAAGTTCATCACGAACTGTATATTTGTGGCTATCTTCAGGTAAACAGACATGCATTCTCTGGTGGGCAAGATTCTATAGAGAAACATAGACAATTAGGAGCAAATCTTGAGGTAATGTAAGTTCTTATTGCTTTATTTTGATGAATAATATGATGTTTGCTTGTAACAAATAATATCTGAACAAGAGTCAAGATGGACTAATTTGATATGTGTACCAATCTGATAAAAACTGATGTTATCCCTGACTAACCTATGAAAATGATTGCATGTTCAATCTTTTTTGGCTAAACATTTGATGGATGGCATTATTCAGGTAGATATACCTGTCAAATACCTTTCTTTTTTCCTGGAAGATGATGCTGAACTCGAACACATAAAAGAGGTCATATTTCTATCCTTTTTCCTAAATTATTTTTACATGTAGCTAAATGAGGCTTGTTTAATTTCTTCTCTGACAAATTTATCATTCTCTCAGGAGTATGGAGCAGGACGCATGCTAACTGGTGAGGTGAAGCAGCGCCTAGTTCAAGTTTTGACTGAACTAGTTGAGAGACATCGGACAGCTCGAGCTAATGTTACTGAAGAGGTACACACTAAATTTATTACTTTTTTTTTGCAATAAATCCTTGATTTAGTCCTCCAAAGTTTATGGCGTCACCATATTAGGATTCTAAATATTTTTGTAACCAAAATGGTGCCTCAGAGTTTAATGTGCTAACATATCAATCCTCTCATCTCAAAAATGCAAAATATCACCAAGTTCTTCCATATGGATGAGTTCGGCTACAATTGTGCATTTATGAGAGACTAGTTTGGTGAAAATATCATTGGAGAACTAATATGGTGACACTTTAATCTTTTGAGGGATAATTTGGTGAGATCCTAAACTTTTGCGAGGATGAAGGCCTGTTTGAAACACTTTTATATTATAGTTTTTAAAAATTATTTTACAAATTTGATTTAGAAAACTGTTTTAAAGAATAGAATTAAGGAAAAAATTTGTTTGAGAGACTTGTTTCTAAAAACAGATTTAAAGATGAGAAAAACAGAAAACTTATTTGATAATCTAATTTTTAAAAATAGTTTTTGACTAAAGAATTAAAAAAACTGAAAAATAGGAAGTAAAACACCATTTATCTGTTTTGCTTTTTTAGTTTTAAAAAGTATAATATTAAAAATAGTTTTTAAAAACAAGTAATCCAACCAAGTTTTTTAGTTTTTAAATTTAAAAAAACTAAAATAGAGTTCTTAAGATGAGAATCAAACAAGCTGTAAATTGAATGTTTTCTCTTTTTAAAAGTAGGAGTTCCTTTTCATTTCATCTGAATGACATGAACCAAACTTGTTAGATATACGGCATGAAACTTTGTTAGACAATTGTTCTATTCAAGTTACTCTGTTCAGAAATAGTTGTAACTAACTTGGGGATGGCATTAGCCGACTTGCTTACATATAACTGCCATCTGCCAAAATCTGTTGTAACTAATAGCTAACTGATAGTGTTTTATTGTATATAACTCTTGTTAATTTTCAATATAGTCCAATGGAATGGCATTAAGCAGTAAAGAATCATGTTATGTATTCTGATTCTAAAATCCATATCAATATTTGTTTTATATAAAAAACAAATTGCAGCCTCTTTGAAATTTTTATCAAAACTGCTTGTTTGCTGGGTTGCATTTTTTTACCTCATATCTCTTAAGATTGGCTGGATTGAAGCCTTGAATTCATTTGATCACTTATTTGCTCCAAAATTTACGTAGTTCCCCTTTTATATCTTTCTTTCAGATGGTGGATGCATTTATGGCTGTCAGACCACTTCCCCACATGTTTGACTGAAGAAGTTTCCTTAATCAACTCGTATCTGCTCAAATATTGCTTGGAAATCAATGGCTAACTGGATTTCATTTGTTTCTCAACTTCAAATTTATTTTTCTTGAACATTTCTGTACTATGATTTTGTGATAGAGTTATCTTAATTTTTTCCTATCAATATTTATTAGTTCAAGTGACAATAAGTTCAGTTTTTTGGTTTTTCCTTTATTAAGGTTTCAAGTATGAGTCTTATAAATGAAGTTTTTTAAGTAGTGAGGTGATGAAAAGTAACACTCCTGAGTATTATATTGTCAAATGTAATGGCCATGGTTTGGGTGGAGAGGCTGCAGAAGATATTCATCATGGTTTGATTTCAGAAGATCTGAGGTGATCTACAAATGCACGGATAATTTAATATGTACATTTTACTCTTGCGATTGTAACTTTTTTCCTTGTGATTAGAAAAGAAGATTGTTCTATTATTAATGCATTATTGACATGCTTAGAATTTCAAGGATAAGTGGACTGTGCCTTATAATGTCTCCTAATTTCGCTCAAATAGCACGATCCCACCATTCTTATTGGCCAAACCTCAATTTGCAAATAGCTCAAACCAGTTGATATCTTCTTCATTCAAATTAATCCATGTTCAATCACTCGTTAAACTCATCTGCATATTCATATTTGAGTTTTTATCATAGAAGTTCCATTGTTTTTAAATACAACATCTATGGTTAAGAATGTTTACTTATTGAGCAAAAACGAAAGAAAGGTGTGATCAATATTCAAACTTATTTAAACGTCTTTCTGTGAGTAGATGCACACATGGGCAATCCATGAAACTGACATTGCAAGCACCGGACAAATACTAGTACAAAGTTTCATTTTTGGCTGAAAATCTGTTGATTATCAGAAGAACACAGAACTTCATGTGCTAATACTAACAAATATAAAACTAATACTAACAAATAAATAAGGTATTTCCTAAAAATCAAGGGTCCCAGCTTGAGTTGACCCAGAACAACCACTAGATGTGTTATATGAACTACCAGTTGAACCATCAACCGGGGCTTGATTTAGACATTCTAGAACCAAATACCTCCTTTTTTGCAATTTTATTGAGAATGTTGTGGCCTCAAGAATCACAGGAACCTGCAAATAAAAAAACCAGTCATCAACACAAGCCTGTTCCGATAGAACAAACTGAAAGAAAATGGTAGATTCTAGAAACTATTTTTTCTCCAATAAATTTGTTAGATTTTGTGGGCAAAAATGTATAGGAGAAAAATATCAAATGTAAAACATCAAAATCATTTATGAAATAAATTCATAACTCAGGGAAAAAACTTACATAATGTTGAAATCATTGTGTTTGTGTGTTGTGTGTGTGAGAGAGACAAAAAAAAAGAGCATATAACTGGATAAATGGATGTAAAAAGTTGTGTATACATGTGACATTGTGAACTACTGGTTCATGTGCATAAGAAGAGTTAACCAAAAGAATAATACCATTTAGAGATAAATCAACATGAAGCAAGAATAAATTCAAAATCATTTATGAAATAAATTCATAACTTAGGGAAAAAACTTACATAATGCTGAAATCATTGTGTTTATGCGTGTTGTGTGTATGAGCAAGAGAGACAAAAATAAAAAGAGAGCATATAACTGGATAAATGGATGTAAAAAGTTGTGTATACATGTGACATTGTGAACTACTGGTTCATGTGCATCAGAGGAGTTAACCAAAAGAATAATACCATTTAGAGATAAATCAACATGAAGAAAGAATATAACCTGTGTATTTAACCGTGCAACTTTATGTATATTTAGAAGTCCAACCATGTCTTGGTAGCCGGTGAGGAGTTTTGCCATTTCTTTGTCCTCATCTGACACAAAAATAATCTAGTGATGAGATTTTGAGTTAATTGATAAGTAAATAAATGCAATTGAAGTTGATTATGAACCTGGAATTGCTCTCACAGAAAGCAAGGTATCTGCCATATGTTGAAATCGTTTTGAACAAGATGGAGAAAGAAGTGAAGGTGGAAATGTTACAACAACAACAGCATTTGATGACCTAGCCATGCCTTTTAGGGACCTAATAAAGGAAAGCATATGCCACTCCTGCAATAATGATATGTTTTACTAACACATTTCAAATTAGAAAAATATTGAGCATTTATAGAGTGAAGGAAAAACATTTCACAATAGCTGAGATGAAATCATATAGAAATTGTCTCAGAATATACAGTTCAAATACAAATGAGAAACTTAGTTCAGAACCATATGACCAAAAAAAAAAAGCAAAGTAAAAATCATATTGACTCACCATGTCTGCATATTTGCATTGTGGAGAACAGAATGATTGAATTGCAACGCGGCCAGCAGAGGAAATGTTGCCTTCATTTCTGCTGATGCCATCATAATTTTAGTGAATGAAATTTTGAATAGAAAGGAAACCAATTTTATATACTACCTCTGTCCCTAATTATAAGCATCCTTTGAGAAAATAATTTGTCCCCAAATATAAGCACTCTTTCTAGTTACTAGGTGCATTTATTATTATTTTTCAAACATACCCCTTATCAATACCACTAATTTATCTTGGAAAACAAAAAATCAAACTAAATACATTCATATATAAAGGGTATTTTAGTAACATCCAACATAAGAAACCATCCTGTATCTCTAAAAAGAACATTCCAATAACAATGCTACAGATCTCCACACCTTGAGAACTGAGAAAGAAATTCAGCACAACGATCTTGAAGAGAAGCAAGGTTTGGGGAATCTTGGATGCTGAGACAATCTACATTCATGCCACTAAAATAATGTCTATCTAGAGGCTTCCGCAAGTCAAAATCATTGCAGTAATCTTGTTGAGCACCTGTGCAATGCAAATATGATTCAACACAATACAATGTGAATTATTCACTCTCAATATTACAGAGATATAAGAATAAACAAGGAGAGATGATTATGGACAAGCTTACCATTATTAGAGCTGATATTTAGCTGAGGATCACCAAAGTACTTCTTGTATTGCCAAGCAATTCTCAGGTCCTTTTCCTGAAATTGAAGTGTAATAATAAACCAATCACACAACCATGACAAACTTAAGAACAGTTTATATACATGATCACAGAGTGCAACGGACAAAGTAAAGTACATGCGTATGATCTCGAGTTTTCTCCTCTTTGGATGAGGCTGGAGCAGGCAAAGTACCAAGAAATCCTTTAGGGTCTCTACTAGAAGCACTGGCATACAAGAGCGGCTGTTTGTGTACAAGTCCCTGAGACATAAAATTTCTCAATAGAAGCATATGATGAGGTGCTTCTGCATCTTCCATAATCATGACAAGGCTACCAAGAGAAAAACCACCACCTAAAATCTCTATTCAAAAACAAAAAAAGAAGCATAAGAATCTTCCATTTAAAGACATGGATAAAATAGCTCAATAAATTAATTTACTATTTGAAGGAAATAAAAGAGATATTTACTGTCGAGATCTGGAATCCCAGATGATAGAAATATTGTCCCATTAGGGCCATGCTTGAGTCCTGAATTCTGAGACGTTACAGTCGACACATTGCGAGAAAAGCTACTAACTCGAGTCCTCGTTGCAGCCATTCAATATGTCACTATGAGCCCTGAAGAAGAACGTGTGATGCTTCTGTGAGATAGCATGCAAGTAATTTTAGTATCAAGGTTCAAGCTTACATTGCAGTATGGTATAATAGTATCAAGTAAACTACTCCAACTTATTCTAAAGTTATGTGAAAGTTCACCCATATTTGACATAATCATTAAAAATCATTAACAACCACAGTATTGCTTTGCTTCTCATCCTCCAACAAGACAACATGCTTACTAGAACCGATCTATATTAAAAAATAAAATCTAAAAAATTCAACTAGACAAGTATTTTACATTATGAAATAAGATCTATTTATATCTCAAAGAAAAATTGGAATCAATGAATGATGAGGGTGTGCACCAACACACTTTGAACTTTGAAAAATTGCACTAATACCCCTACTTTTTTGTATTCTGACCCTCCTAAATCTTTTTTCTTTTTCACCTGAAGTCCAAGACACCGAAAATCTGAAAGTACTCTCATATTTTGCATCTCATAGTCATTTCCAATTTCTAAATTCCAAACTTCAATACAGGAGTGGATTTACTTAACTACTATTAGTTAAAAGAGAAGCAACTATCTGCAAATAGGTTAGGCATTTCATAAGTATAGTAGCAGTATATGCATTCATTCATGATTCATATGTTGTTTGAACTTTATGCTACCTTGTTATCAAACATTACAATAATAATTGCAAATAAATTCCTATATAGTATTATTTATCATAAACAATAAACAATGTATAAATAAAAATCATAAAGAAATTGGCAGTTGAGTGAATATAATAAGAATAGAGAGAACACGAATTTTACCCCAATTTGTTTAGCAGTGAATGAAGGAATCGAAGTGCGGCGGAAAAAAGTTGAAGTGACAGTGCTTCTTTTGTTGCGGTTAGAAGCGGTGGTGCTCACGGTGGTGGTGGTGAATGAAGCTCCGGCGACGGCGGGAAACAAAGTTCAGCTTCCTAAGGCCGAGCGAAGAGGAGTTTTTAGTTCTCGAGATAATTGGGAAAGGTCCAATGGGCCTAGTAAATAAAAGCCCAACACTTCTAAAAGGCCCAACTAATGTTTTAGTTTATAGTGCTGGAATTCTGAACTCCCTCTGCAACACACCGAAAATGAAAACAATGGCTTCTAATGATAAATCTGCGAATTTTCTGAATCATTATGGTTACGATTTGCTATTAGGATCAATCACTGCTTTCTACATACTCATGGTGCCTTACACTAAGGTCGAAGAAAGTTTCAACGTTCAGGTTTTTCTCCCTCTTTTTTTATATTGTTTTACATTAAATTTTTATTATTCGATTTTTTTGTTTGTTTGTTACTGAATATATTATGTTTTTCGTCAAGGCAATGCACGATATTCTTTATCATCGGTTTCAGTTGGATAATGTGAGTTTAGTTTTTGCTATTTTTTAATTTTATTATTGTGGTTTTATGTATATAATTTATTGTATTTATGTTTATGTTAATTAATGAACAGTATGATCATTTGGAGTTCCCTGGCGTGGTTCCTCGCACTTTCATTGGTAAGCTTGTTTTTGTATTTTCAACCATTTCTTTTCGGCGTTTGGATTGACTTATTTTAGCTTATCTAATATCATAAAGACGTTTCAGACTACGTGGGAGAATTTATAGAAACAATGTGTCGTATTTATAAGCTGATTTTAGTTCATTTTCATTTCATAGCCGTCCAGGATAGCTTATGTAATTATCCTTTAGTGTATATAAAAAGAGTTTGATTTCATTTTATCTTTTATTATTGAAATAGTTTATACACAAGCACTTATATGTTAAAAATGCTTAATTAAATTGTTTATTTAAATGGTGCTAATATCTTAAAGAGTCAACTTACAGTATGATCTCAATATAGTATTACTATTGAAAAGTGCACTGGTTTATGTACTAGTGTGGTAGCCAGTAGGTCCGTTTTTATTAAATTATATACCTTATCTCTAATTGTGTTAATTTTGTAGGTGCTTTGCTTGTGTCACTTGTTGTGGCTCCAATTGTGTCTATTGCAACTTTGCTGCATTTGCCGAAGTTTTATGCTCTTCTCATAGGTAACCTTTTTACACTTGACAGTCATTGACGCATTGCACATTATTTTTGCTTATTTTCACTTTCCTCTATTCAGAGGGTGCTGTAATGTTTAATCTTTCTTTTCCCCCCTACATTTCCCTTATAAAAGGCCAAAATTTATCAAACGTGGTGTCAATTTTCACTAGCTCATGCTCTGTGGCTAAGTTAAGATTGCTTCATGTGTGCAATGCATTTGCTTAATCTGGTTCTGTTGATAGCATGCATTTTTCTTTTTCTTTTTTTGAGTTCATATTTTGACTTAATTATCATCAGCTGTTGCACAATTTATTTTTCTTACATGTAGCCTTTGTGTCGTATTTTTTATATGCAGTTCGAATGGCCCTTGGGGGCATTATACTATACACTCTAAGATTCTTTCGCAGTCAGGTTTGCATCTTTGGCTCCTTTTTCCTCCTTCCTTTATCTCTATTGATAATCAATACAAATGACCTTAATTGAGTAAATAACCATAATTTTTCCATGTACCAGTGCTCAGCAAAATTTCTGATATCTTACCTATCTAGAATCCAGAACTTTTCACAGCTATGATTTCTTTTTGCTTAACTGGTTATCATAGCTAATTTGCTATGATAAACATGGTCTTATAAACATTCTAGCTAGTTTGCTGTGCTTGTAGGAACTTGGCTCATCTATTTAATGCATTGTTCCTGTACTTTAGATAGGATCTCTTTCCATGCAAATAAACACAGGATAGAATTATGTTTCTTGTGATTTGACTTCATAGTATTTTCTTTGTGAACTATTTAGAGGGGAAGACTTGGGGAGTTGTTTCTTTGACCACTTTTTTTGAGGAACTGTGGAACTCTCATACATATATGCATAAATTTTTTGTTTATATGAGGAGGATTCATTTTCATTTTTTTCTATTAGTGAGTTCTATATTAAAAAAACATCTAAATGAACCAATGCTGGCCCTTAATACCTTAAAGGAGTATCAATTATAAAGCATGTTTGGAATCATGGCGAGTTTAACAAAGTTACATTGGCATTGTGATTTTGTTGAAGGCCCAAAGTGTACCTTTTACCAAAATCACAGTGGCACACCGTGATTTTGCTAAAGTCCCTGTCAATCCAAACATGTACACATGATCCCTCTTTTGGTTTTAGTGTCTATTTTCTTTCTGCTCCAAGCTATGGAAGTTTAAAATATGTTATATCGATTAAGTTGAATATGTTCCCTGAGTCATGTTATTTTCTGTGCAGATAAGGAATAAATTTGGGCATCAAGTAGAAGCCTTCTTTGTGATACTAACTTCCATTCAGTTTCATTTTCTGTTCTATTGTTCTCGTCCACTTCCTAACATTCTTGCTTTGGGTATAGGTAACTAATTGGGCCATCTTGCTTCCTTAAATTTGTGCTACTTTTATTATTATTATTTATTATTAGTTCTTAATAATTATTGTTATTTCTTGATGAACCTAGAAAGCGTTGCCATGACATAGGACATCAATATGATAACACAGACACTGTGATATAGGATATTTTTGAAATTACCGGACGCAATGCATCTATAATACAACACATAAAAGGAAGGAAATCTTAGCTTAATTAAGTATTCTAACTTATTCTGGAAAAGGGATTAATGATTATACGAAGAGAATTTATCTTTTCCAGCCAAAAAAGGAATATTGTGCTTCAGACATAGAGGCCCCATAGGTTTTTTTATAGGTAGGATCTACTAGTGGTTTTAGTTTTGAACATACAAGCATATGTATAAAAGAGAGGGAGTTGAGAAGTCTTGAAACTTACCGAATAACCATGTTTTTCGTTATTTAGGTTAAATTTATTTTCATTGTAGATATTCACGAGCCTTCACACTAAGCATTTAGGTGAGTTTTTTTATTGACGTGGCATTTGAGACTTTGTGACCAAATGGTCAAGGGGGAGTTCGATCTTTGTTACGTCTATTCTTCCCAATAAAAGTTGAATTTCCATGTTTCAAGTCTAAAGGGCTAATGCATGATGGGTTGCACTAGAGATGAAGTAAAACCAACCATGAGCCTTCACTGTTGGAAGTGTTGGTTTTTGACAGAAATTGTGGGCCATATACACTATACAGTATAGAGACATGTTCTTATACTGATTATAAAATTGGCAACCTATTGATGCTATATTGCACATAATGGAATTACTTGGAATAAGATTAGGAATTATTAAATTGGAATTGGAATCTTATTTAAATTTCACTATTCAGAAAAAATAGAAATAATGTAACCTGAAAAGTGCTGCGAATAGGTTTATTTTAACACAGACAATATCAATATGTATTTTTTAATTAATTTTCAATAATCTGATAAGATTATTTTTTAACTTAAATTTGAATATTGTTGATAAGGAAATAAGTTAGAAATTTTATAAATTACTATTGACGAACAATTTTTGTTGCATTGATTCGGTGAGTTTTGTATTTTTAATCTCACTTTATTTTCTCTGATATTTTAATCTAAACTTTTATAAGGGATTTTTCTTCTGTGCTAGCTAGTCAGCATCATGGTTTAGTGCTTTTCTTGATTTATTTTGCAGTGAATTTGGCATTTGGATACTTGTTCCAGGGGCGCTTTTATGCAGCTCTAAACTCTTTGGTATGTATGTCGTATGGTTTTACTTCAGTTTCATATTGGTGCAGATTCTTAAGTTTTTTTTGTAAGCTCTTATGTATTTTTTTATAACTTCAAATCATATACATCCTTTTTGCAATGCCATTATTATTTGATTACATATTCTGTGCCAGAATTAGTTCCCAAATTAGTCTTTTACCGTAAAATTTCTACCTTTAAAGAGAAAATATAATCTAATAATTTTATGGAGTGAATTGGCCTTTTCAGTTATTTGTATGTTTTTTTATGAGAGGTAGTTATTTGTATGTTATGCACTGCCTTTTTCTGAGATAATCTCATGGCGCTCTCTGATTATCAGATTTTTGCTACAACTGTGTTCAGATGTGACATGCTGTTACTTCTTTGTCCCCTTGGGCTACAACTTCTTCTGGTATGTTGCGCTTTTTTCAACCTTCTTTTAATTTGTCGGTTTCTCCTTAAATGCTTGAACTGAAGTTCAGAGGACATGTTAAGCTGCCATTGTGCGTAACAGTGCATTTTTTGCATCCTATTTGCTTTTCTCCGAACAAATAAGAAAGAATGTCAACCTTCTCTCTAATTTGTATCAGAAATGTTAATGTCAAGTGTAGCCAGCAGCATGTCCTGCTACTAGAATATAGTTGGTTCTTCATGAATTTATTCAATATCAGCTCCGGGCTTCTAATGTCAAATAAATTCAGAATTCAAATTAAAGCTGTTTTGATTTTCTTTCTGTGATTAGTTAGTTTTAATATTTGAGAATTCCAATTTGTGAGTTGTTTTTTATTGGATTCTTGTGAATTTCTTTTTCTGTCACTTTCATGTGGCTTTTACTATCTCAGGTTATAAGATGATTGGGGAAGGTGTTTGAACTTTGAATTGTTCAATCAGGTCACCACAGAACCCCAGTGTACTCTCACATTTATTATTAAATTTATACACAGAGTGTCGTTACTTTAACTGCGCTTAGTGTTTAGGATTTGAAGTTAAGTGTTCTGTTTGATGAATTTTCTTACCCTTGTTTTCTGGCCTTACAGTATTGGTCAAATAATTAAAAATTGAAAAATTTACTCTGAAAATTCCAATGTTAAATTAAAATGATCAAGCTTTGTGCCTGATAATATTTATCTCTTGAAGGGAAGACAAGAAAAATTTCAGTATGGGGTGCTCTAAAACACTGCACCGGGATGGCCTTCTTCTGCGTTGGTTGGTGACATATGTTTTTTTTTATTTTTTATTAATCTTTAATTTAAGTAAAAGTAAAATTTATGTTAACAGCAGTGCGTTCATTAAAATTTGTTTCTGACATTGAGGTATCCTACATACATTACAGGTATAACCTCATTGGTTGACTCAATTATGTGGAAAAGGTTTTTGTGGCCTGAATTTGAAGTCTTTTGGTTTAACTCTGTACTGAACAAGAGTTCTGAATGGGGAGTATCCTTCACACAGTTTATAACTTTTCAGAGTTTATATTGAACAACTGCTTAGTGCTTACTATAGAACATGAAAATATATGATATATATATTATGAGTATGTGCATGATTGAAGGAGTAAGAAAAGAAAAATGGGGATACCTGAGTTGTTTAGTTAGATATGCTTTTGCTAAATCTCTGCAACAGTGAGTACTTTAAGTGTATTGAGATTAGGGTTTGGGTGGTCAGTGGTTACTCTTTGTAATCATCATTGATAATAGTGAATTTCTGCTTTGTTTTTTCTGTGGGTGGGTGAGCCACATGGATCTTATTCTTATCTTTATCCAAAATCTGCATGTTGTTTGTTGCTTTTGATAGTATTGTGTAATTTGTATTTGATAAGTTGTTGTGTTCCTTCACAATGTTTTTGTTAGACACATGCTTTCCATTGGTACTTCACCTCTGCGCTCCCTCGTTCACTGCTTGCCGCATATCCCCTTTCACTGGTAAGTCATCAATTACCAGATATTGTCCTAAAAGTCAAAATGTGGCCTGTTATGTTAATTTCTAACTTTGGCTTACTCTTCCCAATACCAAGCTTAAAGTTTAATATTTTCCCTATAGCTTGTGTTCTTTATCATTTAATTATGTTATTATCCGAAATTGTATAATTTCGTCTTATTTAAGAGATATTTATTATTTAGGGATTTCATTTAGTTTGATGAGAATTTCATTTTGTAGGAAATTACTATCCAATTAGCATTTATCTATAATTTATATTATCTTGGGGTTATTAGGATGTCCTATTGTTCTGCATCACTTGCCCCTCCAGCATGGGACACTTCCCCGACCCCCAACTTCTTCAGGCAAAAGAAAAGAAAAATAAAAAGGAATTGGGAAAGGATAAAGAAGAAAGTATGTTTCTCTTCCTGACTTGACAAGCTGTCTGTTTTGCAGTTTGGTTTCTTAGTAGACAGAAGGATACGGTCTTTTGGTTTCCCCGTTCTTGCCTTCATTTTGCTTTATTCTAAGCTTCCCCACAAGGTACTGCAATTAGATTATGAAATCTGTTGCTTAATTTGTGTCAGTCATCAAATCAAACCAAAAGTTGCATATAACATTATTTTGATGGATACTGCAGGAGCTTCGTTTTATTATAAGTTCAGTACCAATATTCAACTTGTCTGCTTCTATTGCATGTAACAGAATGTAAGGTCTCTATGCTTTTCTAAGTTTCATTTACATAACTGACCTTTAGGAAGCAGAATATTTACCCAAGCTTTTTCTTGTCTCACATGTGATTCTTAGTTGCAACGTTTATGCTCAGATGTGAACTAGACACGGCAACTTGTTAATTTGAGTTTTATATGGGTCGATAAAACATAATTGGGTTTTCCCTGCAATTTCTTAAATTATTTCATCATGTTTGTAGACATGTATCCTAAAATACTACTGAAAGGGGATGTTGTGGAAGAATAAGTCAATTGGGAATTTGAAATATAAATGAATTTTCTTTCCTCTCATTGTTTCCGTGGCATTAGTTTGTTTTCTTTCTTATTTCTTATTGGATTATGAACAATATTGAATAAAAAATTAGTAGTCAATCTATATCTTGGCTTTAGGATTGATGATGCTCTGCCAGGCAGCTCAGTGGATCAAGGCATTAAATTTGCTTTGTATACTGGAGCATGAGAACCTGAGTGGAAAATACCTCTACTTCGATTTAGACAAACTTCAATTTTTCTTTAGAGATGTTCGTGTGATGTTGTCGTGTGGTATTTTTAAGAACATGCATATTCCTTGTTTGATTTAGTTATGTAAACAATGGTTTAAGCAGTGAATTTTTCCAAGTTCCTTGTAGCACCAAAAATTGCAAAGAACTTACAGTAGCGAAAATCCGTAGGAGCAAGTTATTTCAATATACAAAAAGCATATTTCCCATCCTTCTGGACTGGACTATTCGTGTTGGTAGTCACAAAGTGATATATGATTATAGTACAAGAATAAAATATAAGTTGTCAAAGTGACGAGAATTCCAGAGAGATAAGTGTTTAGGGATTGTTTCTGAAAAATTGTATTCTGCATTGTACACTCAATCAGTTACAAATTTTAATGACCTGCAACAGTAACACGCTAACTGCACTCTACACATCTACACTGGTCCTTTAAAGTATCTACAGTGCTTATATACAGTCTGATATGCTTACAGGATATACACAGTATAATCAATACAATACAAATCATATACACTAATGGTGACGATTGAGTTGAACTGTATTTATAATCTTAATAGAGATTTTAGAATGATGTTTCCTTTTGGAAGATTTAACTTGACTATTTTCTTGTTTTCTTACCCTTTTGTGTTGTACGTTACTAACCTTCATTAGTATGTGCTCTGAAATGTTTCAGTTACAATAATAGGAAAAAGATGATCTGGAATTTGATTTTCTTCATCATGTTGGGGCTTCTTTTAATGAGGTTGGTTCACCAGTCATTTTGTTTAGTTGGTGATGGATATATCCTTTCATGTGCTTATTCTCTTTCTTGTAGTCTTGTAGGAACCATCACAACTTTTACAGCCTCATATTGGAACTATCCTAGTGGTCATGCCTTAAAAAAATTGCATGGGATTGGTGAGTCCATGAGTTCTAAAATGTAAAATGTCAATGCATTTCTTGCAAAGCATTTAGCTAGAAATTTGCCTCAAAAAAATACTGCTGCATTTTGCCAATAATTTTGTAAAAATATTTAAGTTTCACTATCCTTTTCTTCATAGTCAGTTGTAGCAAACTCTGTCAAATTGTTGTACCTGGTGAATCATCTGACGGATTAGTAGAATTTTTATGTATCGCCCATTGAGTGTGATACTTAGATCATGAATTGATCTGTGAAAAGAGTTATTGTCATGGGTGTTATCTGGCTGTTCATTTTATGACATTTCTGGACTATATGAGGTGTTTTATTTAGACTCATTGTCCGACGAGCATTCTGTTGGTTAAATAAACCTCAATCAGAAAAATCAATAAATGGAAAAAACAGACTATTGTTAAACATATTGTTAAATTTAGTAATTAGCAAAGAATAATTAGCAAAGAACTATTGTGAAAGAATTGGAGCCTTAAGGAAGGGAAGTGCAGGTTCTAAAAGATCTACAATTACTGTCCTTGAAAGAAGCATAACCTTGGTTGTAAATGGATGATTTTTTAATTTAGCTTCGGGTGTTGTAAAGTAGTACTAAAGTTCTGTTTTTCGTTACATAAAAATCAAGTTCATGGTTTAGTTGAATCATATGGTTCTCACTTCTCAGCATATGCTTCTCTTTTCTCTCTCTTACTATGTATAACAAGCCTAGATTGTTGTTTGTCTTTTTCACACTACCACTTTCACGACTTTTTGACTTTTCGCCAAGTGATTTTATTTGTTTATTTATTTTTTTGTGGCAGGTTTTCATAGTGATGCTGATGAACAATGGGTTCACATTGATACATTTTCTGCCATGAATGGAATATCTCGCTTTTGTGAAAGTGATTTGCCATGGAGGTATATTTTACTTCTTTATTTTATACATGCTTATGAATTCTGATGCAACTCGTTAACAAGTAAAGATCCAAACAATGCTTGACTGTAATAATCATTCGTGTAGGCCAGTGAAGACATGCCTTTCTCCTTTCTCCTTTCTCAGTTGTAGGCTATTTAGTAACCAAATAACATTACAGTTTTCTTTATTCACTGTCCTAGGAATGAAATCCACTATATTTATGTTCTGCGGTTATATTTTCAAAATTATCATCAAGATCAGTCTCACTTCTTTCCCCAGAAAATAAATTGATGTCGTGAAAAATTTCTTTTAAATGCTTTGACACACTCTGTCTCTGCATAGCGTATCCGCCTCTCCTGCACACTCGTGCTTTTAGGTTAACCTCTTCTTGGATAAAGTAGAATTTCTATTCTATTTTTTACATTGTAAACTATATTGGTATGACATTGTTAAGCCTCCTGTTGAGAAGGCCGGTAGTGGAGACCTTTAACTACGTGCTGAAGTATATGATCTGCGTTCTCGCGTCCATTTGAAGGTATTTGATTTTGGCTGACTGCAGCCTTCTTGAGCGCAACAAGGAACCAAAGCTATTTGTATTAATGAACATGTTTCTAGTCAATAATATAAATCAATGAAGCTATATCCACTTTTCTTTGGTGCAGGTATTCTAAAGAAGAACAAATTAGCTTGCAACAATTTCAGCAAAGAAACTTTACTTTCCTAATAAAGTGAGTCATCCATTAACTGCCATATCATTAAGATACTATAACATAGTATAAAGATATTATATGATATTGTCTAATATTAAAACCCTTTTGAAGTGAGATTTTGTATATGATTACACATTTCAGTGCATTGACTTAGTAATTTTCTCATATGTTAGATCTTTTTCTTGGTCTTTAACAGTGAACATCCTGTGATCAATGGATTCAAGTGTCTATTTACTGAAGATGGTTTCTCAAGAATGCACATTAAATTTGGCTTTCCACCAATTTTACTGGTAAGTAGTTGCTGCAATTGACAACCAGTTCAAACAATGAATGCTTTTTACCTTACAAATTAGTTATCCGTCTTTTGACCCTTTGCAGGTTAAAGAGCCCAAAGTGTATGTCCATGGAAACTTAGAAAACAAGGCAGTTGTTGTCAACGGAATTTGGCCTGGCTGTCCATAAAACCTGTTGGTAGTGAGAGAGCAAGTTTGTGTGAAGTTTACATCCACACATCTACCGACAGTTGCATGTATTCAATAGTTGATGAGGACTAGGTATATATGTGGGTAGAATTATTAATCTTGTAGCATTTCAAATCTTTTTGGGATATAATTGTCAATGATGTATGAAGTTATTATTTTGTACATCTGAATGACATATAGCAGATCCATAATTGTTGGTTAAACAATTTGTCCTGGGAATTAACTTTAGGATGAATATTACAACGGATCATAAAATTTATCAATTTCTTTTATAAAAAATTTATTATATAATTTTGATCCGCTCTTTTGGGTGATTTTTATTTTTATCTCAATTCATTTTCAGTGATTATATTTCCTCAATTTTTTTTAATAATGCATCAAATAATGATATTAAACTCCCAAATGGGTTAAAATTGATATATGAGGGCCCAAAAGAAAGGGAGGGTTTTCCTTTAGCCATACTCTAATTTTGCCTGTGATAAGGATGCTTCTAATAAGTGTGACAAGAACGTCTCTAATAAGTGTGACAAACATTTGATAAGGATGTCTTTGATAAGTGTGACAATCATTTGATAAGTCTTCTTCTTATAAGTGTGATATGCATTTTATCGTCTGGCTCTAATAGAAAGTTAACACTCTTACAAAATGGTAATTCTGTGATAAGAAGTCTACCCTCCAACATCATCTAATTCTTTATAATGGACTTACTCTCTAACTAAAGAAGTGCATTATATCATTTGATAATGACATCCTCTAGAATTTGTCTTCTCAATTGAAGATATGTGTAATCAATTATGAATATATGAATATGTCTTAAAGTTTGATCTGCCTTAAAAGTTGATTAAAAATATTCAATAGTAACATTCTCAATGGATACTTCTTCTCAGTATTTAAGTAGAAATTGATCTATCCATCATACAAAAGAGAGAAAATAAACAATGTGTTACGAAAAATTTCTATATCAAAAGAATGAATGAAAAATTATTTCAATAGATAGTTACTAGAATTGATGTAAATCAGTCAAAGTATTTTCATACACTTGAACTGATATAGGAGTTGAGAGTTAAAATCCTAAAAACAAATTTTGTGAATTCAAACACAAACTAGAACTGATCTAAATCAGTCCGATAGTGGCAAAATCTCCTTTGTCCATAAGAGGTACCTGAAGAAGTATAAAAATACTTATGAATCTCAACAAGTTTCCAAAAAGTTTAAGAAAAGTTCAAACAGTAAAAGCCTAGAGAAATTAAAGAATACCTAAAAGCTTAAAAAGGCAAAGTAAACAATACTTGTATGTTATTGTTGAAATAGTGGATTAAGTCAACGACTGCTTTGAGGCAAAATTTGTCTATAACATGATGACTACATGTAGCAACAATCTGTTGCGAACTAGTATAAAAATCCTTGTGGTCATTCTCTCTCTCTCTCTCTCTCTGTTACTTTAATCTTAGTTCTTTATGATTCAACTTTATCCTTGTGCTCCTTCAACTTTATCAAAGCTCGATTTCTTGATTGAACACTTTACTGTATAAGAGTAAAGATTCTTTACCTATGGAAATACTAGTGAAATTGTCTGAATTAGGGTATGATTTTGGATTGATCCTGTTTTTTTATAAAACATATTATTTTATAAAAATAATTTTTTCAAAACATGGATTGACAAAAACATCACTCTTCAATGACATTTTGGGTAGCAAAATATAATCTATGTATTGAGATGAATGAATACTCAAAGAAGAATAGATATGAAGTTTTTTTTTTTTAATGTGTCCCTTGAAACAGAGTAAATATCTCAAAGTGATATTTATATGAGATATATTATCTTAGATTAAAATCATCTAAGAAAATACTTCATTGTGTGGTTAACTTTTAACAACAAATTGAGACTCTTTTTTGTATAAACTTCTAAAAAATATGCTTATATATGTTTTCATGAAGAAAGTCAACGTCTCTGATGGAAAGTCAATGCTCTGATGACGATTGAGCTATTTTATGATTATGAAGGTTCAAGAACATATTGTGATATGTTATCGCTGCTCTTAAACAAATGTATGAAAGAAGATTCAAGGAGAATTATTTTCAAGCGTTATTTGGTCATTCTCGCACATAATCATTTGAGAAGATTTGATTGAAGATTCATTTTGAAATTAATCAAGCTTCAAAGGTCATATTCCCAACTCGTATCTATCAAGGTTCATTTTTTCGTGAAGATCTCTATTGACCTCGCACAAGGAAGATATGCTCAGAAGATTCAAGGAGAATTATTTTCAAGCGCTATATGGATATTCTCAAACATAATCATTTTAGAAGATTTGGTTGAAGATTCATTTTAGAATTATTTAGGTTTCAACGATCATATTCTCAAACTATATCTATTAATGTTTATTTTTTGTGTGAAGATCTTTGTTGACATTGCGCAAGGAAGATACACTTAGAATTTGTTTGGGGTTTGGGACATTATTGAACCCTAACTCATGCTATATAAAGGGATCCATTCCGAAGAAGATAATACAACACAACAACTCATAAAACTTTACAAACGCAAAAAGTTATCCAAGTTTTCAATTTCAAGGTTTCAGTTTCAAAGCAAAGGTACTCATTCAATTTATATTACTTAGTGCTCTGTTCTAAGTTTGTAATTCATTGTAATCATTCTTCTTAGAAGAAGCAACATAGAACTAAGTTTCACTAATTTGTAACCCAACTCAGTAGTGACTATTTTGCCTCAATGATTTGTAGGTTTTTAAGTTGGAAGTTAAGAAAACTTGCTTGTAGAGTCAATGTGTTGTATTGTCAACGATCAATAAGTTTCAAGTTGGAAGTTGAGAAGTCTAACTTGAGATTATTTTATTGAAAAAAATATTCTTGCACAAAATCATTCTAGAAGATATTCTTGCACAAAATATCGAAAAATATCACAAAAATTGAATTTTTTTCCCAAACCACGATTTGGATATTCTTGCACATAATCATTCTAGAATATTTGGTTGAAGATTCATTTTAGAATCATTCAAGCTTTAACGGTCATATTTCCAAACCATATCTATTAAGGTTTATTTTTTTTTGAAGATATTTGTTGACCTTGCGCAAGGAAGATTCGCTCAGAATTTATTTGGGACAATATTGAAACCCTAACTCATGCTTTATAAAAAGATCAATTATGAAGTAGACAACAAACACAACTAACTCAGAAAACCTTACAAACACAAAATTCTCTAAATATTCAGTTTCAAGGTTCCAATTTCAATAAAGGCATTCATTCAATTTACATTGAATTACTCAATGCTATGTTTTAAACGTGTAATTCATTGTAATCATCCTGCTTAGAAGAAGCAACATAAAACTAAGTTTCACCCATTTGTAACCCAACTTAGTAGTGACTATTTTGCCTCAACAACTTATAGGTTTTCAAGTTGGAAGTTGAGAAAATATGGCTTGTAGGGTCAAGGTGTTGTAGTGTCAATGGTCTATAGGTTTTAGACTGAAAGTTGAGAAAACCGACTTGAGATTTTTTTATTGAAAAATTTTTGAAATTTATTTTTCTCGAAAAAATATCAAAATGAAAATCTAAAAACTTTTTTTCTTGGAAACAAAATTTTAAATCAGTTTTTTTCGAAAAATATTGAGAAAAATAAAAAAATTATTTTTCTCAAATAAAAAAAAAGTTTTGTAAATTATTTTTTATCAGAAAAAATCGAAATTATTTTATCAAAAAATTTATTCCTTGAAAAAAAAAAATGATAAGATAAATTTTAAAAAGTGGGGCCTATGCTTATAAAATTTTATGGGCTTTTAAGCTTATGACGCCCCCTTTTTTTGGAGCCTTTTAACTATGGATTTTTGGCCCTCCAACATGCCAACTGAGGTTAATAATTAATGGACTTGTGAAATTGACACTAATACATTCCTTCTTACAAAATATAATATTGAAGTTCTATACCCCTTCCAATTTGGATTTTCCTGTTGTTATGGGGATCACAATTGTCGGTTATATAATTGAAATAAACAACCGATATTGGTTTATTATACAAAACTGTATTTAAAATTTAAACTATCTAATCTCAAATTAACGATCAAGATTGATTACTGCGGTGATTAGGACTAGTTGAAATCTACCGTGACTTGCAAATATTTTTAAAAGAAAAGAAATATATCCAAAACAATATAACTTGAATATGGGTTTCAAAACCTTTGTTTTAGTGGTAAGGAGGTTGAAATTTTCAATTTGAGACACAACTTGGTACATTATTATTCATACATCAAATCTCAAGTGACAGAAATTAGAAAGTTAATTAAATCTAGCTTTGGTTGCTGCTTACTAATTGACAACAAAATATATCCACCATGCAGAAAGGAAGATAGAGGGTAGAAAAAATTCCCTTTAAAATTCCAAAGGATCACCATTAGCAATTTGGTTATATTAAAAAAGAATAATGAAATGCTTATGTTCTAGCTTCACAGTCAACAGTACAATTATGAAAGAATAATAGAACTTCTATAGCTTCAAAATCAAACTATACAAGGTATATACAGGTTTAAAACAATATTAACCATTTCACTACTGTTTTTCTTTTTCCTTGTAATGACCAAATTTTCTTCAAAGATAACACATTGTCAAAAGTGAAAGACAAACAACAGAACCAGGCGTATTTGGCTAATTACTCCATCATATAACCATTATCATATATTGATGGTACGAGCCATTGGAGGAAACCGACATTAGTTTCTCCTTTAGACCTATTTTTTGAGTACTCAACTAGCATGTTCCATAGGTCTCCAACTGTCCATATCTGCGACAAAATCCAACACACAGCCTGCCACAACACCAACCAAAGTCTAGTGAGAAATCAACACTGCAAGAAAAGTTCTAGTTAAGTGGAAATGTTTCAGGCACTTGACTAAATGAAGATGATTGGTTTGATTCATACACTCTCTTCAACACACTTTCCAACATTGAGTTAAACTTCATGTGGATTCCACTAAATCACGCGGGTCTCATTTCAAAAATGATGGGATTTACATAAATTACACTCAATCATGAAAAGTGTTGGACACAAAATGTTGCAGAGTGTATTGCTAACATTTCTTTGCTACTAATAACGGTGAAATTAGTTAGGAAAAGAGGCAATACCGACAGAGGAGATATTCAAATGTAAAACAAACCACAAATAAAATGGAAACTTAATTTGAATACGGAAATCATAAACTTCGCTCAGCCAATGTTGTTGATGTCACTTTCAATCTGAACGCAAAATTGCAAATAGGCTGGATAGGTACAACTCTTTAAAAAAGATCAATAATCAAACGTGAAATAAGAAAAATATATAACACTTTTTGATGCAGATGCTTATCAGCAAAGCCCATTGATCACATGTTTAGGTTCTCCCACTGTGTGATGGAAATGTCATGTTACCTTGTCTAGGTTGTGCAATGCGTCCGAGCCAAATGTGTAGTATGCTATGAAAGGTCTTTGAGCCTGCAGGATATGATGAACCAAAAATAAAATGGAAACTTAATTTGAATACGGAAATCATAAACTTCGCTCAGCCAATGTTGTTGATGTCACTTTCAATCTGAACGCAAAATTGCAAATAGGCTGGATAGGTACAACTCTTTAAAAAAGATCAATAATCAAACGTGAAATAAGAAAAATATATAACTCTTTTTGATGCAGATGCTTATCAGCAATGCCCATTGATCACATGTTTAGGTTCTCCCACTGTGTGATGGAAATGTCATGTTACCTTGTCTAGGTTGTGCAATGCGTCCGAGCCAAATGTGTAGTATGCTATGAAAGGTCTTTGAGCCTGCAGGATATGATGAACCAAAACAAAATTCAAGGTCTTCAAGCATGGAAGGTCAAAAAGTTGTTAAAGGTAAGTAATATGAGAGTCAAGTACTACAGTTGTTACTGTCAACAAACCCCAAAGTTCCCTTTTGTTTCATGCTGCGATTTCTCAACATGTAGCACCTTTTGTAAAATATTCAAAATTACACGAGGCCAAATTTTAATTTGAGTCAATTTCAAATATTTCATTTTCATCGCACTTTGTAGACCGCATGCTTATCTTTATGGTCCTCTGGCCATCAAAATTTAGATGTTTCAATTTAATCGCATTATTGACTATTCCTGAAAGAAATCTAAAATGGAAATTATCAAACATGATATGGTTGACTTGATCTAAACATTATATTTCTAATTTATTCAAATAAGTATACAGTGACTACAGCTACATGTTCATACACTGATGGCTGAAAATATAAAATTACTTGAGAAGCTGCAAGCCACTGAATTATGGTCTTTACTTCAGGATCTCCTCCAAAGGCGCCACATCCCCAATTTCCAGTCACAACCCCAATATCATTGTTCTTCTCCATCATATCATAATCATTTTGAGAATTTCTGATTTCTTCATATGAATTTGGTACTTCACTTGTATCCATAGATGTTGAGGTGGCACGGGCAGCATCAAACTAAGAGAAACAAAGAATGATTCAAACAGATAACTAATGAAGATAGCAAACAATAGCACCAAGTAGAAACAATAAAAATGACATTGATTCTAGAAACTCATGGGAAATAAACAAGTAAAGATGAACATACGTTCTCAAGTGGAATTTTCTGATACCGCTGGCATGTAGATTGCTGCAGAAAACCACAAAATGCCTTGTTGATCTCACTGCGGGAATGAACATGCTCAGTTCATAATATGTTGTAACTTTAAAAACTGAATAAAAACAAAAATATTAAGATTAATTATATTACGTCCTGCTATGATCAATACAATATGGATCGCTTTTCTTCACATTCAGAAAAAATCCGATAGTTTTTTAAAAGCTAATGTATTGAAGGGGAGATTAAAGACAAGGAATTCTTCACCAAAATATTTCAAACTTAAATGCTAAATTGTTACTACTTGGTGTTAGGATTCAGGGAGAGTTGGTTTCATCCAGCCTTACCTTACACTTGCAAGAGCCTGATTTTACGACTCAAACTGATAAATTGCTTTGTTGTTACTAAACTGGTAATATTTTCCCCATAAATTATTCATTGTAATTCTCTAAGTTTATATAGATAAAAACAGCTAAATTATGGTTTTACGAAAGAATAAATATTATTGAGAGAATGAAATGTATGGCTACTGTTAGAGCTACTCTTAGTAGTAAATTAGACACATTCCTCAAAAGAATTGAGGAAAAGAAAGTAAAAACAACTCTACAAACAAAGAGTTTATATTCTCATACTTGCACAATAACAGTGAATATGCGTCCTAAAGAGAAGTAGAGACTTAAATGAAGATTAACAAACCGGAGGAGATATTTTTCCCTGTATTGCCTCATCCCTGGGCCACATAATGCATCGATTGCAACAATCCTAGTTTTACGTCTTCCAAGGGGGTCTGAAGCCTTCTCATCCACATAATCCCCAGAAAATCGAAATGATGATGCGTATCTATAGAAATCAGGAGAGACTATCATTGCTAGCTTAGGAAGGAAGCACAATAACAAATTATGTTTGAACAGCTGAAAATATATAATGAGATGCAATAGTGGAAAGATGGTCACTAAAGTACTCGTTTGTCTGTCCAATTTTCTATTGCACTTTGTTGTATAGATATTATAATGCATTTTATTGTACAATGTTTGATTTAATTTAACTTGCATGTTTCAGTTTCATAATATTTATATTATCTGAACTTACCTAAATTTCAGTTTCAATCATCATGTTACTTTTGAAGGAAAGAAAACCTGTTAGGACTTAGATGAAGGAGAATTAGTTAGTAGAAGTAGTTAATTAGTTGAGGTTGTTATAAGTAGTTAGACTGTTATGTTTGTTAGTGATCATTTTCCCTTCTTATCCTAAGTGTACATAGAGCCTATAAATAAAGATTTCATCCCTTATAAAATGATCTTTTATCAAATTTAGAAATTGAGTGGTGTAAACCATTGTAGGAGCGTATCCGCTTTTGTGTATCATTTTCTTTGGAGAGATTCTCTCCTATTATTTCTCATCCTTTTTTCTAAATATTAGTGTCTTTGGTCCGACCTGCCGGATCTCGAGGGAGTGCCATTGCTCATGGAAATGGAAGATTGGTGGGCCAAGAAGGTGGAGCTGCCCAATTTTTCAGGGAGTGATCCTGTTGGGTGTGTTGCAAGGGCTGAAAGGTTCTTTTTCCACATGTTTGACCCGTAGATTTGGAAGGTGAAACAATGGTCGTAAGGCAGAGGAAGACAAAACCCACAAACAAATTCTTGGTGAAATTGTAAAACAAGAAGAGAAGGGTAAATGCGAGGATGACGAAACCAGTTCTTGGTCTCAAAAGATTTTGATCAGCAATGTGTCTTTGTCGAAACCCTCAAATCAAGAATCATGTGCGACGACAAATGAAATCCAAACACCTCTGCCAGAACCGTCAGTCGTCGTTCAGCTTGTGGAGAGCTCTGGCCACACCGCATTGCTGGAGTTAGTCGAGCCACCACCTCTTCCGGAACCGCCCGATGTCGATCACTTCGAGGTGGAGAAGAAGGAGAAATGGGTTGGCAAAGGCAAACATCACAAACTGATGCAAGAATTGAAGACAGACGTGGAACCAAGAACCATAGCAGCAAAAGTAGTAAATCTGATGTTTCAGGCAAGTGGGTTGCTGCTGGAAAACCAAGAACCAGAATTGGGGACAGCAATGAAAATAAGAAAGGAACCTGGGTTGTCACATCCTTGCAGAGATGTGACTGGGGCCAAGAAAAAAATGGTAACAATGGCGAGTCACAAAGAAAGGGGAGAAGGAAGAAGGTTTATTGTTGCTCAAAAATCAGTGGCAGAGAAGAAAGGAAGCAACTACCAAATCCAGAGCAGATACACTGGTTCTTGGTCTTTAAAGATACTGACCAGCCTTATGCCATCGTCGGAGTTGTCAGATTGGGAATTGCATGCAGAAACCACGAGGATCGCAATCGCAATCACTGGAAAATCAGCCAGGCAGGAACTGTTGTTGAAGGCTTATGTGCTGAATGTGGCTCCCCCACCACCAGAGCCGCCGCACGCCTTTTCATGGGCTGTGGCTTTGCTGCCACTGCCTCCACTGAAATTGCCAGAACAGGGCAAATCACAAATTTGGTCCAAACAAGAAACCAATATGAAGTCAATGGGGAAAACAATGGCAGAGATGAAAACAAATCTGGAACAGGTCAAAGAAAAACTCAGCAAAATTCCTGATACGGATCAAATCAAGAACTTGCTTCCGGAAATCCAAAATGGCAAGAAAATTCTAGAAACAGAAGCTTCTTCATTCACTGAGAACAGCACTAAGACCAACTACATATGGGAAGACGGCGAAGTGGACAAAGACACACCACCATGTTCTTGGATCAACAAGGTGGAGGCACCAGTGAAGAAATAAGGAATGAGAAGCAATCACATTATTAGCGATACGAGGAAGAGTGATGAGAAGGTTATGATAATGGGTCGTTTTCAGAATTGGAAGGGGCAGAACCGCAACTCCTTCGTGGTACTCTTAAGAAATCTGATTCTGTCGCCACCATCGAAGCAAACAGACTTGGTAAAAGGTATTGGGTCCAAAGAGAAATTCAGATTAGCCAACGTGAAGAACCAAGATCCTGCACAACTTCAAATTTCAAGTAGGGTAGCTGCAATAGATGTGTTATTAACTGAACATTGGCCGACATACATGCTGCCCCAATGTCCACCCTCAGAACCACCAGACATGGGTGGTAATATGGGGAGCATAAAACATTCTATGAGCAAGATAAAATGGGGTGAGTCGACTTAGTGGGTGTTGCGTGTAAGAAGGAGCAGAAGGTGGGGTCGATCACTAAGTTTTCGAGACTGAGCCACTGTGTGACCTTAATGAAGCTGAAAGTGTGCAAGTCCAACACAATAAAGGTGGCTTTATTCCTGTCTAATGTGGGACATATACAATTGTGCAGAATAATTAACAAGTTAATCCAGGGGTGGCAGCAAAGGAGATTGTGGTGAAGGAGACTTTCTCCTTACAATTGTGAAATCCATGTGGCAACAATGAAAATGAGAGTAATAGCTCATTTGGTGAGATACAGCTCCTTTGGCGGGATACACGTGTGGTGGAAGGGAAAAGGGAAGGCTATGCATATTATCAAATATAACACCTACAAGAATATAATACATGTCAACCTTGAGGACAAGGTTGTTTTGAAGAGGGGTGTATTGTTAGGACTTAGATGAAGGAGAATTAGTTAGTAGAAGTAGTTAATTGGTTGAGGTTGTTATAAGTAGTTAGACTGTTACGTTTGTTAGTGACCATTTTCCCTTCTTATCCTAAGTGTACATGGAACCTATAAATAAAGGTTTCATCCCTTATGAAATGATCTTTTATCAAATTTAGAAATTGAGTGGTGTAAATCATTGTAGGAGCGTATTTGCTCTTGTGTATCATTTTATTTGAAGAGATTCTCTCCTATTATTTCTCATAAATTTTTCTAAATCCTTGGAATCAAATTCTTTCCTCTAAATCCTTGGAATCAAGTTCTTTGGTTCCTAACAAAACCACACTAAAAATATTAATTTCTTACTGAAATTTAGATCCATTGAGTAACACTAACCCTTTATAACTTGAGAACCTTTCCACACCAACAATATCTATAGCCTCATTATCCGCCATGGACGGCAAGAAAAGCATGCCAACAATTAATTCTGGACTGATCATGAAGCGAATTTCCTCCTATATCAGACAATAACAAGCAACATATTAAACATTATTAGGCTGAAAGCTCAAGTGACAAAAATATTCCAAGCTGCAGAATCTACACAGGTATATATATCAGAAACTATGTCCTAAAGAAGCTATCAATCACCTAACAATTAAGCATAAGAGGCTAAGGATGGAAATATAATTAATAAACGTTTTTCACCTGTACACAACCCCTACGAAGAGCACCACCACCAAGATATTCATTCGCAAAGTCCACTTCGACAGCTTCACTTGAGTGATCATCTATTAGTCCTGAACTTTGAACCTATTAAAATGCAAAAGTATCACCTATTACCAACCAAGTGGATCATTAAAAAGAGATTAGTGTTATGAACAATTGAAAATAAATCTCCTTCAAATACCTCAAATCTACATAGTGGTATAACAGAAGTGCTCCAAAAGTTAGTATCAGGGTAAGAAACGTGAACGGAATCATCTTCCCAGGCAAGTACTTTTCGCTCAAATGAGACAACACCCTTAGGCATATCAGAGGTTATCCTTTGAAAATAGTGAATGATGCACCGAATCTTATTTTCCTGTTTTTGACTGTAATCATCATAGACACTCCTGAAAATGCACAATCATAGCTGATCACCTAAATTTAAAAAAAAAAAATTGTAATAACATATGAAACAAGGCATTCAATTTGGTCAATTCTTTCAATCCTTCTCTTTTACTATCGTTGAGTAACTCACACACAAACATGCAAATACCATGGACGGCTTAACACCACTTGGGAGAAATAAAATGATCAAAATGAAGGCCAAAACAAGCAATTGAATGAACAAGTGAGTAAGATTAAAAATTTAAATAGCGTAAGGTTTCTTACGCAAACAACTCATCAAAGTTAACTGGTTGAAGTTGTTTCTCATATCTGTCATGGACTGGAAATAGACATAAAAATGAGCATACAAGAAGAGCAGCAATCAACTCCTGAAAAGCAAGAAATTGCAGTTGTAAATTATAACTATCAATAGTGTTGAAGAATCAAGGAAAATCAGATTTGATTCTCTTTTATTTTATATTATTCTGTTTATTTTTATTTTATGATTATGTCATTATTACTTAGTATTACTATTGTAATTTTTTTTCTATATAAACAGCTTAGTGCTAAAGTAATAAAATATGAAAGTATTTTTCCTTTTACTTTCTTCAAATCGCATGTATGTCACAATAATGTACCATAAAAATGTAGCCGAAACAACCTTAATTATGCAAGAGTTGTGACGGTGGTGGTGATGCCAGTAGCAGCCAAATTGTATTATTGAGTACTTGAAGAGCAGGTAAAATTTTATCTTGTTGTAGTAAAAACGCAAAGTAAAGAGGTTTGAGAATTTATATGTCAAGTGCTCAAACCCTTATAGGTGAAATTCGGTTTAAAGACGATCTTCAACCATTAAAGTGGGCAACAAAAAGAAAAGGCACGTAATTTTTAGTAACAAACCAAACCTGGGTAAGAAACACTATCCCAGGTTCCTGTGAATCCAGCATGCAAAGACCAGTTCTGATGGTGGCTCCCTCTCCATCAATAACCATATCCGCATTTTCATAGTGTGCTTCCAACAAAGATGGCAACCTTAAAAGCAAATCTCCCAATGCTGGAAGCACCTCTTCAAACCACTTCCTACATTCCTCTCTAGAGATCAGCTGAAACAAACAATCACGAGTCCTTGTTTTTATTCATAGAATAATTGATCACTCAGCTATAATCAGCAAAAACTGTGTATCCCAATATTACAAGAAACCAGAACTCAATTAAAAAATATGAGGTTCTAAAAAGGTGGATTTACCTGTGTAGTATATTACCTCGTCAAAGAAGAGGGCATATCCATGTGCAGCAGAAGGAGCTAAAGGTTCGGAAGATAGAGAAAGAGAGTTCCTGAGCTTGGTAATGGCAATGTATAAGAGGCGGCCCGAGTCGACTCGGCCACTTCCGATTTCTTTGAGAGTTTCCATCGCTTGGGACGGCCAAAATAGAGAAGGAGAATGCATCACCACAGGTAAATATGGTAGAATTGATCTCCAATCTTCTCTCTTCTCCATTCTCTTTTATTCTCTTCACAAAGGAGTAAGAAGATAATGCTTACAACTTAACAATATGTGAAGCAAAGAGAATATTTCAAAAATGGAATTATTTTTTATTAATATTACAATTGAAAATTCAAATCATGACACTAATTATTACTCACTCAAAATACACAAATATGAAATCTCATCCAAAATGCAAGCACATGGGCAATTATCACTCATAACATTTCAGGAACATGAAAAAAACACATAACAAATTTAACAATGACAACTATTATAATTTCAACAGATGCTAAGCCCAAGATCTGCCCTTACATTGTGTGACAACCGCAATTGGGCACTAACAGATTCTATGCCAAATTTGAACACCGAATAAAAGCATTATAATACAACAAAAGTCCTTGAATTTATAGTCAATATACATTTCATATTAGAATTTGTTTAACACAAACCCTATTTTGTTAAGAGTTCTATAACTTGAGATATGAGTTTTGTAATGCAACTGTCGGGATAATTCCTAAGCAGTAAACTTAACATATTCACATAAGACCCTTAATACATTCATATTTTTTTAAACGGTCAAAATAACGTAATTTGGCTATACGGAGACAATAAATAAACAGTAAACTTAACATATTCATATAAGACTCTTAATACATTCATATTTTTTTAAACGGTCAAAATAACGTAATGTGGCTATATGGAGACAATAAATAAAGAGTAAACTTAACATATTCATATAAGACCCTTAATACATTCATATTTTTTTAAACGGTCAAAATAACGTAATTTAGCTATATGGAGACAATAAATAAACAGTAAAACGTTCAGTATATTTATCATGTAACACGATCAAAATTTCACCAAGATAATCTGCAATTTTTAAGATTTACGCAGGAGTTCATGCTCTCAGAAATTTATTGTACATTTGGGACAATGTCACAATAGGGGCATGTATGATTCAGAAACAGTATAAAAAAAATTGCACAATGTATCGAAATCAAACTCAATAAACTGCCAAATATAACATATCTTCAATTACTACATCCAATAAAGTTCAATCTACTACCAATAGTCTGAACAAGAACACTTGCCACCATAGAAATGATGAAACCGGTATGAATCCCTTACTATGATTTTCCTACCAACAGTTTTACTAACTAGCTTGAAAACAGAGTGGCAATCACCACAAACACGAAGATTCTTAAAAATTCTAAGAGGTGAGCCTTCAGGACTATTGATCAAACCAAATGCAAGGGCAAGTCTTTCACTGTGGTTCCAAAGATTATGCTCCTTTTGTTCTTCATCTGTATCTTGTAATGCATAGCTTGTGTCTGGCATGTAGCCTTCTTCTCTAGCCATCTTTCTTAGTTCTTCTAACTTTCCATAGATTTGTGCAGTTTGCAGATGAAACTGGTCTCCCATACCAAAAGTCATAACCTTGTTTTTCAACTTGATCCAACTACAGGCAGGTTTCTTCTTTAAGCTGTGTGATTCCATTTGATTTCTCACATTTTCTACATCTCCCCACCTTTGTGTAGATGCACAGACATTTGAATAAAGAACATAGGCCGAATCATCAGATGAGTCCAGCTCGAAAAGACGATCAGCAGCTTTCCTACCTAGCTCCAAATTTCCATGTATTTTGCAAGAAGCCAACAAGCTACGCCAAACGAGGTCATTTGGTGGGACTGGCATCTTATCAATGAAAGCTTCAGCCTCTGCAAGCTTTCCTGATCGCCCAAGAAGATCAATTATGCATACACAATGCTCTATTCTAGTAGGGACACCAAATTCGGTAGTCATTGAAGAGAAGTATGCAAGACCCTCATCCACCAAACCTCCATGGCTGCAGGCAGACAAAAGTGAAACAAAAGTGACATGATCAGGTCTCATCCCCAGATCAAGCATCTCACGAAAGGCCTCGGTAGCCTGGCGGAAAAACCCATGTCTGGCCAATGCTGATATTAAAATGTTCCAAGACCTCTGTGACCTGCTTTTTGGTAGGGGAAGGATTCTAAATACATCATCAATTTCTCCACATTTTCCATACATATCCATTGTAGCATTTAAAATGTATTCATTTGACTTGAACCCAAGTTTAATAATCCAGCTGTGAAGCTGCTGTCCCTCATCTAGTACCGTCAAGTTACCAATAGTAGCAAGAGCTACAGAGAAGCTAAATTGATCTAAATCAACCCCATCATTTCTCATCCTGGCAATAAATTTTAGTGCTTCCTCACCAGGCCCATAATGGGCATTTGCAGAAAGAATGGCATTCCAAGTACTAGAGTTTTTATTAGCTATTACATCAAAAATATAGTTACTTGTATTAAGATCACCACACTGGGCATACATTGTAATTAGGGAGCTTTGGACATACGTATTCAATTCAAATCCTGCCACAATTATGTGTGCGTGGATTGGCATTCCATGTTCCAAAAGATAATCGGGAGACAAACAAGCACCGAGAAGATTGACAATAGTAATGTAGTTTACAAGTAAACCTTCTTCTCTCAATAAGTTGAATGCTTCAATTGCGGCATTTGGTTCTTTGTTATCGGAATGGCCACCTATCAATGCATTCCATGTTACCACATCCCTCTCAGGCATTATTTTGCGCACCTTCTGTGCTTCAGCCATCAAGCCAAACTTCCCATACATGGTAACCAATGTATTACCTATGATTAAATTGTGATGTAGGCCATAATGAATCACAAAGGCATGAACAATCTTTAGTTTTTCTAAATTATAACAGGCAGATAATGCAGTTGTAAAAGTTATGTAGTTCGTTGCCTTTTTTGTTTTGAGCATCTCAATCAGAAGTTGTATGGCATGTGAATATTTTCCATCTTCAACATGGCTTACCATCATGGAATTCCATGAAATTAAATCTTTCTCTGGCATTGTATGAAAAACAAACTCTGCATCCTCAGAAGATCCAGCCTGAGAATACATACTTAAAAGACTATTACATACACAAACATTTGATTCCAGTCCAGATTTTACTATTAGACTGTGAAGTCCTCTTCCCCACTTCAAATGTTGTGCAGAACCGAATACCGGTAACAAGGCTGATATAGTAATATAATTTGTTTCCGTGTGAGTATGACGCATCCAAAAGAAGTGTCCTAGAGATTCTTCGAAATGACCATTATGTGCACTTGCAGTAATAATTGAATTCCATGAAATAGTATCCCATTCCTTCATGTTATTAAACACACGTGATGCCTCCTCTACACTATCATAATTACCAAACATGGATATAAGGGAGTTCGCCACAGAGACACTCCCAGTGTCTAATCCAGATTTGACAACATCTCCAAGGATTTGATAACCCATGGTTTTATCCCCAAACATTCCACAAGTTTTAACAACTGTAGCCATTGTATTTTCATTACAAATTAACCCGTTGTTTCTTAAATGCTGATAAATATTTAGAACTTCTTTTGCATACCCATTATCTGCATAGCAAACCATCAAAGAAGTCCAAGAAACTATATTTGGTTCCTCAATCTCCTCAAAGAGTTTGTTAGCCTCAGAAACCATACAATGTGTACCATAAAAATGCAGCAAACTAGTACCAACGAATACATTAGACATCAAACCGCTTTTGACGACATAATCATGAATCTGAAGTGCCCCTTTAGTGATGCACCCTGATCTATCACAGGCAGTCACTAAACTAGCAACTACATAACTGCTTGGGGTAACACCATATTCTAACATGTAGCAAAAGAATTGCATAGCTTCATGGTACCGACCCACCCGAACAAACCCAGACATCATGTTATTCCAAGAAGCATCATTTCTGTCCAACATTTCATCAAAAACATGTTGAGCATAGTTTATGCTACCAAATTTGGAGTACATGTTAATCAAGGTATTTGTATAGAATGTGTTAAGTTGAATAACACCTTTCACACATAGTGCGTGCAATGCTTTTCCAACAATTCCTTCAGTGATTTCCGAGAAGCCCTTTTGAAGAAAGCGTGAAACTTGGGGGTTAGGGTGGTCTTTGACGGGACAATGGATGCCATAGCTCAAGAATTCTGTTTCTTTTACACATGTTTCGAGCTGATTTTGGAAGTTAAAAAGGGGTGAGTATGAGGTGGATGGGGCATGCGCAACATTAAGAGTACAGAGCTTTCTACAATGCCTAGCCAGCTCTAATAATTGAACGATCCCAGGCCCACGCAAAACACAGTGAATGAATATAATAAGAATAGAGAGAACATGATTTTTACCTCAATTTGTTTAGCAGTGAATGAAGGAATCGAAGTGTGTAGGTAAAAGGTTGAAGTGACACTGACAGTGCTTCTTTTGCTACGGCTTGAAGCGGTGGTGCACACGGTGGTGATAGTGAATGAAGCTCCGGCGACGGTGGGTAACAAAGTTTAGCTTCCTAAGGCCGAACGAAGAGGAGTTTTTAGTTGTCGAGATAATTAGGAAGGGTCCAATGGGCCTAGTGAATAAAAGCCCAACACTTCTAAAAGGCCCAAGTAATGTTTTAGTTTATAGTGTTGGAATTCTGAACTCCCTCTGCAACACACCGAAAATGAAAACAATGGCTTCCAACGATAAATCTGCGAATTTTCTGAAGCATTACGGTTACATAAGCTGATTTTAGTTTATTTTCATTTCATACACCGTTCAGGACAGCTTATGTAAATATCCTAGTATATATAAAATAATTTGATTTGATTTTATCTTTGTAATGGAAATAGTTTATATATAAACACTTACATATTTTATAGACGCTTAATTAAATTGTTTATCTAAACGGTGCTCATGTCTTAAAAGAGTCAACTTATAGTATGATCTTAATATAGGATTATTATTGAAAAGTGCACTGGTTTATGTGCTAGTGTAGTAGCCAATAGGTGTATTTTTATTAAATTATATACCTTATCTCTAATTGTGTTAATTTTGTAGGTGCTTTGCTTGTGTCACTTGTTGTGGCTCCAATTGTGTCTATTGCAACTTCGCTGCATTTGCCGAAGTTTTATGCTCTTCTCATAGGTAAGCTTTGTACACTTGACAGTCGTTGACTATTGCACATTATTTTTGCTTATTTTCACTTTCCTCTATTCAGAGAGTGCTATAATCTTTAATCTTTCTTTTCCCCCTACATTTCCCTTATAAAATGCCAAAATTTATCAAACTTGGTGTCAATTTTCACTATCTCATGCTCTGTGGCTAAGTGAAGATTGTTTCATGTGTGTAATGCATTTGCTTAACCTGGTTCTGTTGATAGCATGCATTTTTATTTTTATTTTTTTGAGTTCATATTTTGACTTAATTATCATCAGCTGTTGCGCAATTTATTTTTCTTACATGTAGCCTTTGTGATGCATTTTTTATTTGCCGTTAGGTTTGCACCTTTGGCTCCTTTTTCCTCCTTCCTATATCTCTATTGACAATCAATACAAATGACCTTAATTGAGTAAATAACCATAATTTTTCCATGTACCAGTTCTCAGCAAAATTTCTGATATCTTACCTATCTAGAACTTTTCAGGGATATGATTTCTTTTTGTTTCTCATGTTATTGATATAAAAAATAAAAGTAAAATAATTATTATAATTATAATTATACAAATGGAAGTATCTGACCTGAATAGGTGTCAACAAGGCTACTATTTCCATGTGTGTGTTTCCTTATGATGACATGATAGTTTATAGCACCATCCAGAATGCAAGATCTATATATGGGGACATTAATCCTAACTTAGCTTAAGTATCCTAACTGATTCTGGAAAAGGGACTAATGATTATATGAAGAGAATTTTCTTTTCCAGCCAAAGAAGGAATGTTGTGCTTCAGACATAGAGGCCATATAGGATTTTTTTATAGGTAGGAGCTACTAGTTAGTGGCTTTAGTTTTGAACATACAAGCATGTGTCAAAAAGAGAGGGAGTTGAGAAGTCTAGAAACATACCGAATAACCATGTTTTTCTTTATTTAGGTTAAATTTACCTTCATTGTAGATATTCATGAGACTTCACACTAAGATTTAGGTGAGTTATTTATTGATGTGGCATTTGAGACTTTGTGACCTAATGGTCGAGAGGGAGTTCGATCTTTGTTACTTCTATTATTCTCACTAAAAGTTGAATTTCCATGCTTCAAGTCCAAAAGGCTATTGCATGATGGGTTGCACTAGAGATGTAGTAAAACCAATCATGAGCCTTCACCGTTGGAAGAGTTGGTTTTTGACAGAAATTGTGAGCCATATACACTATATAGTAGAGACATGTTCTTATATATGGTACTGATTATAGAATTGGCAACCTATTGATGCTATATTGCACAGAATGGAATGACTTGGAATAAGATTAGGAATTATTAAATTGTAATTGGAATCTTATTTAAATTTCACTGTTCAGAAAAAATAGTAATAATATAACCTCGAAAGTGCTGCAAATAGGTTTATTTTAACACAGACAATATCAATGTATATTTTTTAATTAATTTTCAACAATTTGATAAGATTATTTTTTAACTTAGTTCTGAATATTGTTGATAAGGAAATAAGTTAGAAATTTTATAAATTACTATTGAAGAACAATTTTTGTTGCATTGATTCTGTGAATTTTGTATTTTTAATCTCACTTTATTTTCCCTGAAATTTTAATTTAAACATTTATAAGGGATTTTTCTTATGTGCTAGCTAGTCAACATCATGATTTAGTGCTTTTTTTGATTTATTTTGCAGTGAATTTGGCATTTGGATACTTGTTCCAGGGGCTCTTTTATGCAGCTCTAAACTCTTTGGTATGTATGTTGTATGGTTTTACTTCAGTTTCATATTGGTGCAGATTCTCAAGTTTTTTTGTAAACTCTTATGTATTTTTTTAACACTTCAAATCATATACATCCTTTTTTGCAATGCCATTATTATTTGATTACATATTCTGTGCCAGAATTAGTTCCCAGATTAGTCTTTTACAGTAAAATTGCTACCTTTAAAGAGAAAATATAAGCTAACAATTTTATTCTTTAACGATTAAATTTTGTGCTTACCATTAATCATTGTTATAACGAATAAAAATTATGTAGAATGGTGGTTTCTGGAGTGAATGTGCCTTTTCAGTTATTTTTATTTTATTTTATGAGAGGCAGTTATTTGTATGTTATGCACTGCCTTTCTCTGAAATAATCTCATGGCACTTTCTGATTTTCAGATTGTTGCTACAACTGTGTTCAGATGTGACATGCTGTTGCTTCTTTGTCCCCTTGGGCTACAACTTCTTCTGGTATATTGCACTTTTTTCAACCTTCTTTTAATTTGTCTGTTTCTCCTTATATGCTTGAACTGCAGTACAGAGGACCTGTTAAGCTGCCATTGTGTGTAATAGTGCATTTTTTGCTTTCTATTCTCTTTTTCTCTAAACAAATAAAATGAATGTCAATCTTTTCTCTCTAATTTGTATCAGAAATGTTATACTTATGTCAAGTGTAGCCAGCAGCATGTCCTGCTACTAGAATATAGTTGGTTCTTCATGAGTTTATTCAATATCAGCTCTGGACTTCTAATGTCAAATATAATCAGAATGTAATAAAGATCATATTTCCCAGCATAATTCAAATTAAATCTGTTTTGACTTTCTTTCCATGATTAGTTTAGTTTTAATATTGAGACGTCCAATATATGAGGTGTTTTTTATTGCATTCTGGTGAATTTCTATCTCAGGTTATAAGATGATTGGGGAAGGTGTTTGAACTTTGAATTGTTCAATTAGGTCTCCACAGAATCCCTGTGTACTCTAACATTTATTATTAAATTTAAACATAGAGTGTCATTACTTTAACGGCGCTTAGTATGACAGTTTATTGTTGGATTGGAGAATAGTGTTTATCATTGGAAGTTAAGTATTTTGTTTGATGAATTTTCTTACCCTCGTTTGCTGGCCTTACACAAATAATTAAAAATTGAAAAATTTACTCTGAAAATTCCAATGTTAAATTAAAATGAACAAGCTTTGTGCCTGATAATATTTATCTCTTGAAGGGAAGACAAGAAAAATTTCAGTATGGGGTGCTTGAAAACACTGCACCGGGATGGCCTCTTCTGCGTTGGTTGGTGACATGTTTATTTATTTATTAATCTTTAATTAAGTAAAAGTTAAATTTATGTTAACAGCAGTGCCTTCATTAAAATTTGATTCTGACATTGAGGTATCGTACATACATTACAGGTATAACCTCATTGGTTGACTCAATTATGTGGAAAAGGTTTTTGTGGCCAGAATTTGAAGTCTTTTTGGTTTAACTCTTCACTGAACAAGAGTCTAAATGGGGAGTATCCTTCACACAGTTTATAACTTTTCAGAGTTTATATCGAAGAATTTCTCATATCTGATATTTTTCTTGGTCTTTAACAGTGAACATCCTGTGCTCAACGGATTCAAGTGTCTATTTATTGAAGATGGTTTCTCAAGAATGCGCATTATATTTGGCTTTCGGCCAATTTTACTGTTTAGTTGCTGCAATTGACAAGCAGTTTAAACAATGAATGCTTTTTACCTCACAAATTAGTTATCCGTCTTTGGACCCTTTGCAGGTTAAAGAGCCAAAGTGTATGTCCATGGAAACTTAGAAAACAAGGTAGTTGTCAACAGAATTTGGCCTGGCTGCCCATAAAACCTGTCTGGCTTGATAATCTATTTGAAATTCGATAAGTTTGAAGGTGTTAGTTTCCTTTGTCGCCCTTTTTTTCATAGTAACCTGTTGGTAGTGAGAGAGCAAGTTTGTGTGAAGTTTACATCCACACATCTACTGACAGTTGCCTGTATTCAATAGTTGATGATAACTTGGTTGGTATATTGATAGGATTGCTAGTCAAACAATTCAGTTTTAACATATATATGTGATGTTAATCTTGTAGCATTCAAATATTTTTGGGATATAATTGTCAATGATGTTTGAAGTTATTATTTTTTACATCTGAATGACATATAGCAGATTCATAATTGCTGGTTAAACAATTTGTTCTGGGACAACTTAACATTGTTTATTCTTTTGCTATTGCCAGAAAATCTTGTGTAAATTCTGATAATGCCAAATTGTTTATTCTTTTCCGAAGTTTACACTGGGAAATGTTGATGATCACATCATGCTACCATTGCAAGTGTAAAAAACCTTTAATTTTTAGAATCCCGCAATTAACTGTAGGATGAACAATAGAACGGATCATAACATTTATTAGTTTTTTTCAAAAATAATTATTATATAATTTTGATCATGCTCATTTGCGTAATTGTTATTTTTGTCCCAATTCACTTTTAGTGATTACAATTCCTCAAATTTTTTTTTTTAAATAAGACATCAAATAATGTAATTAAACACCCGAAAAAAAGGGCCTTCCTCTAACCATACTCTCTCTTCCTGGGACAATTCCATAATTTGAAATACACAAAATGAAATAGATTAGTTCAACTATCCTCTAAAAGTCTAAGACATCGCCTTTGAAATGTTTCTTCTTTGAACCAAATATCAACTTAGCACAATCTCTATGCCACATAGTTTCTACAACAAATATCCTAAGCGAAATCAATCCCCAACTAGAAAGCTAAAACTTTCGCATCACCACTTGTGGAATGTATCTCTGATGCCAACAACTAAATATGGTTCAATAATTAATTTTTTTTTACTAAAACTAGTCTTAATTTTCATTTAAATAGTTGGAGTTTGACGGTGAATTTAAGGTATGGAATAATTTTAAAGAATAAAAAATTAATTTGAAATATTTTATTGTCTCAAGAATTTTTTTTTGAATTAACTTTGATATTTCAATTAGTAAGACTTTATTATAATTTATTGTTAAGTTTAGCTTCACAGTTATAATTTTTTTTTGTTAAAATACATAATTAACCTGTAATTAAATCTAGAATATATAGATGGGAAGAGAAAAGAAATAACTTTTGTTAAATACAAGCATATATTCTTAACTAAAAATATATTATATTTATTTATAATTATATTCTATTAAAAAAAACACAACAAAATACACACAGAGGTGTAAGATGGAGCCTAGGATATCCATCACAAAAAATCGAAACATTGTTATCTTGAAACAATTTCATACCCATTTCCTAAGTCGTTGTTGTTTGAGAAAGGGGAGATGATGAAAACGCCGCCTCTTCAATCTTCATTACAAAACCAAAACTGTTCTCTTTCTCTTTCTCTTTCATCTTCCCTTTGGTATTCTCAATCTCACGCATCACTTGTTCCCACAAAAAGGGTCAGTTTGTGTTACAGTTACAAAGGAGGAGTCTCTGTGACTTGTTCCATTTCAAAGATTCACAATTATGGCACCGTTGATTACGAGCGCAGACCCACTGTGAAGTGGAATGCTCTATACAAGAGGATTTCTTTGATGGATCATTCTGAATTTGGTTCTGCTTCTGTTTTGAATCAGTGGGAGAATGAAGGCAAAACTCTCACTAAATGGGAACTTTGTAGAATTGTTAAAGAATTGAGAAAGTACAGAAAACATGACAAAGCCCTTCAGGTAAATTATGTTAAACAGCTTCTAATAGAATTATTCATGATGTTTGTGGTGGAGTATTCTATTATATAGTATTGCAATTTGATTATTGATAATTCTGGAGTTTTAGAACATTGTCTTTTTTAGTGTGTGTGAGTAGGTGAAATCAAATTTGTAAGAATAATTGGTAGAGTTTTTTATGTGTCTTACAATTTAGTATTTAACTGTTGTAATATAGGAGCTTATGAAAGTAATGAATAATGATCAAATGTTGCAGATATATGATTGGATAAACAATAGACCAGAGAGGTTTAGAATATCTGCAAGCGACGCTGCAATTCAGTTAGATCTAATTGCAAGAGTTCACGGAGTTTCTAGTGCAGAAGGATTTTTTTTGAACTTAGTCAATGATTTAAAAGACAAGAGGACATATGGTGCCCTCTTGAATGCATATGTTCATTCTAGATTGAGAGAGAAGGCAGAATCTGTACTCGACCTAATGAGGAGTAAAAGGTACTTAATCCATTCACTACCGTTTAATTTAATGATGACTCTGTACATGAACCTTCAGGAATATGATAAAGTTGATATGTTGGTTACAGAAATGAAAGAAAAGAGCATTCAGCTAGATATATATACATATAATATCTGGTTATCTTCTTGTGGATCTCAAGGATCAACAGAAAAGATGGAACAAGTATTTGAACAAATGTCAAAGGATCCTACCATTGTGCCTAACTGGAGCACATTTAGTACAATGGCTGCAATGTACATTAAGATGGAACTGTTTGAAAAAGCCGAAGAGTGCTTAAAGAAAGTCGAGGGTAGAATATTAGGTCGAGATAGAGTACCTTTTCATTATCTCCTTAGTTTGTATGGAAGTGTTGGAAACAAGGACGAAGTTTATCGTGTGTGGAATACCTATAAATCAATGTTTTCGAGTATACCAAACTTGGGATACCATGCTGCTATTTCTTCTCTAGTCAGAATGGACGATATTGAGGGTGCAGAAAAGCTTTATGAAGAATGGGTTTCTGTAAGGCCGTCTGATGATTCTAGAATAGGAAACCTTCTCATAAGTTGGTATCTTAAGAAGGGAAAATTCGATAAAGTTTTGAGTTTCTTTGAGCATATGACTAAGGGTGGTGGATGTCCGAATTCAACTACATGGGAGCTTCTTTCTGAGTGTCATATCGCTGAAAAGAGGGTTTCAGACGCACTGTCCTGCTTGAAGAAAGCGTTTACAACTAGTGGTTCAAAGAGTTGGAAACCAAAGCCAATAAAATTGCTGGCATTCCTTAAGCTTTGTCGAGACCAAGACAATATGGAGAGCGCTGAGGTTTTAATTGAGTTGTTGAAGAAATCAGGATACGATAAAGATGAAGCGTTTGCGTCACTCATTGGTGAAGATGAATTGTCAAACAGGATGGAAACAGTTGATAGAACTGATGATATTGTTGACAATGAAAACATGGATGATGATGATGATGACTCTCAAGTGTTGTTCAACCAAGTAGAGAGTAGCTTTTGACTAATGGAAAATGGGTTGCTAGAACGTTGAAGGGAATATTTTGATATTCTTTTTCTCAAAGCTTATATGGCTTATCAAGCCAGATATGAAGTGCTAGCTGCTATTTGAACTACAACAAGTTTGGAACTTTTATGCTAGCTTAGGACATGGACTTGTGATGTTTTGCTCTATAATAGGAATTGAGTCTAATGCATGTCATTTGAGGCCATCCTTATGTATGTTTTTTATGATTTGTGTCTTTTTAAATATGATTTTTTTATACTTGGACTAAATTAGTGTTATATGGATGATAGTTTGAAATTGGACCCTTACTAGAAAATGGTACATAAAATTTATGTTAATTCCTTGGTTCCTTTTTCTTTGTCTTCACCATTGTTATGGCCAAGCTGCAAGACTTTATTCTAAGGAAGATTGATTAACTAGTGTGGGCAATTTATGCAAGTGAGGAGTTATAATCCATTTTCTCGTTTTTTGTTGTTGACTAGTTCAAAGAGTTATAATCCATTTATAGCAATTTACATTGAAAGAATAGCAAACATTTTGTATTTGCACTTGTTGGGTTTGCACTCATAGGTACTGTTAGATTCATAATTTTAAGGGAGCGAGTGAAATTTCTATAAAGTTATATAACTACCATAGAATAAAAGTATATAGAAAATTAAAAATGATTAACTATTATAAGATAGAAGAATACAGCAAAGTTAATAATAGTAAACAATATTATTGAAAGAATAGTGAAATAAATTATTAAAAAAATTGTGTGCACCAACAACTTCAACAAATGTCAATACATCGCATCTTGTCTGCAAGAAATATTATGTTCCATAAGACAAAATTTCCCATTTCAACACTTTTGTCGAGAGTATGTGTTGAAGAGGAAAATGAATGTCCACTAATGAAGGAGCACAAAATCAACATCAATGAAGAAAGAAACGTCATTTAATGACCAACGATACACCAATGAGGGTGCACAAAATTAGCAGCAAATTTGAAGGATAAAAAAATGTCATCCAAAATCAAATAAGAAATTCGAAAAAATGCAGAGAATCAAGAGACGAATTTTTTTTTGATAAAATATTTGGAAATGAAGAAACGAAGAGAAGAAAAATATAAAAAAAGAAAAAGAAAAAGAAAGGAATGCGAATGAATTTTCATGGTGGATGGCATTTTTTTTATATGTGAAGAAATACAATAACGAAAATTAAAGGTTTTAGAAAATTAATTCCGATTGCTCTGTAAGGAGAGTTGAGGAGGACACTTTGAAGGATGATAGTAACTTTAAAAGAGAAAATACATCATGCTTGTTGGAATTAAGTTAATTTTTTAGAGTTTTGATGTGCAAAAAGTATTTTATAGTATATTTGATTTCAAAGATTATGAAAGAAGATTTGTATTTTTGAATAAAATCTAAAATAATATTTTATTAAAATTTATAATTGATAAACATCTAAAATAAAATTTGATTCAAATTTAGAATTGAAGAAAATCTACGACCAAGTTGAAAATAAGATATCGTCAAGATTTGTAGAAGATTTAATAAGATTTAAAGAATATTTAATTAAGATTTAAAGAAGATTTGATCGAGATCAAGATTTGAAGAATATTTAAGATTTAAAGAAGATTTATTCAACATTTATCTACAACAAAATATGAACATAATTAATTTACAAATTCAATATACACAAAATAGGAACATAATCGATTTTAAGAATTTAGAAACTCAATTTGAACAAGATACAATTCAGAATTAAACATGGACTGAATTGAAACCTAAATTTTAACTATAAACAAATATTCAAGACTGAAGAAGAAAAATATCGAAAAGCATGAAAGAGTAATATTAGTGTTCAAAGAAATAAACGTTTGTTTAAGTTAGAAATATTTTGATTGTTCTTTTCTTAGAGTGTGAAAGTTATTATTATTATCAATTTTGTTAGAAGCAACTACTCAAGTTCCAATCTTTTGTATCAAACTTGATATTAGTTTAGTTCCTTCTTTAATACGGAGTTGTTAGGAGAAGAATTGGTTTGTAAGGTCAATGTTGTTATTTTCTCAAAAGTCCGAGGTTGTCAAACTGTTTGGGATAACTGGCTTGGAGGGTTGGGTCCTTTCTAATTCAAGGTATTTGAATGAGGGGATTGAATATAGTTAAGTTAGTGGTGAACTAAGATAAATCTAAGTATTAAATTATTTATGCTTTCATTGTTTGCTACATTTGAATGCAATTGTTTCTACATCAAATAAGTCACCAAAATTGAACTAGTTTTTTTTATTTAAATATAAATTATCACAAAATTATCAACTTTGACAAACACAATTCAACATCTTCTTCTCGTGTTTGTACCTTCAATACTTAACAAGTCAATCTGCACAAGAGTTTCTTTGACATAGAGTACGGATAAAACTAAGATCCTAATCATATGACATGTACTTCTTGATATGAGCTATCAATGGTGCATATGAATGGGTCAACGGAGGAAGGTCTCCCAAAGTAGCAACACCGACTAAGAGTTGGATTCATAGATAATCGAGGGAAAACTAGCATTACAAGCCATTTCTAGATCTCGAGCAATAACAAGTTTGACATTCATACTTACGACTAATACTAATAAACTTATAAACTATCTATAATCGACTCTAATTATATCTAATAATTCTCAAACAATATATAGGGGTGATCACAAATGGTGCATGTTGTTCCTCATAACATGAAACTTGAAAGACACCAAAAAGATTATACTCTTAGACCAGTCCAGTCAATGTTTGTCTATTATTAAACCAAAATATAATTAATATTTTTATAGTTATTTTATTTATATATAAAAATTATTAGCAATTTTAGTATAATGACATGATATGCATACTTTTCTCCAACATGTAACGTTGCTAGTGGTTATAGAATCTTGTTCTCTTTTCTGACAAGGTGTGCATTATTTGTTCCTTGGAAATTGTTGGTTGGTTCATATGTGTGTTCATCCATTTATATTCCATGTTTGTCCATTACCAATATAACCATAATTTGAATGGTGTTGAGACTAGTGACTCAACTAATTTAATTGGTACAAACTAAAGTTTCTAACAAAGTGATATCTTTCTACTCTATTTGATACAAAATAACAAATAAACTATATGATAATGAATAAATTTATAGTAGATATTCAGCAAACAGTGAATAAACTAATTGATAGTTAATAGAAAATAAATTAGTAGATTGAATTTAAAATATTTGATAAAATTAAAGGTTAAATAACATGAAAATATATTTTAAATTAATATTTAAATTTATTTTTCAATTAAGATAATAAGGTGAAAAATAAGAAGAAGAAAATTATATATTATATAAAAATTATAAATTCAAACACTATTTGAGCTAGCATCTTAAATAATGTTATAAAGTCCATGAGAGAAAATAATATAACTAAATAACTATACTTAATTTGATGATACAAACTTAAATGCTATAAGTTTGGAGTTTGGCTTGCCAAAAAGAACCTAAATCTAAATAACTTTAACCCTAAAGACAATTGAACAAGAGATTATTTACTTTTCTTCATGAGCAAGCATCCAATTTCAAGCAAAAGTTACTTTTTCCTCTCAAGGTCAATTAGAAACACATATGTTATTTGGACCCAAGAATTTGACACTCAAATAGTATTTCAACATAAGGTTGGTTGTCAAATTTTGTGTCCCAATATCATTTAGAAGTATTGAGAGGAAAAATAGTTGTACACCAAATGAGACAACAAAGTTGTCACTTGACAATGTTGGTCACAAATCTTACACACAATTTTGCTTTCTTAGCACGTTAGATTAGATCCACATAAAGTGTATCATGCTGCAAAAGCTTCATGTCTCTATTTTTGATCTATTTGCATGTAAACCCAATACTTCCAATTTCCAATTGGGTTATGCATCTTATTGTGGCAAAATACATCTCATGCTAGCTGTTGTTTCTTTGTACTACATTAAATTTGTTCCCTTGTGCTAACATGTTGACCATAGAGCATGCAACATTGTCTCCCTTCAAAGTATCATAATAAATAAATTTATATTGAGATTTTAAGATATAAAAATATTGATTATATTATTTATAAAGAAGTGATGGATGCCATGTAACAAACAACATAAAAAGACCTTAGTGATTGTGAGTATGCACTATGTATTTAATTCATTTAAATAAATAAAATAAAAATAATAATTTCCTAGATTTACAATTTACAAACATAATAATATATAGACCCTTTATCTTTAACTTTTCAAATGTGAAATATATAAATCTTATAAAAGGTTGATGCCTTGCAAAGCTTTAATTAACATAATCTAACACACATTTAATTAAATGAGGATATTAATACCAAAGTTAATAAATGATGTCTTGATTTTTTCAAGTTACAAATAATTTGAAATAGATAAAATATTCTAAAGAAATGAAGTATTAAAAAGTGGCTATACACTACTATTATATTATGCAAACACTGAAATTGATTAAGGTCACATGAACCAATCTTGAAGCCAAAGCACTTCTTATCTGTCTGAATATGTTTTAAGGGAAGTAGGAACAAAAGCAGAGTACAATGTTGTGGACAAAACATAGCAAATCCATGTCATGTCACCCACTTGTACTAGAATCTAAACACATGCAAAAGCCTCAAATTTGTGGGACCCTTACCCTACACTACAAATTCCTCACATGTAATCACATGAAGAGTATTTGAATATCACCATAAGAAAACCACAAATTATTTTCAAGAAAAAGACATTAATTAATCCAACAATAAACGTACCACTTTTCCCTCTTTTACAAATCAAATTTTGAAATTAAAGATGAAATCAAAATCATTACCCAATTCAAAACCAAAAACTTTTCTAGCAGAAAAGGACCCAAGCCACCACTAATATGCCTATTTACAAGTCATAATTTAAATCACTAGGGCCATTTGGATAAAGAAAAGTACCCACCTTTGTAAACCCCTCTATATCTATTTTATATATAGTGAGAGATTTATTCTAACAATTCTTATGATAGTTACTTTATTTAATAATTATATAATTTGTTGACTTATTAATTATTTTATTTGTTATGATGTCATTTTTGTTCACTCCACACGTAATAAGAAATAATTATAAATAGAGGATAATAGTTTTGTCATATTATTTTTATTAACAATTTAAAACTAATATACTTAATGTTAATTAGAGAGTATAATTAGAAAAAACTATTAATCTTCTATTGAAAGACAGATGAAATGTATTAGAATATTTTTTATATATTATAATAAAATATCTCATTTTATATGTCCAGATTAGTTGTCTCTTAAAATATTATAAATTATTTCTTAAGATTAATTTTTATAATATTTAAATTATTATGAATCTTTTTTAGTTTATCTTATCAAACTATCAACTAATTACCAATAATATATTAATCTTTACTAAATCTTTATTTCATCTAAAACCTACAATTTTAACAAACTATTCATAAGCATTTAATTTTGTCGATCCAGCTGTAACATATGATAACACAGATAGATAATAAATCTTTCCCGTATAATATAAATAAATTTTCAAAATCAAATTAAAGATAAAACAAACTTAATCAATTTTATATGATTTATGTACTCTCAAGTCTTTCTTGATTTTACATCTTTCTTGATTTCTTTACATCTTTCTTGATTTTATCTCTTAACATAAAAAATCTTTCTCGATTTTATTTAAAAAAAAATAATATCTCGATCTCATCTCATTATAACCTGCCATCAACTATCTCTCTCTCTTAATATATATATATATAGAGAGACACCTATCACACATAAAAAAATTCAAAACTCTTTGCAAGAAAACATTGTTATAGTAGAATCCATGGCAGAGTTAGAGAGTCCAATGATGCCAAAGTTGATAGCTTTCCTATCTTCTCTTCTTGAAAGAGCAGCTGAATCAAATGATGAAACACAACAAGAACAACAACAAAGGATATCTGTGTTTCATGGTTTAACAAGACCAAACATCTCAATTCAAAGCTACCTTGAAAGAATTTTCAAGTATGCAAATTGTAGTCCATCATGTTTCATTGTTGCTTATGTTTACCTTGATCGTTTCACTCAATCACAACCTTCTTTGCCTATTAATTCCTTCAATGTTCATCGCTTGTTGATTACTAGTGTCATGGTGGCTGCTAAATTCATGGATGATGTGTAAGTTTATTTATTCAATTACAATCTTGTTAAGAAATTTTTGATTTTTTTTTCTTTTTTTAGACGGCCCAATTTATAACTCATAATGTGATGTTTAGTTTAATAATATCGATATTTATTAGTTGAATTAAGTTTTTTAAATAAAATTTTTTGGTCGTATTTAAATTGCTTAAATTTTAAAATTTTGATGATTAGTGATGAATTTTGGGTGTTACCCTTTTCTTTGAGTTCACACAATTGATGTGATTCTTAAAAAAGAATTGTTCTTAGAAATTATATTGAGTTCGGTATAAATAATTAAACAAAAACATTATGATGGTTAGATTGCTCTGTTTTTCCTCTGTTTATTATATAACTGATTGTTACATTAAAATATATTTGTTCTGAATTTGAAGTGTTTCACTTACAACACTATGGAAGAAGAAAATAATATTTTTTTCTTTTTTGTTTGGGTTTTCCTTTCTTCTATTGTTCTTACGTAAAGTTTCATTATCGTTGTCTATGGTAATAATTTAATAACTATGAATATTAATTGTAAACAAAAATTACTTTTAAATATGATACAATTTAGATGGCACTTATCCCACATTTTGTTCTGTTCAAACTATTAAATTGATATAATTATTTGTTTTTTTTAAAACAAAATTAGTCACAATGTAAATTGATATATCAAAAGTGTCCAAAAAGAATATAATTAACTTTTGTTTAGTAAAAAATATATATAACCTTTGTTGTGAAAAATACTATGTCCAGGGTGGGTAAGTGTCCTATTAAAATTTGTTTACACTTTTATAGTTATTAATAAAAACTCTAAAAAAGAATAAAACCTTTCTTGTGAATAATACTATGTGTCCAGCCTGTCTTTCCTTTAGGCATACAATCAATTCACCCATGTGACTCTGCTAACTTACTTTATAAGTACTACACAAAACTATATTTTTATTTTTCATATATATATATATATATATAAATTATCATATTATACTCGTGTAACTAATATTTAGACAACAGAAAAAACATTGAGACATAGAATTTGACAATTTGAATATAATTTTGTGTTTTATATTAATTGTTTATTTTTCTTTAAACTGTTTTTCTACATCATTGATTTGCTTACACATTCATGTGTTATTCAATGTATATCTATGGTGTAAAATTGTTGTGTCCAAATAACATCTCTATTTAGACAATATTTATACTTATGGGTTTTTTTTAATAAAAAATAGCGTTTACAATTAATTTAAAAATTTATATCATATAACTTACACTTCTTTATATCGTCTAATTAAGGGATAACATGAAATTGTTGTCTGAAAGCTTAAAAGTAAGTCTATGTTTTAAGTCTATGTATTTTTCTTCTTATTTTAGTAATTAGTGGAATAAATCTATAGTATGATTTATTCTAGCAGCTAATTAGATTATCTTCGTATAGTCGAATACTTATCTTATATTATTATTTATTTAAATTCTTTTTGCATTATTTTTTTTTTTTGCATGTTTTGTGCTTTGAATAATATCTTTTTATCTAATTATTTTTCCTTGGCTTCTTTAAAAAATTATAAATAATTTTGTTTGTGATTTGATTGCTTATTTATCATTAACATTTTTACATGACCTAATATCATCAGGTACTACAACAATGCTTACTATGCAAAAGTTGGAGGAATCACCAAATCAGAAATGAATTATCTTGAGTTGGATTTCCTATTTGGTTTAGGTTTCCATTTAAATGTAACACCATTCACTTTCCAAGCCTATAGTGTTCATCTTCAAAGAGAAATGTTTCGCATGCAACCTCTAAATTTTGCAGATTCAACCATAAATTTAGCAAAATCACTAAAGGCACATTTATGCTTCAATGAAGATGAATCTTCTCATCAAAAGCAAAAAAAGCTAGCTGTTTGATTTTTGTGCATTTTCTAAATGCATGTACAATGGTTGACTAGTTGTAAATTTAGTGAATCTATTAAAGATTGGCAATTAAATTACTTTTCCTTATGGATTCCTTTCAGATTCTTTTTTTTTTCAATTTTCCTTTGACTTATTTTTTATCTTTTCAATTGATGAAATGCATGTGATTATATTATCAAGTATTGTTAGTTCAAAAAAAATACAATCATGTTATTGTACAGAATATTTCCTATTTAGAACTTCCAATGTCAAATTTGGTAATATGTTGATGAATTTAATTAATAATTATATATTTATCGACCGGCACAACATAATTTATCCACAAGGTAAAATTTGAAATAAGACATTTTGAAAATTAATATTACTTTTATTTAAATATTTATCTTTGCTATAAATAACGGGGTTGATGTAAATATTTTTTTAGTCTAGATGCAACGATGATTATATAATTTGGCATTTTAAATTATTTTTATGGATAAGCTTAAATGATACTAATTTTATTCCTAAATATAAATCTTCTTTAAAAATAAATTTGTTGCTAAATGTAAATCTATTTTAAATCACTATTTATTATTTTTTTAACATACTTCTAAATAATAATACTACTTTTTTTTCCTTTAAAAAAAATACTATTTTTGTTTTATAATTCTATTGCCAATCGTTTATACATTTAAGTGTAATCTAGCTAGGAACATCCTTAGATAAAATTTTCATATTAAATAAACTACTTATAATAAATAAAAGATAGAGATAGTATAACAAAAATTGAGGGCCTAAAACCCTAATTGAGGCTCCGTTTACTTATAAAAATTAGTTTGAATTTAATTACTAAAAATAACTTTTACGAGAATTTACTTAAAATAGTAGAAGTTATTTTAATTTCATTTGTTATCAATTTAAAAATATAATTTTAATATTAAATAACTTAAATATTTATTATTAGAGATTTTAACATGATAAAATCACTTTATTTTTAAAGATATTTTTCAAAAATAATTTTTATAAAGAGTATTACAAACTAGTTTTTCACTTTAAATATTTTTAAAAAAATGGCATTATCAAAAACAAAATTGTTGGAAATTGATAAAATACTTTTGTTAAAGATTATAATAAGAAGATAAAACACTATAAATATTTCTTAATAAGAATATCAAATTCACCGTATTACGAAAGTCTAACTTCTTTAGTTGAACTTATGTTTCTTGAATAACTACTATTCATGATGCTGTCAACGTTTTGCATGCCAAGACAATTTGTGCTAGTTAACAGCTGTATCGATTCTTCATATGTGAACAAAAAAAAAATAACATGTGCGCTTATAAAAAGAAAAAAAAGAAAGAACATTTGCAATAATGGAGAACACGATGGAGTTGTAGAATGGAAGTGGTGTCAATGTACTAAATAACACTGACATTGTATTTAGTGACGGTCGCAATTGCGAGGTGTACATCTCCATAAAAAAAACTATATTGTTAAAAGAGGTAGTATAAAAAATTATATTTTAAAAAAGCATCAAAATTTGGGAGTTCAATGTTTTTCTAATGAAATTATGAAATTTTAAGTCGAAATTTTTAAATTATTAATCTTTGTGTGGTGTTTTTCTTTATAACTCCTACGAGAGATAGATTAAGGGCTACAACAAGAAGAATGAAGCGTGTGAAGTTGCTTATACTAAAATATGGAGCATGTACCTTAGTTTGGAGTTGGCTTGAAGAGAATGGATTTTATATCTCATTGTGGCGAGTGACTCAAAAAAATCTTTTAGATATGGTGTTAGACAATTGCAAGTTTAGTGAGAATGTTCTCATCTTAGTGCTACACATTTGCAAGTTTTTAAATTCTGATTGATAGATTCAAATTATTCATACTTAGAATTTTAGCTTTACTTAAGACTAGTCCAATTGTTTTATTAAGGAGAATTCCATAGTGATCTTTGCATCATTATTTTGACAGGTATTTGGGACTTGAATGCTTAAGAATGTCCCTTGAATTTTGTAGATTTATTTATTTTTTTGTTGGACACTTGCCTACCAAAACAAGAAACATGGTAATCTATTCATTGGAAAAAACTTAGGCACATCGAGGGACAGTCTCATTTTCATTTATTCACTTGCACCAATTAATGTAATTATAAACAATAATTTTGATATAATTTTTATCTTGATTTTAAATAAAATGAATGAAAGATGTATTGGGTGATAATCATGAAAGAGAACAATTTTTTAATAACCAAATAACATGTTCTTTTCTGAAAAAATATGCAAGAATAATTTTAGTATTATTGAAAATATGGTACACAAAAATTTTCTATTTATTTATTATAGATTTTACAGATAATTATAAACATAGATTTTTCATTATAATAAGTATTCATTAGAGAATACACTTGAAAAAATAATTAATCTTTTTTTACTGTTATAATAATTTAATTGTTGAACTGAGGACATGACACATACTTTTTTTATTATTATTATTATTATTATTATTATTATCATTATTATTTTCTATTTTGTATATTATTTGTTTTACGATTTTTTGTTGTATTTTAGAAAAATACAATCGAGTTGATATAGCGTTAAAAAAAGGGGACATAAGTTAAAAGGACTTCTGTAACTATTGGGCCAAGGCCCAATATTCCAAAAAATAAGAAAGCCCATAAGAGAAGGCTTTATAATGAAGCACATCCCATTTCAGCCTCTCAAGCACGGTGGTGTGGTGGGTTCTTTCTTCTTCAACAAACAATCTCGTAGTGGAATACTACGTTCTTTCTCTTTCTTGACTATCCAAGAATCTTCATTCTTGTTTATTATTATAAAGAATTGGAATATGAGATCATTTCTCATTCGTGATTTTGACCGATAATCGAAGGAAGTGGAACGGGCAACATCACATTGTATTGTTCGGACTAAGACTCAACGGGATTCCTAGGGTGCCATTCTCTTCATTTCTTTTAACATCGATAACAGGTTCAATTCACTTTGATCAACTTTTTTATTGAAACAATTTTTTTACTTGTCTTTCAATTTTGTTGCTTTGGTGATAATGTGATTTATGACTTACATTTGGTGTGCATGTTGTTGGGCTATACATATTCCAACACATTTTTCTCATTCTTGATTATTCTAGAACTTTCATCATATCAAATCATGTATCAAAAGAGTATACAAACCTTTTAAAAGGTTTAATTGGTATAAGTTGCCTCTAAGATGATTCTTGATCCTGAAGGAAATTGCAGTTTGAATATGAACTCTTTGTTCATAACATGTATAATATACAAGATGGTATCTATTAATCTTTAATGACTCTAGTCCCTAATTGCTATGTAAACTTTTTTTTCATATTCAGAAGAAAGAATGGTTGTCTTGATGATCGTAAATTAAAATTACAAGATGTTATCTATTTAGCTTCATTGACCTTTGTCCCTAAATGAGATGCAATCTTTTTCGTAATCTAAAAAAGGTTGTGTTTATGAGTTTGATAGCCCAAATTGCTATGTAAACTTTTTTTCATATTCAGAAGAAAGAATGGTTGCCTTGATGATCGTAAATTAAAATTACAAGATGTTATCTATTAAGCTTCGTTGACCTTTGTCCCTAAATGAGATGCAATCTTTTTCATAATCTAAAAAAGGTTGTGTTTATGAGTTTGATAGCCCAAAGTAGCACATCAAGATGGATATACTTTGTTATAGGATTTTTGTAAGAGTTGGGATGCCTTAATGACCCTAAATGAGATTGCATTATAAACTTGTTATTCACAATGTGAAAGTTGGATGTCAACTTGGTTGCAAATTCATATTTCAAGTATAAATTTTATTCATAAAATATCTATTGAGCTTGGATGACATTTGACCCTAAATGAGATGAAATCTTTTTTCATTTAAAAGATGTTTTGTTTTTGTGAGAGATAGGAAGTCTTGATGACCCTAAATGAAATTACATTATGAATTCTTCATAATTTGAAAGTTGGATGATGCCTTCAATGCAATTTACATTATGAATTTTTATTCATAAGAAATTAAGCTTCCATGACCCTAAATGAAATTGCATTATAAACTCTTTATTCATAATGTGAAGGTTGGATGATGAATTAAATGCAATTTCAGCGATGAATTTTTATTCACAAGGTATCTATTGGGCTTCAATGACGCTAGTCCTTTATGAGATCAACTATTTTTTCAATAATCTAAAATAAATATATTTTTTGTGAGAGTTGGGATGTTTCGGTGACCCTAAATGAAATTACATTATGAACTCTTCATAATTTAAAAATTGGATGATACCTTAAATGCAATTTACATTATGAATTTTTATTCATAAGAAATTAAACTTCCATGACCCTAAATGAAATTGCATTATAAACTTCCATGACACTCTAAGGACCCATCATGAAGGATCAAGCCATGTAAAAGAAGCGAGGATATACATGGGAGTAAGAGATTTCGAACTATTCAAAATAAAGGAGGAGGAAACTATTGATGAAATGTTCTCAAGGTTAACAATCATATTAAATAACTTGAGATCTCTTGGAAAGTTATACTCCGTTCAAGAAAGAATAAGAAAAATCCTAAGAAGTTTACCAAAAGAATGGAGGCCAATGGTAACTGCCATTACAGAAGCAAGATATCTGACCAACATGAAATTAGAAGATTTGGTTGGAACTCTAAGAGCTCATGAACCATTGTTGCTGGCTGACAAACCAAACAAAAAGGGAAGAATGATTGCTCTAAAAACCAGCCAAACAGAAAGTTCATCCTCTAAGAAGAATGAAGATGTCATACTAAAGGAAAACGCAGAGTATCTTCTGTCTGAGGATGAGGATGAACTCGCTCTGATTTCCAGAAAAATTCAAAGGAAGATTAGCAGAAGATGACAGAATAGAGGACCTTCTCAAAAAGAAAAAAAATGACAAAAGTCAAATGACGTGTGATGGATGCAACAAGATGGACACTACAAAATGGAGTGTCCTCTCAACAAAAGGAATTCAAGAAGATTTCCATACAAAAACAAATCCATGATGCTTACTTGGAATGATAGTGACGAGTCATCCTCTGAGCAAGAAAAGGAAGAAGAGGCCAACCTCTGTCTCATGGCAAAATCAGAAACTGAAAAAGAAAACTTGGATAAATATGAAGAAGATGAACAATCATCCTCTCAAGTACTCGGTCCTCACGAAGAGGATGAGTCTGACCCAATCTCTTAGCAACTTCCAAGAGGATGGAAAACAGTCACACATCATCCTCCAGATCTAATCATTGGGAATACTGAGGATGACGTTAGAACCAGAAACTCTCTAAGGGAAAACACTACCAACATGGCCATGATATCACAAGTTGAACCCAAAACGATTGATCAAGCTATTGGTGACAAATCATGGGTTGAAGCTATGATGGAAGAGCTTTCACAGTTTGAAAGAAACAAGGTATGGAACCTTGTACCCCATCCTCTGGACAAATCTATTATTGGGACTAAATGGATATTTAGAAACAAACTAAATGAAGATGGAGAAGTCATTAGAAATAAAGCAAGACTAGTGGCACAAGGGTACCATCAACAAGAAGGAATAGATTATAATGAAACGTTTGCACTCGTAGCAAGACTTGAAGCAATAAGAATCCTCTTAGCTTATGCTACTCATAAAGATATAAAACTACTTCAAATGGATGTGAAAAGTGCCTTTTTGAATGGGTTCTTAAATGAGGAAGTGTATGTTCGTCAACCTACTGGGTTTGAGGATGAGAAGCGGTCGAACCATGTGTTCAAACTCTCAAAAGCTCTTTATGGTTTAAAGCAAGCTCCTAGAGCTTGGTATGAGAGGTTAAGCTTTTTTCTAAAAGAAAATGGATTCATTAGAGGACATATTGATACTACTCTTTTCAAGAAGACACTTGAGAAGAATTTATTGATTGTTCAAATTTATGTAGATGACATAATCTTTGGATTCACTAATGAAAAGATGTGTAAGGATTTCTCCAACCTCATGCAAAGTGAGTTTGAGATGAGTATGATGGGGGAATTGAAATTCTTCCTTGGTTTACAAATCAAACAACGAGAGAATGATATTTTTATATCACAAGAAAAATACACCAATGATTTGCTCAAAAAATATAACATGAGTTCAACCAAGAATATTGGAACTCCACAAAGATGATAAAGGAACTCCAACATCTGAAAAGGAGTACATAGGGATGATAGGATCCTTGTTGTATTTAACTGCCAGCAGACCGAACATAGTCTTTGCAGTCGGTCTTTGTGCAAGATTTCAATCATCTCCTAAAGAATCCCATCTCACTGCAGTAAAAAGGATTTTTAGATACCTTGTTGGCACTATAAATTTGGGAATTTGGTACAAGAAATGTTCCAATCTTGACCTCATAGCTTATTGTGATGTCGACTATGCGGGAGACAAAGTTGAAAGAAAAAGCACAAGTGGTGCTTGCCAATTTCTAGGTAAATCCCTAATAAATTGGTCATGCAAAAAACAAAGTACCACTGATCTTTCAACTACTGAGGCATAATATGTATCAGCCGTTCAATGTTGCTCACAACTACTATGGATAAAAAAAATCAATTTGAGGATTACTCCCTAAGGTACGCAAAAATTCTCATCCTCTGTGATAATACAAGTGCAATAAATCTGTCTAAAAATCCCATTCAACATTCTAGATCTAAGCACATTGAAATAAAACATCATTTTATAAGAGATCATGTGCAAAAAGGGGATTTAGAACTGATTTTTATTGACACTGAAAATCAATTAGCCGATATTTTTATCAAACCTCTCCAAGATGATAGGTTCAAAAAGATCTTGGAGGAACTCTCAATATTTAATTTGTCTAAAATTAATTGATTTATCTTGGTTATGTTCCTTTATTATATTATAATTTTTTATTAATAAATAATCCAAAAATATCTGTTGTTCTATTTAAATATGTATATACATTTTTAGTTTAAACCTGCGAGGATAGCAAAACCACTAGAGGACGAAATGTCCTTATTGGTGTAACGTCCCTTGACATGGCAGCCTAGAAAAATGAAGCACGCACCTTCTCTCTCATTGGCCAACACGTGTGACGCATGGCTCCGTGTTTTACGTTGTGCAGTTAATGCTTTAATGGCTATGTGTCCCCAGCTGTCACATTCATCATCACTCTAGGTCCTTAGGCAAACGACACATTTAATTTTTTTTTCTTTCTCACACGTTTCCTTCCACGCTCATCCTGTACATCTTCCATCCTCTTTTATATTTTTGTCGTCCTCTATCATTCTCACTCATAAATCATTTGTTCAAAAACCTCTCTTTACTCATTAGTTGCTTCCCACTCCACTGTTTTTCTCAATGGCTTGAACCAAAGTCACTGCAAAACTAAAAGTCATCTATCAAGAAGCAGAAGAGAATCAAGATGTTTATTCAAACACTGATTCGGATTATCATGAAGAAACCCAATCTAAAGGAACCTCTTTGAACACTATTCCTTCTTCTCAACCTTCCAAAAGTTCCTCTTCTCTCTCTTTCACTCCAAATCTTCAAACAACCCTTCCTCCTTAGATCCCATCAAGCGCTCCTCCAGAATCATGTTTGGAGCCGTTTCATCAAAAAAGGCGCTCCCTCAAGACAATACGGTGCATGTCATTCAGTCTAATGATTTAGATGCTACTCTATCTTTAGAACCTTCCCAAAAGCCTCCTCTTGAGAAATCCACATCCAAAGCTTCAACTCTTAAAAAGGTTAAACCTTTTTCACCAAAACCTCCATCCTCGGCTCCAAAAATTTCTCATATTACATCACTGTTTGATTCAACTGATTTTGAAACTAATTATGTCTCCAAATGGCAAAACAAATTTGTAGTCAATGGTAAAATCATTGATCTTGCTGATATTAAACAAGGAGAGTTTAATGTGGAAGAAATGTTTGACCAACTCAGATGGACATCATTTTTCAAAATCAATGAGCCCCAGTATCCTCAACTTGTAAGGGCATTCTATGCTGCTACAAATGGCTCAAAGTACTCCACTAGTTTTAGTATTGTACTAAAAGGAGTACATATGGAGATAAATCCCACTGCACTCTGTCAAATTCTTGACATACGTGATGAAGGAGCCTACCACTTGTCTGAAAGGTGGTATTCACAATATCTCATAACTAGGACCTCTGTCCTTGAAAACATTCTCATTAAACCTCCAAAACCCTTAGTTGCCTCTAATCTCCGTCCAATATGTCGTATCCTCCACAACATCTGTGTTGACTCCATTGCACCCCGAGCTAGATGTTTTGAGAGTCACAGAGCATGATATCATAATCATCCATCATTTGATGATTGGCTCTCCTTTTCACTTAGGTTATGTGATTTTTTGCTTTATGTTGAATGTTGTTTTGATGGTAAGATTTGCTCCCTATGGGATGTTACTAACCAAGATTTTCAAATTCTTCAAACTCCCACTTGAAGATGAACCCTTCATCCAATTCAATAACACTTTTTCCATCAAGAATATTAAACAAATGAAGTTTAAGCATGAAAACCTCCCTTCCTCCAAGAAAAGGAAAACATAAGATTCCTCTTCTCTCTCTCATAAATCTGAAAAAGACACCATTCAACCACCACCTGAGGATACACCATCACCACTCATTCAAAAACCCACCTCTCCACTGCGTAACTCTCTTGATCGTACGCCATCGTCTTTCCATGACTCTCCTACTCCTAACTCACCTGTCCAACCTCAATCTTCACCAATCCAAAATATGACTCCTCCTCTAAAATTTTATATCATATAAATCATTCATATAAAAAAGCTATGACATTATTGTAGAAAAACGAAGCTATTTCTAGACAAACTTCTTCTTTCAAATTCATCTTACAAATGTTGTTGATTGTGGCTTGAGTACTTACTACATTTCTCTTGGAAAATTTTGCAGGGATATCACTCTCATCCTCCTCTAATGACCCTTTTTCCTTTTATTTTTTCATTATATGTATCATTCTCTTCTGATTTCTTCAATAAATTATCTTTCAAGAATTTTACAAGCTCAAACATGTGTTTATTCACATCATCATGTACAACATCACATGCAATAGGTTGAGTTGTGTACCAGCCAAATGGTATTTCAGTTTGTACACTCATCTAATAAATGTTTTTCTACAATAATTGTATTTTATTTTTTTGGTTCCTCCATCAACAGTTACATCATGTTTCCATGCTATGTCAGTTATGCTTCCTAATGTATTTTTTTGTACCCTGGAAGGTGTAGAACCAAAACTGCAGGCAACAGGAACATATGTAGACATGATTGAAATCGTGAGGCAACAAGAGCAATTGCAATGAAGAGTTTTGAGGAGAGTTTCAGATATGAAATTAAGAAGAGTTATAGAGATGATAAGAATTTATAGAAGAAATAGAAGGAGGAAATATGAAATTGAATCATTTAATTTAAGTATTAGAAATTCCAAAGTTGAAACCAATTAATCATTGAAAAAAAAAACCCAAATCCCAAGTTGCTCCCTTCAACCTAATGTGTGTGGCTTTTTCTATGGAAAACGAACATAATACAAAGGTGAAGAGGTGCAAAACTGGGCCAAAGCATGCTTTTTACAATTGGGTTGAAATAACTTAAACGGGCCGGAGCCTCGCGACACGGCGTGCCACTACCATGATGTCACGTTTTTCCTCTATGCGCTCAAAGATTTGGATTCTCCAACAATTTTGTCTTTGCTCTAACACTGTTCTCGCTCAAAAACACGTAAAATCTTACACGATGTTACGCTTTAGAGCTTGCAACTAACAACCTTGCACATACCTAAAGCCCGTAATTCACAACATATATCTTAGAGATGAGTTTTTTAAATTCGGTAAGCTCTGTGAATATTTATTTTCCTTCGGCAATTGCTCGCAAAACAAGCTCTAGCAAATATATCACTGACAAGCTTCACAAATCATCATCAATTTTAAGTTTTGAAACTGCTCCATCTCTTTCTATTCTAGTCTCCCATGTTCTTAGCATTAGAGTTTGACATGGTTATGGTTGATTTTTTAAAAAAAGCAAATTATATCTATTTTAAAATTAATATATAAATTTAAATTTATAACTAAATCTATTATTTGATTCAAAACTGATTACAAAGCCAATTGTAAAATTGATTATAGTTAAATAACCAATTTTTAATTAAGCAACCAGTTTCGAAAAATTTAAATTTAAAATTGTTTTGTTTTTCGAGAAATAATATTTTTCGATACTTTTTTTTTATTTTTTTCAACAGAAAAATAATTTCAAATTTTTTTAATTCAAGAAAGAAAAAAATCAATTTTTTTTCAATAAATTTTTTTTAAAAAAATTCAATTTAAAATTTTTCTAACAAAAAAAAAGTATTTTTATTTTTATTTTTTATATTTTTTCAAAAAAAATAAATTTAAAAAGTTGTTGGAATAAATCATCTCAATTAATTTTTGAGATTTAAGATTTTTTAGAGTAGAGTGGATAAAAATAGGATTAAAACCAAATTTAAATATAAAACTTAAATGGATATCCAATCAATTCATAAATAAATCAAATTATAACCATGTGATTTTAATTAAATATTTAAAATAAATTTAGATTCAATTTTAAATTTAGAGCACGTAACCAGAATTTTTCACAATCCTACTTTCAGTTACCCCTTATTGATTTAAGATTTACTGCTTTCTAATCACAAATGATGCACATCTGTTTTAGTATGAAGTTATTTATAGATCTTTATATTTTAATATTTAATCCATCACAATTGACATAATAATTTAGCTTTTACGTAAGATTGTGACCTTATTGGTTACCAACAAAAGTCGTATTGTGTTGTTGAATGGTAAACATTCTTTATAAATTTGACACATTTAAAACACAACTATCTTGAACTTATAAATTTTTGTATTTCATAACAGTTAATGCATGAACAATAACAAGTAAACTCACGAATATTACAAAGTAGATAAAAATATAACTTTAGGTTTAAACTTTCAACCAATACACATAGTGATTTAGCCGCACAAAGAAGTTCACTATTCCAAAACATTAGTAAATTTTAAACACACAAATAGGGTTTGAACTCATCAGCAAACAAGCACATGCTCATGCGAAAAGTGGAATCTGAACACCACAAAACCAATGATAGCAAATAGAAACAAAGAAAGAAAAAATACACCAAGAGTAAACTTTAATACATGCTAGCTAATATGCATATATAGGGAGGTTACCAATCAAGAGCTTGAGGACCCTGCAGTGCAGCAAACAGAACAGAGTGGAAACTAAAACTTAACAAGTCAGTACGTGCATGCCCCCCTAAACCCAGTGAATATTAATTAAATGCAAGTTTATCATAAGATGCAAGAAAAATGGATATTTAACATGTGTTATATGCATGCAAAAATCATGTGAAATACCCTATCGATATACATCATCTTAGAAGAATCCTCCTCCTTCAAGACTTTAACTATGTTAATACCTCATTTATGGTATAGAGTACTTGATACTCTCAACACAACAATGTGGTAAGGGAGTTGGAAACTACCCACTTGAACATAATAAAATCATGACCAAATCCATGTGATTTCTTTGGCAACCTCACCAATTTATGTTGGTTCATGTTTACCTCTAGGGCTTTGCTAAATCAAGCAGAGTGAGGGCATAACCAGGTGCATAAAGTGACAACTTCAATAACAAATTTCAATTCAGAAACTATTCAGTAATAAAGAGATTGAATCCTTTTCTGCTACTTAATATTTCATATTCACTTGAGTGTTGTATTTCCAAACAACATTGCAGAGGCAAATGGTTCTGAGGGCTATGCCAGTAATAGATCAACCAATTGCGAATAGATAACTGCTTTGAGAAATTGGGAAACTATTAAGGCATTTAATTAAAGAAAGATATTAATGCTTCTTTAGCATTATCTTGATATCCCCCTAAGGACAAAAACTCAATCAAAGTAACAAATCATTCCAGTAACAAACATAACCAGTTCATCGTGCTTTTTACTTTTTTAGGATGACACCATATCAATATTCCTACAACACTAATACATCCCAAAAAACCGTCTTTTTACTTTATTAATTGCTGAAGTAGTATTCTTATTACTACTAGTTAAACATAGTGCTGATTAGTTCGCTTCTGTCCTGATCGCAGAGATGTAAAAACAAACAATCCAAGTAACTAAACATCTCTTTAAAGACTCAAAATAGGGAACCAACTTATTTATAAATTCGGCATATAAATTCCATTAATCCTTAATCAAACAAGTAGCATCTCTAGCCTTGGTCTCTGTCCAAATGAAAGGATACTGGGGCATTGAGAAATCTTTCACATTATCCGCTCACAAATGGTATCATAAATCAAGGTTTGATTACACATCACTGCTAATTGTTTCATTTTCCATCTGTCATTAATTGGAGTCCATACAGCACAAATTCAAGAACTGATAATACATCCCAACCATAGAAGACCCAAGATAGCTTGAATTGACATGACCTATTTTTTGCGACAAATTTCCAAATATATGCTATAAATAACGATGTTCCTTTGTCTCCAAATTGTAGGCTTCATAACATCCATAAGCTTCAAAGGTCATCATCCTATTGCAGCCACTTTATTTTATCAGATCTGTTAATAGACAAATTCACTGGTGACCACAATGTGCAACCTTCGCCAGCCCTTGCGAAAAGATAAGAGATGCCATTTCGAGTATAGCAAAATCTCTAGAAAAATATATCCACTCATACTGAATGCATCCTCATGCAATACAAAAAGTACAATGCCAAAGAGTTATCAGCTTACTTACCTCAATAATAAGATCCCGATCCACCACCACCCATGTAACTGCTACTGCCACCCACACCCCTGCCAGAATACATTGATGAATATGAGCTGCCGCCAACCTACATCACAGGAACAACACATAAGAATATAACAAAACATAGACACATATAACACTAATTCCTGTTGAGATTGGGAAAGGACAGTAAGATTACATCACTTCCACGAGAAACGTAATCACCACCATAACTTGATGAGTACATGCCTCCAACATCACTACCACCAAAGGAGCCTGATAGGAAAAATATAATAAAAAGAATTGTAAGAAGCAAGGAAAGCTTGGATATTGACAATAACATATAAGACTATTAGCAACAAATTCACCTCCACCATAACTCATGCCCTGTCGACTGCTATACATCCCATGTGAATCTTGACCAGAAATAGAACTTCGGCTGCCACTACCATATCCAAGACTAGATCTTCCAACTCTACAAATCAAAAAGTGATGAATTATAAGACAACAAAAGGGTTAGTCGGTTAGGATGGAAAAATTGCAAAACAGTAAATTTTAGATTAAACTAACCTATCGCTGTAAGAATCACCATACTGTGAAGCGCTGCCACCATAGTCATATTCCAATCGAGCTCTTGATTGGCGAGCACCAGTATCAGCGTATCGTGGGGGAACATCATCCTGGTTTGACATAAAAAGTGATAAAAATCATTTACTAAGTTATGTTCATGTAGAACAAAACTGCGATTGAAAAAAGTACAGAATACAGTTCAAATAAAATTGTAGAAATAATACTAACCACAGCAGCATAAGAACGTTTTGAACCAGATAGAGAATCATAATCACGAGGGCGTCCTTCACGATAACTTGGATGGGCAGTGGGGGGAGGAGGAGGGGGCCTCTCATATCTTTGGCTGTAACCATCATCCACATAACCTCTCCTTGGTGCAGCACGGGTTGTACTTCTTGGGAGATCAGAGTAGCCAGATCCACGGGGTGGATAATCCCTATAAGATGGGCGTCTTTCAGAGGACACCCTTGATCCATAATCTACGGCAACTCTACTTCTTGGCGGTGGTAGATCCTCACGCCGACCATAATCTCTCTTGGTGCTAATTTTTGAATATGCGGCAGCTAAAAAGACAATATGGTTGAATACATTGATCATAAAGAAAAGATAAATGAAAGGAAGACTGACTGAAAATTAAAAAAAAAAAATTGTTTACTACATACCAGCTGGTCTTCTATCATAAGCTCTAGCTGGAGGAGCCAGTGGCCTACTTCTAACTGGCACAGACATGATGGGGCGTCTATCTCTAGCACTGACAGACCTGACGGGAAGAACACGACTACCAATTCCTCTTGCCCCACGTGAAGAAAAACTACGGGGTGCAGGTCGGTTCCAGGAAGGTCTTGAGATTATTCCAGATCCACGACCCGGGCGATAGTCGCCACGGCCGACATGTTTTCCACGGCCTCTCTGAAGTGGCCTTGATAACCTAGCCCTCACTTTTGCCTGAAAGAAGATGAAAGCATTATAAACTGCCATATTTGAGTGTGAAGATATTAATTAAAAATGCCGCACACACCTTCTTGTCACCTTCACCCAATTCTGTACCAGTAATGCTTTCAGCACATCTTGTAGCAGCATCATGTGTACCAAAGGTAACAAATCCATAGTCCTTCCTACGAGCAGCTGGCATGTTCCTAGCAAGCTCAATCTTTTCAATCTCACCAAATTTCTTGAGAATAATCCGGACATAATCTTCGTCCCATGAAGGAGGCAGTGCATCAATAAACACAGTTTTAACCTGCAACATAAACAAGCTTGATCAGCAAAACAAGGTATAATAACATCTATGCACAGAGATAGCTTGTCTCGTCCTAAGAACTACCGGGGTGCCATGCTGACCCCCTTAAAAGTAAAGTCAATACAATATGTCAAATTTAACAATTAAACAATCAACCACAAAAAGTGACATATTTTTTCGGTAAATAGTAAATTGATGTTGGAGTTGCAATGTAAATGTAAAAAATGGAAAATAAATGAATAAGATCAAGTTATTTAAATATAGGCAGGCAACAAGTTATTTAAATACAAATGCTTACGCACGATCAGAGAACCATACTACACGTTCAATTAAAAATCCTAACACAACCAAGGAATTTCTATTCATAAAAATACCTGTGACATAATTTCATCACCCGGGTCAATAAAAGAATCAGCAAATGAAACCTTTGCAGGCTTATCAACTCCAAACACAACATCCCTCTTCTGCAGTCTCTTAAAGGCATCCATAGCATCTGAACGAGAGGAAAATTCCAAGAATGCAAATCCACGGTTTGTTCCTTTATCATTAGAATCTTCTACCAAAGTAATATCCTCGACAGTTGTAACTCCATAATGCTTCAACTTCTCCTTTAACTGGAACCAGAAGTTCCATTAGACAATCATAATTCAGCAGAGATAAGGATAAAATAGCTACAAACACGACCCGTCCAATGCATGAAGGTGCAAAAAGCAGGCCCAAATAAATTAAACTTACAGCTTCCTTTGTCCATGTCTTGCATATGTTTCCCAAATAGAGGGTATCACTGTCCTGACTTGGAGTAACACCACATTGTTTGCCATTAATCTGAAATTGCAGTGATGAAAACATGATTTAATATACAATTTCAGTTTTGAGACAACTCTAACATTGGGAAGTCAAAGGTTACCACTGGATTCTTAAGCTCTGCTACAGCTCGTTTTGCTTGCTCCACATTTTCAAAACGCAAGAATGCAAATCCCTTGTTCTTTTTAGTCTGAGGATTCATCATCAGCCTGACCTCAGTAACAATCCCAACTTCACCGAAAACCTTCCTCAGATCATCTTCAGTAGCATCCTTGTCTAGGCCCCCAACAAATACTTCAAATTCCTTCCGCTTACGCCTCTCCTTCACAACTTCACGGTGTTCCTCTTCCTCCACATCAGCCAACTCCGCATGCTCATGCTCCTCATCAGCATGCTCATCATCCTCTTCACCCTCAATTTCATCATGAACATCTTCAACTTCTTCCTCACCTGTATCACCTTCTTCTTCACCAACATGATCTTCAGCCTCTTCCTCGACTTCATCTCCCACCTCATGAACCTCTTCTGGTTCAATTTCCTTCTCATCGTAATCAACCCCACCATACTCCTCAGGTTCATACTCAGGATCATTATCCTCCAAATCTAGACGTTCATCTTTCTCATATTCATCTATGGACTCCTTAACCTCCTCTTCTTCGTCTGTCAAAAAATAGAGGTTTCAATTGGTCCTAGTCACTCAAAACAGACATAGCTTTCCAACTTCTCATCCATATTCTATATTCCATAACAAATCCAAATACTTCCCAATTGAAACCATTTTTAATAATATCACGAAACATAACACCAACACACAAATGACCAGAAATAAAAAAACTCAAACCAAAACAAATTGAAAAATAAACAGCCATCCTCACAGCTTATGCAGCCCACTAATAGACTCCCGACTCAAATATCAACAGGTAATGACAACAGAAGTAAAAATAACTTGTATCACTTCAAATATACCTATCAATTAAAACACCATCTACAAACAATTTCTTGCTAATTGATATACGTTTCCTTCATGTTATAATAAATAATGAGCGATCGCAAAAACATATAGTTCTATCAAAATCTTATAAAACAATTTAAGCCATCACATGCAAATTAACCTCGCCCTAAGAATACTACAGACTACCCCAAATTGAAATTTAACAAAACACCGCTGATACAAATAAAAATTAAAGAAATTCAAAACACAAATTTTAAATTTTTTTTAAAAAAAAAAAGTCTTACTTTTCACCGGAGGAACCCTATTAGCTTCTTCTGCAGCCTCTGGAGCAATTTGGTTCATATCAATAGCTTTATCTTCAACAACAGGATTATCTTCAACCACAGGTTTTTCCTCAACAACAGGATTCTCTTCAACAACAGGTTTTTCTTCAATCACCATCTTCTCCTCCACAGATTCAGATTGCTGCTGCTGATTCTGCGCAGCCTTAGGAGTCGCTCTCGTTCCTCTGCCACCCCTCTTCGCGGCACCAGCCGCCGCACCTCTCTTCGCCGTCTTCGGAGGCATTATTCACGTACCGGAACGAAACCCTAGATTAAACGCAAGCAAGAATCGCAAGAAATAGTAATTTTGGCGGATCGGAAGCGTCTCGATTGAAATCTATGTGGAAAGAGAAACCCTAAATTGAATCGATAAAATTGGGAATATTTGAAAGGGAAAAGTAAATCGAAGAACGCGGAAGAAAGAAAAACAAAAATAAAACCCTGAAAGAATAAAAGAGAACTAATGGAAGATTTTGAACCCTAGATTTAATTCATTAAAAATTAAAAACAAGTTAAACCGAACCATGAATCGACCCAACCTCAACTATTTAAAACCGAACCATAAACCGAATTGTGGTTATCAATCCGTTTAGTGACCCTAAATAAATTGGTTGCAGTTAGAGTAAACCTAAAAAAAAAAAAGATTTTATTTTATGACAAAGGCCAAAACATCACCTCAATACTATTTGAACATAAAATATATAGTGTTTTAGTCTAAAATATAGAAGATATTCCACTTCATTAAGAGAATATTTTGTAGTTTTATTGTTAAATCAAATCATTAAAGTTTTGAATATAGTCTTTAATCTCTTATATTTTTACTAAATTTAAATATGTAAAAAGAATTTATCATTTATGACATTCTAGAGAGAATACATATATTCATATATATTTATTATTTGTATGACAAAGTAAAACAATTAAAATATAACAATATTTTTAAATATGTTATAATCGAGTATTATTTTTGGTAAGAATGATATTGTTTTGTGGAGAATTAAATAATTATTTTGACTTTAAAAAATATAGACAATGTCACAATGTCATCATTAAGGTTTTATAATCCTCTTTATCTATTCCTCTTCTCAATGACTCATCTTCAAAAAAAAATTAAAGACAGTATTCACTAAGGCATCTCTAACTCCCTTTTCTCTATAATATATTGTTCTCAAGTCCCTTTTTCATATATTTTCTCTACAGTTTTCACGTAATTTACTATGTGCGACTTTTATTTGTTTCTCGTGGCCTCCTGCTAGAGAGTCTTCACCGCTACTAGTACTACAAATTTTGTTCGATCATAAAATATTCGCTTGTTTACCTTATTTGCTTTATGATATGTCATTTTTGTAATGAAAATTTAAACTTATAATTCTCAATAAATTGATATTTTTATAAAGGAGAAGACTTAGATGTAGTGCTCTAGGTATTATTCAACCGATTCATCTCACAAATTAAGAGAGTTACATATAATAAGGCAATTTTTTTAGAGAAAAAGTTAGAACATTTAAATAGGAACAAGATGAAGAGTATCTAAGTAATATATATATATATATATATGTGTGTGTGAGACTTTTACATGAAAGGTTAAATAAATAAATTATATTTTAATGAATATTATTTTTAAGTTCTAGTTCAGTTGAATGTTTTATCACATTTTTTAATTCGGAATCACTAGTTATTTGAGTTAATTATAATAAAATTTATTATCTCAAATAAAATTATCATTTATTTTTGAAAAAAATTCTTGTGATATTAACCCGTGTCAATTTTTATTTGAAATATCATGTTTATAAAACTACATCCGAAAAAAAATTCATATATTATTTTCAATAATTCACTGACAATATAATTCATTAATAATATCAAACTAATTCATATAACAATTAAATATCTCATCACCATCATGAGATGTGTATTGGATCATTATAATAAACTAATAATAAACATACAAGTGAGCCGAACACAATATTTTTACTCAAAACTATATAACAATGAATATATCAATTATTTTACTTATATATTGTTTAACATTTAATTTTTTAACTAATATGAATCTTCTGACTCATATGTACAAACCTGTCATAAAAATGATTATTCTCTAACAAAAATTCACATGTTCACAAGTTTTTATTTTCTAAAACCAAATTTATAGTTTGAATAGAGTATAGAATATGAAAATATATATAAGTATCATTGTCAAACTAATTAACAACAATATATGATATTTTTTAACCAATTGTTCTATTAGGTCTTCCCCAAGACTGCCAACACCAATCATGACTTGTCCAATGACTATTTATTGTAGAGTTAGTTTCTAACTTCCTAAATTGCTTCCAATCATGAAGGGTTGCCTTTAGATCAGCCACCTTTGCAGTGATACTTCGACAACAATTGGCATGAATTGTGGTTACTTCCATGAAATCTTTACTATCTTGACAAAATCCACTAAAATAAAGAGTATCCAAAAACCTAACTTTGAGTCCCAAATGTCCAAATATACCACTTCCAATGAGGTCAAGAAGCACATCTTGCTCCTTTTTTCCGGTGGAGTTTTCTTTCTTTCCATACCATATATCAAACAATGATATGGTTTTGTTGTTCGACCGCACGAAGAAAAATCCAGTGTTGATTAGATGTTTTTCTGACCAAGGATCATGGAGGTAGACGTCAACACTGATTTGGAGATCTTCTGTCTCATTTTTGCTCAATTTTTCAAATGAATTTCTTAACCACATTACATCGGTGTCCTATAAAATTAAATGTGTGATATAGAATTAGTAATATTAATTTTTTTTAAAAGAAAAATGTAGATAAATTGAAAATAAATTAAGAATATTATAGAAGAGAGTAAATCAAGCAAATATATGCATAGTAAAAATGTAATTTAGAGTGTAAAATAAATAATGATCTTATATTTAATCGTGTTACCATATTCATTTATTAAATGATAACTTAAATAAATTAGTTTAAAAAAAATGTGTTTTGCTTAAACTAATGATATTTCATATATTATATTAATGAATTAAAATAAGATAAATAAATAAAGGGCTAGAGAGAAATAGTAAATTTGACCTAGATTTTAACCAATAAATTTAGAGATAATTATTGTCAATTTTTTTATATAAAACAAGTTAGAAATATGTAGAATAAATAAAAATAAAGTACTTTATATTATGTTTCCAAATTAATATATGTTAAATACAACGTATGAAATATATTTTTATTTTTGAGTAATTTAGCTAAAATAATTGTTGATAAAACACAATAAAATAATTTTTTTTTGACAAAATTTGATAAAAGAATAGACATATAAATTAAATTTTGAACTCGTTCGTTTTTTGAATAAATTTTTTATATTGTTGTAAATATAATTTTAAAAATCCATTCAAAGTAGAAACTAATAATTTTGTAGAGAATAAATTTATAAAAAAATTATAGAAACTAAAGTTATATTTTTATTTTATAAAAATTAAAATTAATAGGTTAAAATGTTATAAAAATTAAAAACATATTTAACAAAAAAAAACATATTTACCATTGGTTCTTCAAATTAAAGATGAGCAATGTGTTACCCACAAAGAACCCAACACTTGTTTTTATTTTTTATTTCGGTTGATATTAAATATAACAACTTTAAATTAATAAAAATTGATTTATTTAACCCAAATTAATACATCCACTCTTACTTATTTAAAAGTGTTTATATTTAAAATTAGATGAAGGATATTTTAGGAATCATATTATAATTAAGTTTCTATAACATGTGTACAGATCCTAATATATTGCACACATTGTCGTATTATACGTTACCTGCACGTGTTTTCCAAATATTAAACAAAATAAATTTTTCTAATTAGTTCGTTATTTGGCACACAACTTTTGTGAGTGGAGTTTGACAACTTCACCATTTTAAACTAATTTTTCTTTTAGAAGTTTGCCACTTTCTTTAAGAAATACAAAAATCTCACTTTTCAAACTTATTTAAAATACTACTATACAAGGTTGAATTAGATCAAAACATAACATGTAAACTAGCTTAAATTTGTTTAAAAATTACTTGATTCCTACATTATCTTTAATTTCTTGCATCAATGTAAGAGATTGTAATGATTTAAGTTTAAATAAAACTACGAATTTAAAGTGAGTTGGATTATAGATATTTCGATTGATTTAATGATTAGGGAAAATAAGTTAAAGAGTAGAGTGATAAAAAAATTTAATTTTTTTTATCAAAATAAATAAAGACTAATATTAAATATTAATTAAAACAATTTCAATTGAAATTAAAATAAATAGAATCAACTTACGTAAAACATTAAAAAAAAAATCAACCTCGTCAAGTAACCACAATTGAAAATAGATTCCCATCCAATTTTAATAATTTATGATATTTTATTTATTTATGTATTGGTCCACCACAATTCACTTTCGTATTTGGTGCTTAAATAATTGTCATGATATATTGCTTAATGCAAACATTGAATGACGTGTTTTTCTATTTGCACTTATTGATTTGAACCCCATATTGTAATTGAAGAAATAAACACACATTAAATCTATACATTGTTAAAACTTTCTACATTTTGGCATTTCGTGATAAAACTTAATTACTTCACCAAAATCTTAACACGAAAAAGGGTGATAGATCCTAGAGTAAGATACAAATTATTTTTATTATTTGGCCTAGTTTAGTTTATGAAATAGATATTGCTCAAGTGCTTAGTCACATATAAGGTTTTTTCCTTCAAAAATATATGTTATATGTGAGAATTAAACATACATGTGTCTTTATTCACTCACAAATCACAAATGAACAATTAAATAAATTCCATTGTAAATTGAAGTACACTAAAAGAACATTAATCAAGAGATTTATATATGATTTAAATTTCAAAAAACTAACATATATATATATATATATATATATATATATATTAAAAATTATGTAGTTAATTTTAAAAAAATTAAAAATTCAAGCCATGTTTAAGAATGACACTTAGTATCATTCTTCAATTTGACAATGATTTATTTGTTAATCTACACATGAATATCTACTAAAAAAAATTACATGCACTTCAACATGAGAAAGAGACACTAACACATAAAACAAAGAAGGAACAAAACTAAGGAAACTTACCGTGAAAATGAAGTTGTAACCACGTTTTAGAACTTCCAAAAGGAAAAAAGTCCTTCTCCACATCATCTTAATGAATTCTTGAGACATGTAAATTTTCTCACCTTCAAAATCAACACCTTCTGTTTTCAATCTAAAGCAATTCAACCTCAAAAATCGACATCGATCATAGGCAGTTCGATCAACGGCTACGATGAGAAGATTATCAATTAAAGACCTTGTTCCCTCTCCAAGCCAAAAGCTACTTAAAAATAAATCAAACATGGTGATGGCATCACCCTTTACATCTTGTTCTACATAAGCCTTATTTACTATAGTAATTATCACCGTTTTGTGGTTTCCCTTTGAAGCTTTGGCCAAAGCTTTTTCAAGATCATCTCCATATGCTTCATTAATATTGATGCTCTACATCATTAAAGAAAACCAAATTAGTGAAATTTCAATCAAGTCATGAAGAAAAACAATTATTTCTTACATGAACAAATAATTATACTTCAAAATATATTATTACTTTATAAAATATTAATTTAAAAAAAAAAAAAGGATATTGGTATAGCAAGTTGTGATCATAAGAATGTGGACATGATTTGTTTTGATGTAGACACAACAAATAAATAAATTTAATTACTTTTTATAAAAAATGAACCATACATAGGTGATTTGATTAGAACGTACCATGTTTGAATGCTGCTGGCAAAATGGTTCAATATTGTGGGATAGAAGTAATTGGGTGGAGAAAGATGAGAAGGACCATTGATAAAGGAAAATAAAACCTAGAAAGAGTAATGCTACCATTGCAAAGTTCCCAAGTTTTTGCCTAGGATTATCCATCACTAATACCTCTTTGTGACGATTTACAAAATAAATCGAGATTAAGAGCTCTATATATATGATAGTGCTTTCTTGAGGAGTCAAGGGTTTGGAGTAATTAGCAAGGAAGAGATAATTAATTTTTTTTCTTTTGGCGTGGGTAGCTTGAAAATGGTCCAAAGGGGCAATGAGCAAACAAATTATCAAATATATTTTATTGTCTTGCTTTTTTTTTTTTGTAATAATTTTTTTTTTAGAATAGTTGGTTTTTAGAGTCGAACAATGACAAATCTCGAAATTGAACTCAATCTTTTATAGAATATAAATCAATTTATTTTCAATTGAATCAACTTTGATTGGATATTTTATTTTTCTTTTAAAAAACTGCTATATTTATATGTGTAAAACTTAAAGTGTATATCTTTCTATTCTATATGAATGAAGAAACTTAAATCTATATATCAAAGGAGAGTTGTGCTTTAACATTAAAAAAGAATCATAATTTATAAAATTTCATTTATATTTCATTAATTTTAATTATTTGACTACTTTATTGAAATTAAAATTTGACTATTTTTTTTACTAAAATTGAAATATTCTTGTTAAATTATATATTATTTAACATTCATTTTTTTCAACTAATAAGAAACTTCTAACTCGTATTTGTTAGTAACACAAATCAAATTACTCTCTTCATTCATTGATTTCCTCGTAATAAAGTTTCAGAGACTCATATGTTTTCATTTTTTAGAACCAAATTTATTATTTTAGATAGAGTTATAGAATATGAAAATACATATATAAGCATCATTGTCAAACTAATTAACAATAATATATGATATTTTTTAACCAATTGTTCTATTAGGTATTCCCGAAGACTGTCTACACCAATCATGACTTGTCCAATGAAGATTTATTGTAGAATTAGTTTCTAACTTCCTAAATTGCTTCCAATCATGAAGGGTTGCCTTTAGATCAGTCACCTTTGCAGTGATACTTGGACAACAATTGGCATGAATTGTGGTTACTTCCATGAAATCTTTACTATCTTGACAAAATCCACTAAAATAAAGAGTATCCAAAAACCTAACTTTGAGTCCCAAATGTCCAAGTATACCACTTCCAATGAGGTCAAGAAGCACATCTTGCTCTTTTTTTCCTGTGGAGTTGTCTTTCTTTCCATACCATCTATCAAACAATGATATGGTCTTGTTGTTGGACCGCACGAAGTAAAATCCAGTGTTGATTTGATGTTTTTCTGACCAAGGATCATCGAGATAGAAGGTAACACTAATTTGGAGATCTTCTGTCTCATTCTTGCTCAATTTTTTATATGGATTTCTTAACCACATTACATCAGTGTCCTATAAAATTAAATGTATGATATAGAATTAATAATATTAACTTTTTAAGAAAAAATGTTAAGTTAAATTGAAAATAAATCAAGAGTATTAGTGAAGAGAGTAATGCAAGCAAGTATATACGATGAGAAAATGTAATTAGAGTGTAAAATAAATAATGATCTTATATTTTATTGTGTTAACATATTCATTTATTAAATGATAACTTTAAAAAAATTATTTAAAAAAAAAATGTATATTAATAAATTAAAATAAGATAAATAAACAAAGGGCTAGTAAATTTGACCTAGATTTTAGCCGATAAATTTAGGAATGATTATTGCCTTTTTTTTTTATATGTAAAACAAGTTAGAAATATGTAGCAATAAATAAAAATAAGGTACTTT
>JBBPBS010001102.1:915168-931697 GCA_037974835.1 Cicer judaicum
TTTAGTAGTAAATGATAATATTTACTTTAATGACATATACCAAAGAGTTAAAAAAAAAAAAGAATGACATTTAGTATCATTCTTCAATCTGACAATGATTTATTTGTTATTTTACACATGAATATCTATTAAATAAAACTACATACACTTCAACATGAGAAAGAGACAGTAACACATAAAACAATGAGAGATCAAAATTAAGGAAACTTACCGTGAAAATGAAGTTGTAACCACGTTTTAGAACTTCCAAAAGGAAAAAAGTCCTTTTCCACATCATCTCAATGAATTCTTGAGACATGTAGATTTTCTCACCTTCAAAATCAACACCATCCGTTTCCAATCTAAAGCAATTCAACCTCAAAAATCGACATCGATCGAAGGCGGTTCGATCGACAGCTACAATGAGAAGATTATCAATCAAAGATCTTGTTCCCTCTCCAAGCCAAAAACTACTTAAAAATAAATCAAACATGGTGATGGCATCACCCTTTACATCTTGTTCTACATAAGCCTCATTTACTATAGTAATTATCACCGTTTTGTTGTTTCCCTTTGAAGCTTTGGCCAAAGCTTTTTCAAGATCATCTCCATATGCTTCATTAATATTGATGCTCTACATCATTAAAGAAAACCAAATTAATATTTATACAAAATGAGCCTTATATAGGTGATTTGATTTGAACGTACCATGTTTAAATGCTGCTGGCAAAGTGGTTCAATATTGTGGGATAGAAGTAATTGGGTGGAGAAAGAAGAGAAGGACCATTGATAAAGGAAAATAAAACCTAGAAAGAGTAATGCTACCATTGCAAAGTTCCCAAGTTTTTGCCTAGGATTATCCATCACTAATACCTCTTTGTGACGATTTACAAAATAAATCGAGATTAAGAGCTCTATATATATAATAGTGCTTTCTTGAGGAGTCAAAGGTTTGGAGTAATTAGCAAAGAAGGGATAAATAATTTTTTCTTTTGAGTTGCAAGATTGAAAATGGTCCAAAGGTCAATAAGCAAACAAATAATTAAATCTATTTTATTTTGTCTTGCTTTTTTTTTTTTTTTGCACTTAAACAATTTTTAGAATAGTTGGTTTTTAGAGTTGAACAATGATAAATCTCAAAATTGAACTCAATCTTTTATAGAATATAAATTAATTTATTTTCAATTGAATCAATTTTTATTAGATATTTTGTTTTTCTTTCAAAAGAAAATGTTATCTTTATATGTGTAAAACTTAAACTGTGTATCTTTCTATTCTATATGAATGAAATCAAAACTTCAATTTATATATCTAGGGAGAGTTGTGCTTTAACATAAAAAAAATCATAATTTAAAAAATTTCATTAACATTTCATTAATTTTAATTATTTTACTACATTATTGAAATTAAAATATTTTTGTTAAATATTATTTTATTTATCATTTTATTTTGTCATTTGTTGTAATATTTTGACATATTTTCTTTTTTTGCATTAATTATTATATATATGAAACTTCTAAATCTTTTTATATTCTATTATTTACAATATTAAAATTAAAATTGCCTAATTTTTAACATTAACGAAATATATTTTATCACTTTGTGAACCTAATCAATGTCAAACACCTATGGCCACGGATTCTACAAATAAAACAAACATCCATCCCTTCTTTGTGGAATGTTCAAAAATATATCTGCTTCGTAGAAATTACAAATCAAGAATACAGAAAAAATTTAAAACTCATAAATGAATCATTAAGAAACTAAGTAATTTATAATTTAAACATATTTTTTAAAATTAAATATACAAATTCAGACTTTGTAAAATTCCTCAACGTAAACATTTAAATAGAGTCTAATATGTACAATTCATGATAGAGACATGAACATGTGATTTAGACAAGCAAAATCAATTGAGCTGAGTAAAACCAAGTCACTCAGATGACTCCATTTTCTCAAAGTAAACATTAGAACAACGTCTAATATGTACAACTCATAATAGCGGCATCAAAATTTGATTAGAGTTGAACAAAATCAATAGACCTGAACGAACACAACCAAATAATCTAATTAGATATATTGGGAAGTTATAGTAGATCATGGATCACACGAGATTGGAAATGTAGATATATAAATGATTTTGAGTGGTCAGTGCATGTTAAAAAACTGAAATGTCCAATAAAAATTTATTTAAACATTGACAAAAAAATTGAAAGCCCATTATCAATATTCTTTTTCTTCATAAAATAAATTTAAAAATAAAATGAATAAAATGATAGAGATAATAAACATCACATTAAAAAATAAATAATCCATCATCTAATGGGCGACACTCAACTATTTATCAAATAAAACTACTTAATATTTATAATCTAAATGGCAATTTCTCATGCCAAGTTAAATTACATATAAGGAAAATCCAATTTGTTAAATAGGACACCATTAGACCCTAAGCACACTTCACAATTTTAAAGAAAAAATTTAAAACTCATAAATGAATCATTAAGAAATCAAGTAATTTGTAAATCTTAACGTATATATATATTTTTTTTTATCTTTCTAATATATGTTTGTTCACCTTTTAGTAGAATTATTTTTTATAATTAAATCTTTGACGATATACAGATGAGTCGGTATTCCCTATATATTCGCATAAGAAAAATATATTCCTTACAAATTGACTTAAATTCGAAATATTATTTTGGTCATCAATTTATTTTCATTTTCATTTTTATTATTTTTTTATTAAAATCATTTGTTATAATAACTAATATATATAAAAATTATAATAATGCTTTTGTTTTGGTGATAGATAAAATGTGAACGTGAGACCCCTTCAAGCTACCGTTTGTAACTTGTGCATTTCCACAATGAAATTGAATCAAACTTGTGGTGACAACGACTAAAATGTATTTCTACCATACCCTAATTACACATTCCATATAATATTAAAATTGTTTGTTTGAGCATTATTATTGAATATAAATTTATTTAAATTTTGAAGTTACAACATTTCATCAACCTACCATATAAATTAACTTTTCATTGTACTTTCATCAACCTTGAATATATCATTGCTCTATTTCAAAAATTACCATCTTTTATCAATATAATTTCTACCAATTTGAATGATGAGTGAATTTAATTTAATTTTAGTAAAAAAAAAAATAAAGTTGTACACTCTCCCTCCCACAGTAAATATCACATTTGCAACAAAAAATAAATTGTCCTCAATGGACTATCACTTTTAGTTCCTAGTACTATTAATTTTTTTTTCAATTGAATCATGTAAATAATATTATGTACATCATATTTAAGTTATTATTTTTCATATTATATTTATGATAAATAGAATACACCAACGATTAACAAAAATAATTTAGTAGCACTTCAAACATGTACAATAAAGTAAGTGGTATAGTGCATAAGTAATTTTAATATTTAGATTTATTTTTGATTCACACGATAATATGAATCCACAACACATCATTTCTCCCTCACTTTCACTCTCTTGTTTGTCAAAATACATATCTGAAAATGAAGTTGATAACTCCATTGTTGATTATTAGAAAAAGTTGAAAAAGATTGTAACACTTTTGTCCATTGTCATTTCTTATACATAAGTTGTCACATTAATTTGTATTAAGAGATGTCATCATTTTTAAATGAAAATTATTTAAATGGGAAAACAAAAGATAAGTGTGTTTATGCATTCTTTTAAAAATAAATTATCTAAACGATAAAATAAAATATATATGATAAATTTTTTATAATTAAATGTAATAAATAATTCCACGATAAGTATGTATACAACTCATAATAACGGCATCAAAATTTGATTAAAGTTGAACAAAATCAATAGACGTGAACCACCACACATCCAAATAATCTAATTAGATATATTAACAAATTATAGTAGATCATAGGTTACACGAAATTGTAAATGTAGATATATAAATGACTGAGTAGTCGGTGCAAGTTAAAAAATTGAAATGTCCAATAAAAATTTACTCAAACATTGACAAAAAAATTGAAAGCCCATTATCAATATTTTTTTTTTCTTCATAAAATGAATTTAAAAATAAAATGAATAAAATGATAAAGATAATGAACATCACAATAAGAAATAAAGTCCATCTCCCAATGTGCAACACTCAACTATTTATCAAATAAAACTACTTAATATTTATAATCTAAACGGCAATTTCTCATGCCAAGTTAAATTATACATAAGGAAAACCCAATTTGTCAAATAGGACACCATTAGACCCTAAGCACACTTCACATCAGTATAGATAACAATAATAATATTTGGATTGTTATCCATCTTGAGGTCAATAATGTAGTTAGACTGAGATCTCCAATGTGAATGAATAGCCAGCCATTAACAACAAAAGATAAATCCATTGGTTTTCAAGCCCCTACTTCAAGGTTCATGAGAAAACTTCCCGAACACCAACATTGATCAGTGACAGGATGCTCATACCAATCATAACTCAAGGACACTTTCTTTGGATATATGAAGCTCCATGCTCTTCATACCTATCAGAAGTGAATTAAAACAATTTAGTGTTTAAAATTATCATTTATGAGAAAAATGTGGAAGCCTAATTTGACAATCGTGCGACATGGGGAAGGGGGCGTATGTTTGGGTGAGATAATTACTCGGATCTGGAGAACCACATTTGTTGAAAGGAACCAAGAGAAGCCAATATACTGCCTCCTATCCAGACACTGCATATAAATTCACCATCAAGCTTATCAGTTTATATAAACATCAACAATCACTCGCAACACAAATCAGAACTCTGAGTCTCCTTCTTGACCTTGAAAGAAATGGAAGCATAAGTAGTTGCTGGGGAAGAATGTAGGGAACAACTTTTACATGATTTTCTAAACCTAGCATTAACTAGACATCAAAATCTACATGGAAATAAATAGAAGACCCCACTGATAAAAATTAAGATAGTCTATACTTCATAAGTGCAAGTAGCAAATATTGTGAACATTGTAAATAACCAAGAAAGAGGTCAAGCAGCATGGAAACTCATACCCCTAACCAGGTTTGCACGATACAACATAAATTCTCTGCAGTAATTCCATAAACATTTCATATTTTGATGCATTCTCTCAAATAAGACTGAATGATTCCAGCGATAGAAATTAAAACAATTGCACAGGCAGCCTGAGTTGACCGCTTGCTCATTAAAAAATCATATATAAGTTATAATCAATCTTATTAAACTATTTAGACACTGAGTTTTTAACCATTTGAAAAGACAATCTTAATATATAGAATTTTAATATATACAATCATAAGAGACATAAAATCAATCATATCAGTTATAACCGTAATCATAAAATTTAATTCAATCTTAAATTACTGTCTAAAAATGTTTATATCTTAAAAGTTGGAATGATATAGGAAGTGTTTGATTGCAGTTATCAGAAGCTGTTGTGTATAAAAATAAAAAGTCAATATGTTTTAAGTTTACTTGTTCTCAAACATTGTTTCGGTGTTCAATTTTTTGTGCACGAAAACAAGAGCTTTTAGAGTAGTTTTATTTTCCTCTTTCTTCTCATTTTTGTTCACGTCTGCACTGCCCAAGACTCTGTTGGATTTCAAAATATGTTCTCCAAAAGATTACCAAGTAGGTTTTGTTTTCATCTCTGAGATTGTTTTCAAATTAATATTGCCAAATAGTTGTTTTGAAAAGCAAATTTCAAAATTGTTTTATAGAATAGTCTTCAATAAAAAACAAACAAACATGAATAAACTCAAACAGGCTTATAAATATTGCTGTTCAGCTGAAAATACCCATAGCCACCTTATATGTTGATGCACACAATTTTAAAAAACCATAGAATTAACTGTACAAAAGAGAAACAAACTTGTTGAATGACTGAATTTACAATAAACCAGAGTAGTCAACGGCGCGATATAACCAAAAGGGCAAAAGTATAACTGCAAAAGATTAACATCAACCACCAAAATCATAGCATTGGCAGAGAGAGAGAGAGAGAGATCGCACCTAAACCTCCTTTCAGTAGCATTTCCACTGGCCAATACTTTTACTCTAGCAGCCTGAGGGGATTCCTGCATCAGAAATGAAATTTTTGTCAATTTTTACAACAGCTAACCTTTCAGTTTATGGAGGGAGGACATAGAATCGCATCACCTGATAATATACTTCAAAAAGATCCAGTGTTAATATATATATATATATAAACTCAATATCTTACAATGGAGGAAAGAGAGACACAATAAACAACAACAATAACAAACCTAGCCTTACAATGCTATAATTCAGACAGGGAGAAAAAGCATTTGAAAGAAAAAAGAATGTTAACCTTTGAATTTACCACTATAAACCAACATAAATTGAAAATTATGTATTTAACCCAGCACCAACCTCTGAATTGCTACCAACAAATAATTAGTTATATTATACCTCTAGCAAATCTTTCTCCAGGCGTTCCTTCAGTTGTTGCATTGAAGCTGTGCCACCAGCAAGCTGAAAGTGAAATGAAATCACCCGATAAATTATTCTGTATGATATGCTTCCGTCGTACTATTCAGTACAACAAAAAGGCAAAACCTATCAAACAGATAACTTGGCCTATATATGTAGATCACATGGTTTCAGCAAACCATTTGTTGATTGAATTTGTGGGTATAGGTCATATGACTAAAAATACAACTCAACACATTCCCACCAAGATAAGAGTTTCAATGCATGTGATGTCAAACACTATAATCTTGCTTATTATTCTGTCCTCTTAAAATATATCCAAATTTTCAATTAATAGTATGGTCCACAGCATCAGGCTCCTACAATTCTACAAACACTCCCATTAAAATGGTTGAGATGGGTTATATGAGCAGTGTATCCATTTTTGTTTTAGACACCAAAAATGTCCATGCTAAATTTAATTAAGCTCTACATAGGGTCTGGCTAGAGTGAATATATTTATACAATGGAACAGAGATAGAAGGAACCAATAAAGTGTGTTACCAGTATGCTGCTAAATAATTCTCTTCGAATGTCTACGTCGCACTTATTAATGCTTTCAATAACCTGCAAATATTCAGATGAATGTAAAAACAATTAGCAACAGGAAATCAAAACCATAAACAAAAACAAAATCACTACAATCAAAGCTCTTCCCACTAGGTGAGATCTGCAACATGAATCAAATGATGTCATAATGGTTTATATCACAAATCATGTTTAACGACAGACCATATAAATCCAAGTCCTTCTAAATGGTCTGGCCTATAATTTTCCTCGATCAGGTCCTTCTACCTCTCCCTAGCAATTGGATTTTGCTCTACCATTGGAGATACTTAAACAACAACAGCCAAAACCTCTCAAACACATTAATAAATTACATTACCATTTGAGGCAGCCCACGGACTGATGGAGCTATTTCTGCAAAGCTCTCCATGCCAGGAATTGACTGTAATTTCATCGTCACAAGACAAAAAGCATCTTAATATTGCAACAAAGAACTCAACAAATGCACAAGGAGACAAACCAATCACATTTTTCAATGCAGGTCACATACCTGAGCCAGGGATGGATTGAAAAGAACATCTGGAATCTTAAATCTGTCAGATCCAATTTCAATTGTCCTGGGGTATAACATTAAAAAAATGACATGACAACCTCACACCATAGATTATGGATAAACAAGAAGCAATAATTAGGTTATGAAATATATATGATAGGACATACTACAAACAGGTGTTATCAAGATGAAACATAATTCAATTCATCCCCCTCACTATTTCTACGAGAAAGAATAACTGCAACTTACTGGCCATCAGGAAGCTCATATGGGGTCATTGGAATGTTTGAATATGCACTCTCTGACAAATAAAAGAAGAAAAATGGAAGTCATATATATGAACTGCTTGGATAAATTCTACTACAGTCAAAAATGTAAAAGCATCTTCTAGAGCTATAGACTTAACTGAAAAATATGAATATGTTTATCATCAATCAGATCATTGAAAAAGAATCACATGCAACCAACCACAAAGCAAAGAGACAAGTAAATGCAAATCACATCACTAGAGATGACAAATCAAGTTATCTCATTAAAAAAAGGTACAAAGGAAAAAAGAAATAAAGAGAATGAAAATTAGACAGTCTCCACAAAAATGTCTTTAAAAGAACAAGCAGAGGACCAACAAAATTCAAAACATTCTATGACATGAGAACACACCATCATATGGAGTATCTGGAGCACGACACACGCATTCCTTGACATCACTAGCAATCACCCTCTGTCACATGCGAACAGTTACTAGATATTCAAAACAAAACATTAATGAGATATAATGTGATCAATGACAGACCTGGGAGTAGAGTTTGTAGCTTTCAGTTGTATTTGGAAAATCCAAATCTACAGTCTGTTGGATTTAGAAATTATAAAAAAAAAATAGCATCAGTTAATTGCAATTACGAGAAAAATCATATTGAAAGGTTTTTCACAGTCGGTTTAATGCCATGAATTAGAGAACAATGGGAATTTTGCTTACTATCATTTGCCCCAAAAGTTCTAGAGTTCTTTCAAGTGAATATTGATTAAAAAAAGGCAATATTAGAAGTGGGATTACATATGTACTTCAAATAAAAAACAAAGGAATTTTTGGTTGCTACCATTATCTCTTTAATACCTTCAGTTTACAACTAATCTTCTTAGCATAACTTTTCAAAAACAATTTGAACAGATCCTACTTAATTTAAGTAACAACAGGTCAGAAATTAATCAGCTCAATTCACATAGAAGTAATGTACTGCCACATGCAAATGTTCTAACTTTTGATTGATTCATGAACAGAACAACATTTAAGAAATTTATACAGGGTCTGGAATCCTATATTGTCGAGGTTCAACTTTATTGTGTGGGAGGCGGTGTCAGGGTGGGAGAATCATTGATACTTACACTCAGATTATTGCAAGAAAGTGGAAGAAAATATATATGTTGCTAACAGGTCAAAAACATGGAAACACATAATACCTGAAACTCTCCCGGGCGAATTTCCTTTCTCCTAAAGGAATACCGAGGTTTCATCTGTACAGCAAAAAAAGGGAAATCTCAAGCAGATAAAATTACAGCGCCTTAACCACAGATGACCAATGACAAATATTATATTTAGTGTTCGTAACCCACCACAATACCCTTGCTTTCCAAGCTTTTCATCAAGCAGTCTGTAAGAAATTCTCCTCCAATTGGAGATGTTGCCACAGCCTTGTGTTGTAAGAATAGTAGAAGATATGATCAGAAAGAAAGGTCAGTATTCGCCAAATCTCAATTATAAATGCCATGGTAGAATGGGATCTTGAAATTTTAATTATGTAAAGCAGAATGAAAGACATAATGAATAAGCAGGGCACACATAAAGAAGCATTAGTTTGTTAACTCCTGAGCAAAAATCAGTGCCTCACAAATACATGGCCCCTCTTTTATAAATTTTAATTATCATCTGTATTTTTTTTAACAAACCATAATAACCAAAGCTTCCCACCTAGGTGGGATCAGCTACAATGATCAAAAAGTGCTATATATAATATCCTACCGTAAACCATATCTAAAGATGAACCATTTAACCTAACCCCAAATCTTTCTAAATCATATGACTTTGGTCTTCATCTTCATCTAACTAATGGATTATCCTCCAGGTGATGGTGATTTATGTTTCTATTATCTTCTTCACAAATGTCCAAACCACCTAAGAAGATATTCTGCAATATTTTTTACAATAGAAACTACCTCTACTTTTTTCTACAACATTGCTAGTCTTACAACTAAAGCATTTTTCTATTTCATGAAAAATTACACCTAAAGCATTTTTCTATTTCATCCACAATGCCTGAATCCAATGGTTGACATTCGCCTATATCACTTGTTTTTTATAGACCCAAGACACTAAAACACGAGACTTGTGGTATGGTATATTCTCCAATTTTCACTTATAAGGTAGTATTGTTTGTCAATCCTGCAAGCAAAAGGACTCAACTTAAAGCAAAAAGGTATCTCTCAAATTTAACTTATGGCACTCACTCTTAGGTCAACCCTGCTTGCATTTCATATATCTATGTTACTTCTACTTATACAACAGTGTGCTTCCAATGCACATCTCCTTATCTCAAGCTATTCATTTATATCTTCTCCACACACTCTCCAAGTCAGTCTATATAGTATGCCAAAAAGCATGTTTCATGACACCCTGTCTTGGTTATGTTTGATGAGCACATCTAGAAACAAGATAAAATGATAAGGACTCAAAGTTGACCTTTGGCATAAATAGGTAGTAAATAGTAATAAGAAATTCTTTGTTGTTTCATGTGTGTGGGCTCAGGTTGGAAGAGGGATTGAGATTTTAGAAGACAATTTTTGCACAAAAAATGATTTGCAGATATTAAAAGACTACAAGATTGTAATGACTTATATATTCCGTTGTAATTTGGAATTCAATGGATTTATAACATAAGAATTTATAGGATTTGAAATGATGGATTTATAAGATTTAAAAAAAATCCGTGAATGTAAGCAAACATTGAAGAGAATCATTTAGTCAGAACCCCATGCACACCATATCTTTGATTGCTCAATTATAAGTAATACAAGTTCAAAATATTTTCTTCTCTAGAGCCTTCTATAAACCTCTCCAGTGAACCTTGTATATGCCTTTTCTACTATCTATATGATAAAAGATGTGTAAATAGTAATCGTACAATTACTATTTACAAACTAAATATAGAGTTTAATTAAATGAACATATGAATCAATTCAATTACATGACAAGTGAATTCTATTTGATGCATTAAACATAAATACCTTTTGAAGAACATAACCATCATGTACCGGTGCAACTGTAGTTGATCCTCCACCACTGAGAGCAATGGAATAATATAGAAAACCTCTCATCAGCAACGTTTCCAGCATTATATTGCAGCATAAAATAAAATAGTATCTACCTTTAAAAGTAAGAAGATTACCCCCCTCCCCCTATTTCAATGTTTTCAATTGAATTTCCATATGTTAATATTATTCATTTTATGAGTTCAACTTTCATCATTATCAACCACACCTATTATACTGCTAAAGACATAGCATAGTACTGATTACTTTAAAATAGTCAAACGGGACAAGGAAAATATATAGACATGCTGACACATAAATAGCAATGAAACTTTCATACTTTTATTCTGCCACTAGGAAATACACAGTTCACTCATTTCCTTGAGAATATTTGTAACAGAGAAAGTAAAAGCCTCTTTACCATCAATGGAAAACATTATATTCCAGAACTGTAGTCAAATTAATATATTGATTTTGTGCCATTGGTGGCTCATTTTATCATGGTTACATACATAAACCTTATTTATCCTCCTACTAAAGCAGTGGCAAATGCTCTTTGTTAGACTCCATATGACTACTACATTGAAGATCACGTGGGCAAAAGATGGTTTTGGAGTTTAGACTGTAAGAGACTGTAACAACATTGACTATGTGGCGAGGAATGTGGGAAATGAAGGGAGTTGGTTTAGGAGCAATCTTGGTTAAACTCTTACAAGTTTACAATTCTAGGTTATGAAAACAAGATAACTTGGATGTAAACTTTATTTTTTATACTCTTACAAGTTTAAGAAAACTCTAATAAAATTAGCAACCTTTCGATTTTACAAGAGTTAAACGAGTTTACAATTCTACACTAGATTATCTTAAAATGTAAAATTTTGATAAATATTAGCCAATATCCAATTTAATTATGTATGTGTTGCAATACCTATTGGTTTTAAAAAGTAAATTTATTTTTTAGTGTTATTTCTACCATTTCATGTTTTTATTTCCCCATTGCAACACATAAATATTTATCTATTTAAAAATATTTTTGATTTATTATGGAGATAAAATGTTGAATTATTACTATTTTAACTATATATATATATATATATATGTTATTTTAACATTAGGTAAACTCTTACAAGTTGAGTTTACGGAAGCTACATGAGTTTACAAAGACTCTCGACATTGACAACTTTGGTTAGGAGTATGGATCAGGGAGCGGTCAGCCTGAATTGACTAAGGTGGAGCAGTGTTATCAACAATAGCGGATTGCAGAAAATAGCGAAATACAAAAAATCTGCTATGTAAACAGCGGATAGCGTTTCGGTCATAGTGGAGGCCGCATAGAGATCAAAATAACTAGATTGGATATATATATATATATATATAAACATGTCGCATACAAATAAAATAGGGAGAGGAGCCATAGCATAGCTTATGCATTGAAAGTTATTCGTATTACAGTGAATATAGGAGTAATACTCACTAACTCTTTAGTTTTTCTATTATAAAAATAGGCCATGTTTGGCACTCATGCAAAATCTTCAATTTTATTATTTTCAAAAACCTAAAATTCTATTGTTTCCACTATTGCCGCTATTTTGGCTAGCAGAAATTGGAATAGTGGTCACTATTCTCCTAATAGCGAAACTAGGACAGCGTCGCGGTTTTCATAGCGGATTCATCAAAATCCACTATGCTATACCGCTATAACACCGTTATTTGACAACACTGAGGTAGAGAGGCTATTTTTGGGTCTTGACCCTTCAGATCTCTTGGGAAAGGGGTCCCGGTATTCTGGAGTTCGGCTGGGAGTTAAGTACAATCTGACCAAGGATTTGAACTCAGAGTTCTCCCGAACAATTCGCGTCTTAAGGTGGAGTGGTTTTGGAAGAGATTCACATGTTATTTTCTATGTGATTCCAATCTCTCAACAACAGAAGCTACCTTTGCTAGCAACGGGTTTGGTATCCATTATTTCTACTCTAACTCCAAGTGCTTATTATTCAACTACTATATTTAAAAGCAAGACATCTAAGGCATAGTGAAACAAGACAACCATGTCTTAAATCTTCCTTATACAATATGTTAAAAGTCAGTAATTGAAATATTAAAATGATGAAAAATATCACTTATCATATTACCAAATTAAAAAAGTTAAAATTGCCAGTGAACAAAAAACTTAATGATCTCTTACCTATCAACAACTAATGACGTAGCACGCCCTGATGCAAAAGAAGTCAGAACCTGTATGTCAATCAAGAGTATATTTTCAGTAATTTTCACTCTCTGCAAATGTATATTATTTTAGGTAGAGATATAGGTTAATGAAGGACTGTTCAATTACAGCATTTTTTGCCAAAAATAATGCAGGTGCTTTGTATTTCTCAAACATAAGCTCTGCTGCCCTGCAAGAATCACAACAAACTGAATTATACATATTGATATTTTAAACAGAGCTCCATTAAATTTAGAGGATAAGTTACAGTCATAACACCTTTCTCTCTGTTGTTGAGCATTAGAAGAAGGCTCTGCGAGGAGCATTGGATGCTCTTTAGGGTCAATCAATAGGCACTCCCTACTAAAAAAGAAACATGCCAATTTAAGAATGAAACTATTCCTAAAGTTTGTAACATAAAATGCTTGGAAAAGAAAAGCACAATACAAGGGAGCAATCCACTTAAACATGTTACGATAATAACCACTAACAACACAAGAAACAGTATTCCACTAGGTAGAGCCAGTAACAGGATTACAACATTTAGCTCTATATAAGAATCAACTTTCAATCGTCCAACTTTCAATCGTCCATTTAGCTCAATATAAGAAACAACTTTCAATAGTTTCTTCTTCAATTTGATCCAGTTTTCTCGCTGGAGCATCTGTTGGTCATCTTACATGACCAAACCACCTAAGTGAGGTTCGGTTATCTACTCCATAACATGTGCTACTCGAACTTTCTCCCACATATATTCTTGATCTTATCATTCCTTTCATGTCCCTTCCTCCCCTCAACATTCCCATCACTGCTATACTGATTTTTTGCAATTGTTCTCACTTTGTTGTTGTCCAGTAACCACAACCCATATAGACCTATGTCAGTGTTATATCTATCTAGTAATGTTTTCTGTTGAGTGTGATAGGAATCTAATGATCACAAATTACACCTGAAATATTTATTTGTTTCGTCCAATCTGCTTGTTTTATGTGTTATCCGCCTTAATCTCCACAGCATTATGTAAACAAATCAAAAATATGTGCAACTTGTGGTATGAAGTGATCCCCAATTTTTTCCTCCAAAACATTGCTAGTCAGTGCTTGCTAATTTTCCATATGACATGTTGTCTACCCAATACTCATTTGCTTAAACGAGATGGGTTGGGTTGGGTTGGGTTTGGGTTTGGATTTGGGTTCAAAAGCCAATGTTAAGGAAAAACTTCAATGAATTTTTTCTCATCAATGTTTAGAAAAAAAAAATATTAGTATCAAATATTAATTAGCCACCATCACTACCTGAATTTCCAATGTCTTTTTGTACTTTAGATACAGGAAATAGGTCAACTACGGTTCATACAACTGCTTTTAAAAGAACCGTCGGGGAAATTTTTTTAAAACGATATGAATCACAGGAGGTGAATAAACATAAAAACTTTATAACAAAGAATGCCAATCACATATGTCGTAAAATAAGACAAATATAAAAAAGAAAACAACATCTTTATAACACAGAATGTATCATTGGTATCAACCTGAAGGCATGTTCCCATATGCTGTCAACAATATCCCAGTCAGCAACAATTCCATCTTTTAATGGAGACAACACCTGACATCATGGAATACAAAGATAACTAAACCATCTATTAATTATAAAAATCTGAAAACTATAAATCAAAGACTAATCAAGAAGACCATTATAAAACAGTTACCTCCATAAAATCTCTACGATATCCCAACGACTGAGATCCTACGTACAATTTTCTCTTTCCCTTAGCTTTATCACCATCAGCATTTCTATTATTGTTCTTTGATTCCCCAGAGCCAGAGTTCTTTTCAGCATCATCTGATTCATCAACATCCATTTGATCAATCGCTCCAACAACCTAAGTTCACAAGAGCCAAAACAACTCCCCGTCATCAGATTACCATATCCATTCTCAAATGATTACACCATCCATAGTTTTTAAAGATTCTGCTCTAACAAACTATAAATTATAAATGAGTTTGATGGCCATACAGTGTCGATGTAAAACTACTTTACACTTATTTCAATGAAAGACCACTATTTTTCCATTTCACAATATTAGTTTCAAAATAATCATACAAAAATATAGTAAACTATCATTGGATGTCAGTGTAAAACTACTCCATTATAAATGCACCCAATTAGACTACCAACCAGTACTAGCTTGTGACAACAGAAAGTTGGCACTGCCCTCTTCAACATTAACATAAACAACAACCAAAGAGAACAACAAAACTGAATTATGCTAATACAAGTGATACACGAAAAACAACAAAAATCCAAAAAAATTAAATAGAAAAAAAAAAAGAAGAAAAGTAAAAGTACAATGAACACACTTACAGAAGGAAACACAGCTTTGGGAGCATCTTCACCGGCATAACCAGCTTTACAGGTATGTGAACCCAAGTCAATAACTATAGCTGACACTTCATCTGTGAATTCAACAAAAAGGAAGAACATTGAGAAATCGATGAAGAATAAGAGAGAAAGAACAAAACATAACTATGTTTTGGCACTCACCACCGCCGTACATTGCTGTAACGACTCTGCAAACTCGACAGAAGAATTAGGGTTTAGAAAATTATTTGTGAATTTTAGGGTTCAATGAAAATTATCCCAGTAGAGTTTCAGGTGGAAGAAGGGAAGAGGAAATGAAACTCCGATGAAGAAGTTCGCCGCTGCGGAGGTTCCCGGCGAAGAAGGGAGGAGCGCGCGCGATTTGAAGAAAGATAGTAAACTAGGGTATATGCTTTTTTACGGGATGCTTAATTCGATAAACCCACGCAATTTGCTATTAGCATCCCCTTTTTTTCTAGTACACACCTCAGGAGTTATTTTCTTTATCTAACAAACGTTTAGTTTATTCGACTTACTAAAACAAAATATTTGTAGACACGAATTTGGCTTTAATCTTAACTATTTTCAAATTAGAAAAATTATATTTACCTTCCGTAGAAAAATTATATTTACCTTCTGTATAAAAGGTCTAATTTTAAAAATAGACTTACTTTTTATTTTTTATGTATTCACTAAAAGAATGAGATATAATATTTTTTTTATATTTATTATAACAAATATACTAAAATACACATTTTGGTTGTGTCATTAAAAATATAATTTTATCTTTTAAAATTATTAATATTAAATATATAGTGGTACTTCTATAAATTAAAATAAAAATTATAACCATTATATTTAGTAAATGACATAAATAAATTTAAGTGTCGCAAGAAAATATTTGTCGCAATTTTTTTAGTTAATATAAGTGATCTAAATGTTTTTTCAGAATTAAAGGAGTGTATGTGTCATTTAAAAAGAGATCATTTTTCCTTTAATTAATATATATGAATGATTGTTATTTCTTAACTCTAGGCAAAAATATTGTCTATAACCTTTTAAATTGTAGACTTAGATATTTTAAATTTATTTTATTTCAATTTAATCT
>JBBPBS010001102.1:932039-961243 GCA_037974835.1 Cicer judaicum
AGAGTAATGATACAGATTAAATATACCTGAAAATACCAAATAAAAAAAAAAACTTAAAAAGCTGAAACAAAAATTATATTAAACTTACAAAATTATCTATATAAATTAATTTAAATAGCTATACACTAACTTAATTCAAATACAAAAATCATTATTTATGTGTGTTGTACTACCAATTTTAAATATCTTACAATAATATCGTGACACATTAATGTAAAATAGATTTACGCTGAATTCATGTCATAAATTTTTATCTAAAGTATTTTGTAAGTTTCTTTTTTCTTCAAAATATCTTAATTTATAATTATTTTTCTAATTTATTTATCATTTGAAAATAAATTACATGATTTTTTACTGTTTTCACAAAGGCACGTCTAGAACACTTTAAATACTATTTTTTACAAGTTATTTTACACACATTATATAGAGTATTTATGTCGATAAATAAATTTAAATAAACTAAAACGAATGCCTTAGTTGTTGCCTATTCTAAAAAAATTATAATGAATTTAGCTAATTAAAAACATCTCAAAAGTACATCAAAACTTATTATTTGTAATATTCAAATACTAATATAAATATTTGTTTTTTACTCATTCTAACATAAATAATTGTCTCCTAAAATTAGTTCAAATAATTAAAAAAATAAATTTACAGTAAAATTATTAACATATCAAATGTGAATAAGAATTTTTACATTAAATTAAAAAAAATATTAAATAATATATGATACAAGTAAGATAACTATATATTGAATAACTATTTTTGGTAAAGATAATTTATATATTCAACAAAATGCATTCATGTTGTCCTTACACCAAGTTCTATCTATAAATAGGTGCTTACAAGGCACAAGTTTCCTTAGTCATTCCTACAAACATGGGCACTTATTGGTTGTTGGCTATGTTTTCCTTCTTTCTTTTCTATGGTGTTGCCCATATTGAAGCTTTCCATCAAACTCATTCTTTGAACCAAACATATAAACCTTCTTTTCACTTCCAACCTCACATGAATTGGATGAATGGTATTTGGTTCAACTTAATTAATAATTTAATTAACCTCTCATTCACTCTCCATTATTCTTTTACATGTTTATCTAATGGTTTTTCTTTTGCTTCTTTTTTTTTTTTTTACTCTTGGCACATATTGATATATATGGTGGAATGGACTTGAAGACCCTAATGGTTAGTTATACTCTCGGTCATGTTTCTCTTACAAATAAATACACACCAATATAAAAGGATAAAGTAAATAAATCTTTTAAATTAACTATGCATATATAATTAGATAATAGTTAAATTGTACCGAATTAATAGCTTTTAGCCTCAACCTTAAACTTAAATATCATCATCTCATCTCAAATTGAACTAAATAATTAAAGAAAAAGGGTTGTAACTCATATTTAAATGTATGTAAAGAAAACACGCATATTTGTGTTATTCCAATCTTTTAATTTCACCATTTATATTCAACCAAATAACTGTTTTTTTTTATCAAGAAAAACAAACAGTTGAACATGTTAATGTCTTATATTCACTAGTGTATATGCTTTAATATGTAATAAAAAGATTTAATATATATGCTTTAAAAGAAAAACTTAAAACCTATGTTAATTGGTCTTTTGTGTGTGAATTTAGGTCCTATGAGATACAAGGGACTATACCATATGTTCTACCAACACAATCCAAAAGGTGCAATATGGAGCAACAATAGTATTGTTTGGGGCCATTCTATTTCAAAGGATCTAGTGAATTGGTTCTCATTACAACATGCTCTTATTCCAAGTGAATCATATGATATCAATGGTTGTTGGTCAGGTTCATCCACACTTCTCCCTAATGACAAACCAAAAATCTTATACACAGGAATTGACATTAATCAACACCAAACTCAAAATTTGGCCATACCCAAAAATGTGTCTGACCCATTACTTAGGGAATGGATAAAATCACCTAATAACCCTTTAATGGAACCAAATAATGTTAACAAAATTAATGCAACTTCATTTAGAGACCCTACCACTGCTTGGATTGGTCATCATGATGGATTTTGGAGAGTACTTATTGGAAGCCAAAAAAAGGACAAGGGAATTTTAATTTTATTTAAAAGTAAAGATTTTTCTAATTGGATTCAAGATAAAAATCCTTTTTATTCAGCTAAAAATACTGGAATGTGGGAGTGCCCTGATTTTTTCCCTGTTTTGATTAATGGTTCAATTGGACTTGATACATCAATTAATAATGTTTATGGTATTAGGCATGTGGTCAAGGTTAGTTTAATTGATGTGTCACATGATTATTATTTTATTGGTACTTATGACATTATTAAGGATGTGTTTGTTCCAGATAAGGGATTTGACAAAATTAATAATGAGTTATCATTAGTACTAAGATATGATTATGGAAAATTTTATGCATCTAAAACATTTTATGATGGTGAAAAAAAGAGAAGGGTCTTATGGGGTTGGATTAATGAATCTTCAATTCAAGAGGATGATGTTAAAAAAGGATGGTCTGAAATTCAGGTAAGAATTTTTTTCTTCTATATAGTTTTATTGGAATTTCCCTTTTAATTATACAAAAAAAGTAAATTTTTTCTAGCTTAAAACCATAATATAAAATGTGTTTAAATATTTCACAATTATAATTCTTTAATTTCTTTACTATTGGGTTTTGATTTTTTATAATGAATTATGTATAAATGATTGGATAAAAAATGTTATAAACTTTAATGTTTCATTATTGGCTTCAAATATTGATTAAACAAATACATGCACATGAATTTGAAGGCAATTCCTAGGACTCTTTGGCTTCATAAATCTGGGAAGCAATTGATCCAATGGCCTATAGGTGAAATTGAAAAACTACGTCGCAACCATGTCAACTTGCACTCTAAAGTGTTAAAGGGAGGAACAATGCTTGAGATTTTTGGTGTGACAGCAGCACAGGTGAATTCAGTAGTGTGTATCATCTTTAGTTTATAAAATTAGTTTTGTTAACAAATTGAGTTTAAATTAGTGACTTATGTTTAAATATTTTAACTTAGTCCAAACAACTATTTTTTCTCTTCATTTGTACATGGTTTAATGAGTAAGGATAATTGATTTATAATAACAATTGCTCATCTTTATGATTTTTGTCATTTTTAAAATGGGTACGAATTTTGTAAGACAAAATTAATCCAAAATTCAAATTACTTAAAAAATGATGTGACTTCAAAATAATTAATTAGGTAATTTATCAAATTAAACTCAAGAGTCAAGAGAATGAAAGTTCTCACATTTTTATAGACATGTTATTAGTTGTTGTTATTTAGTTTAGCTAAATTGCACTAATCTTTAAAAGTTTAATGCAAAAAGTGCTCATTAGTCAAATAATTTATTTTTTAAAAATAAAATATAAAATACGACACTCAAAATTAGATAACTACAAATGTACATATGATAAATTAAGTTAAAATATGATTTTAATTATTTTGTTATATTCAAACTACAAAGAAATCAGCGACTTAATCTTTTGTACTACACAAATAATCTATTTTATGTAGAAGAATAATGCGACAATTAATTTCTAGAAACAATTCATTTACTATTCATTTGCTAATAAATTGACAATTATTTATGGTTTAGGGTAAAGCAATTTCTATAACCAATTATTTATGATTTATTTTTTATGAAGGGTTGATATTGTTTTTACTCTCTAAATTTGAACTACTCACCCATTTTAGAGTAGTTAAATATCACAATTGAAACCAATATAAATCATAAACATATAGTGGAAGCCACCACAACAAAATGTGATGAAACAAACATATAAGCGTGCAATTTCTTTTGCAGGCTGATGTTGAAATTTCATTTGAAGTGAATGAGCTTGAAAAGGCACAAGTCTTAGACCCTAGTTGGAAATTGGACCCTCAACATCTATGTAGGGAAAATGGTTCAAAAGTAAAAGGTGTAGTAGGATTGGGACCATTTGGTTTACTAGTTTTGGCTTCAAAGGACATGAAAGAATACACAACAATTTTCTTTAAGATATTTAGAGGTAACAAAAAGCACGTGGTGCTCATGTGTTGTGACACAACAAGGTACATGTCCCTCCACTTTTATTATCCATTAAATTATTATAACAAAGTTTCAATTTTAAGCAACTTATGTATTTCCATAGGTCTTCTTTGAATCACAATAATGACTTGGCCACTTATGGAGCTTTTGTGGATGTAGACCCTATTAATGAGGAGTTGTCAATAAGAAGTTTGGTAAGTGCTTCCTTAATATAAGAATATAAGAAGGAAAAGAAAACATCAAAACTAATGAAAGTTATTTATTATGGTGATTCTATAAACATTTTTTTAAATATACCTATGTAGAAAATTATGATACATTGAATGCATTTGTTAATATTAAAAAGACATATATTTAAATGAAGAGTAAAAAAATATATCTCAAAAGTTGTGATTTTTCTTTATAAATAGTACAAAAAAATCCTCCATTTCTTTTTAATAGTGATCGGAGGAGGTAGTACTTTTTTATTGAGGAATGAATAATTATTATTAAAAATATATAGAGTCCTTTTGTTTAAGATTTAAAAAAAATAATTTTTACAAAAACATATTTAAAAAGAGTAGAAATTATTTTAGACTTATTTGCTACCAATTAAAATAAAAAATTTCACATTCAATAATTTAGATATTTTAACAAGATAAAAATCACATTTAAAAAAAATATTTCAAAAATAATTTTAAAATAATTTTTATGAAGAATTTCTCAAAATAACTTTTTTATTTTAATCATTTTTTAAAATTTTATCATACAAAAAAATTGTAATAAATAGATAAAATAATTAAAATGAAATTTTAAGATAACCTATTAAAACTACTTTTTTTATATAAAACTTAATTTTAATTTTTTTATAAGAATATTATATCAAAAATATAAAATACTATAAAAGTCTTTCTAAAAAAAAATCTTAAATAAACATACTCATTAATAATTACTACATTATATAACTATTTTATATGAAATTTGAGTTCAATATTTTGAAGTTACAAAATCAGACTCTTATCGACAATTTTGTTTTCTTCGTATTCCTTTGTTTTTTGGTAGATAGATCACTCTGTGGTGGAGAGTTTTGGGGCACAAGGAAAAACATGCATCACAACAAGAGTTTATCCAACTTTGGCAATCAATGATAATGCACACCTTCATGTGTTCAATAATGGATCAATTGATGTTAAGATCAAGAAGTTAAGTGCTTGGAGCATGAAAAAAGCAAAGATTAATTAAATGCATTAGTAATAATAATCAATAAAAATAGTGGAGATATTAATGAAATAATTAAACAAAGAAGAAGTCCCTTTTATTCTTCTTGTTTAATTTTTGTTTTACAAATATCATTCATTTTATTGGCATTTGAAAATAATATAAATATTTATCGATTTCTAAATTTATATTCGAGTTGAGGAAATTGGTTTGGCAATTTTTTCAAAAAGTGGAAACCAATTCAAACTAGTTTTAAAAATTAATTAAATGAGAATAATAATAACTATTGAAATATCCAATAACCTCGAGATTTATTTTCGTCTTTTTTTCTATCTTATCATTTGTAAGTGATTGAAGTTAAAAACTCTTTACACTCACTCATAATGTGTATATTATGAATTAAATCCTTAAAACAACAATTCTTATAAATTTACATCACTACTATATATTCTACTATATATTGAAATACTAAATCATATTATGTAAAAGAATGAGAAAGAATTGAAAGGTAAAATTGATCGTTGCAATTAATATAAGAAATTACAAATAAGAACATAATAATTAAAGACTACACTAAACAAGAGATAAAATAAAACATGTTTATCCAACATGCATTAAGAAATTACTACTATAGAGATGATGGACTAAAATGACGATGAAGATAGTAAGACTCCATAAGACGAAGGTAATTATAGCAAACATAGTAGATATAAAAAAGACTAGCGATGATCATTTGTGTCCTTTCCTATAAATGTTTCACTCATGCAAATTTATCTTTTTAAGTTTAAAATATATATTTTAAGTTGCTTATGTATTTTATTTAATAAACATGTTTATTAACGCGTTTCTAGAACTGACATAAAAAAAAATTGTAAGTTAATTTGGTTCAACATACTCTAACTTTCCTTTATTATTTATATCTCACCTAACTCAATTTTTTCTATCAATAACTCTATCTCAAACTTCATATTTTCACTCTATTATCTAAAAAAATGTATTAATTGTCAGTAAATAAATTTAATAAGTTAAAAAAAAGTACTAATTGTTGTCTATTCTAAAAAACTTATAATAAATTTAGCTAATTAAAAATATCTCTTAAATACATGGGAACTTATTATTTGTAAAATTCAAATGCCAACATAAATCTATTGTCTAATCATACTAACATAAATAATTGTCTTATAAAATTAGTGCAAATAATTAAAAATGTATTTACGATGAAAGTATTAATATATCATGTGTGAGTAAAATTTTTATATTAAGTGAAAAAATAAATGTTGAAATATAAATGAAAAAATAAATGTTGAATAATATACAAGATAACTTATATCCTTACAACAAGTTCTATCTATAAATAGTGGCTTACAAGGCACTAGTGATTCCTACAAAGGCACTAGTCATTCTTATAAAGGTCTCATGTCTCCAGACATGGGCACTTACTGATTGTTGGTCTCATTTATTCTCCATTATTATTTTAGTGGTTTTTCTAATAGTTTTTCTTTTGCTTCTTGTTTTTACTCGTCATTTTTATTTTTATTTTGCTTCTTGAAGCAACTGTTAAACGAAGCAAAAAAACATATGATAAAAACTTCGTTAAATAAAAACAAACTGAAAAATGTAAACAAGAACGACACATTATCAATAATACTTGAATAATATTGTTTCTCTTATTACTTTTAGGACATCTTACAACAGTAGTTGGGGTGAGGTTTCACCAACACACCAGCATATACAACTATATAAGTTTACAAAAATGTAGGCAATATGCAATTATGCATTTAATTTTATCATGTGAATGTCATCACTCATCACCCTCTTTCCCTCTATATAAGACTCATAGCAGATAGATAATAAACCTATCTGCTTGCTTTCAACTAGAAACCGATGGAGATGATGACAATGTACATGCAACAGTTTACACCAGAGTAGTTAGCTACCATTCTTTTCCTCAATCTCATGCTTCCCTACCAAAACAAAAGTTGTAGTTGATACTCGATAGCCTCATAAAACGGAAATTGGGATGTTCTCACTGTTAGCATGATGCATTTCCTTTTGCACAGCCTTGACAGCAGCTAATCTAGCTGCATTGGCTGCTCTATTAGCTGCTGATACTGCTCTATTCACTCTTTCATCTACCTTGGCAACATCATAGGCCTTCTCAGCTGCTCTTCTAGCTTCCTGTTTGTTCACAAGGAAACACAGTTAATAATGAAATTATCAACCTGATTGCAGTTGATTTTGTCTTGTCTTTCCTTTTTTTACACGAATGTGCTAATTTGAACCATATAGAAGAAAATGTCTAATTAGTTCATAATTTCAAGCTTTTACCAAAAAAAAATGCTCGACACCCAAAAATTTCAACAGAATGAGATTGCATTGGCATGTTATTTATTGACTATTGAATGATCGAGGGACTCCTACCACTTTATCTTTCAAAATTCCAACAAGAACCCATCCCTGGCAGAATTCAGTCAAAATTCCGGCCATTATTAAAGAATATTTCACATGCAGTGATAACAAGCAACCTTTAAACATATCTACTTTATATGAAACTTGAGACAGATGGAAACCATTGCATGAATTTTGTAAATTTACAGGCAAACAATTACAATAAAACACAATGGATACCAATCAGAATATTCAATAACTTACATCCTTATTCATGAAAAAGCACATAAATGAAGCAACTCCTATCAAATAATAATTTCATGCAAAGTTAAACACAGAAAGATTGACGCAATAATGGAATATCCAGACTGATTATTCTAGGCCAATGTGTAGACATATAAGAGAAAATATTTAAAATTATTCATCTTTTTTCTTTGTGTTAGCTACGGAGACAACATTCGAGATGAAGGAAAATAATATAATAAACAAAGTGTGTACCTGCACCACATTAAGTACTCTGGAGTGATTGACACCAACAGGACTAACTGGATATGTGGCGTTCTGTGTGCTTGGAACGTCAAGAACTCCATTTTGCCAGTGACCAGATTGGGTTTCTCCATTTCTAAACGTATACATTCCGAGCCCTTGCCTTTTTCCCTCATGCCAGGATCCTTCATAACGATGACCATTTGCAAAACCATATACCCCAAACCCATGCATCTTGTCCCCAGAATATTCACCAGCATATGTATCTCCATTTCTAAATGAATGAAAATAGTCAGTACCCACAAAAGTATAGAGTTAAACTTTCACTGGTGAGCAAATAAAAAGGAGGCACAACAATAATGGACTAATGGTGATTTCTTAGAAGAGTGGTATCCTACATTTGAGTAAAATAAGAAGGATGCATTATGCATAATAAGATTAGGCACCACTAATCATTACAAGCATGCCCAGAATCCTACTCACTGATACTGATAGCCAGCTCAATTTTGCATTATTGCAACAACAATAAAACAGAATATGTGGTATCAGTGTTGCTGATGGTCAACTAAAGCACACTGATTAGAGTCATTTTGTTTTTCCAAAGTTCATGTTATTATTAAGTATATTAAAGGGGGGAAAGAGAGACGGAAAAGTAACCAAACTTAAATTGGCATCAAGTAAAATTAAATTGCATATCAGCAAAAGTGCAAAACATTTGGAGTTGTTGCTATGCGATCTGAATAGCCTCTTGCAAGGAACTTAGGAGATCATTTGGCTTACAGACTAGCTTGAAGAGGCATAAAGCACCTTTGAATCTGAACCCAGCCTTAGGACCACAAGATACATCTTGCTCTAGAATACTAAAAATAGCAAAAATAAAATAGGCCCTATAAACATATATGCACATACAAGTAGAGCATATACAAGATTGTGCTATATACTTTGAATATTCAGTTTTTTCAACAGTTTAGTAATTCCATCTATCAATTATATTCTTAACAAACAAAACCTACAAGCCTTAAACATGATTCCATAACCATAATAGGTGAAACGCATAAATCCAATTACAATCCAAAGAATGATCAGAGACAAATAAACATGTCTTAATTAGTTAGCAGGTCTCAGGTATGATTCACTGAGTTCATGCTTATCTTTTCCTGCTTTACTAATCCTTAAAACCTAACAAAACCAACCCCTCTTTGCATCTTAAATCTGTCCTAATATAGGCCAAAGCTGAGCCAAATACTCATATCAACAAACACAGAATAGAAGCACAAATCCAATCATTGATTACGACAAAAACAAAGAACGAAAAAAATCATCTGGTCAAGGAAACCATGTACAGTATATACCCTCAAAATCCCTTTCTATTCTCCTCTTTTATTGGTGTCTCTTGCTATGAAAACACCAACACACACCACCAATGAAAACAACACAACAAAGTAATGTAACTAACTTAAAGCAAACAATTTAACTGCATAAAACAATCCTACAAATGAATTCACACACACACACACACATAAAAAAAACAAAGATTTAAAAAAAAAATATACCTAAAATGATAATGGCCAAGACCATGCTTAACACCCCACTTAAACTCTCCAACAAATCTACTACCATCATCACAAGTATGAACACCACAACCATGACTCTGTCCACTCAACCATTCACCAGCATAAACATCACCAGTATAAAATCTATAAACCCCAAACCCATGTCTCAAACCTTCTCTATATTGACCCCTATATCTACTCCCTTTAGACCAAGTCTCAACACCAAACCCATCATATTTACCATCAACCCAATCTCCTTCATATCTCCCACTCATATTATAGTAATAAACACCACTTCCACAACACTTATCTCCCATCATTTCCCCTTCATAAACATCACCGTTTGAAAAAACCCTAACCTCCACAACAACCACCGCGTTGCACGACGTTTTCTTCTCCGTCCGGCGTCCCCTCCACCTCTGTACGGTCCAGACTATAGGAAGCTTGGGAGGTGATTTGAATTTGAGTGAGAGAGAGAAGAAAAGTGCGGCGGAGAAAGCAAAGGCGGAGAGGAAGTTGAAGAAGAAGGAGTGAGTAGGACGGGATAGTAGAAAGTAAAAGAACGGAAAGGAGAGAAGGAGAACGAGACGGAAGCGAAGGCGGAGACGACGGAGTGCGGCGACGGAGAGAGAGTATAAACAGTGTTTTGAAAATTGGGGGAATTTGAAAAAAGTTAGGGATTTGGAATGAGTGTTTTTGTTTTTGTTTTTGTAATTGTAATGAATTGGTGAAGAATGTTGTGTGTGATGATTATGATTATAATGATGAATGGAATGGTGGTGGAGTTTAGGGTTGAAATCGGAAGAGACACCGGTGCTTTCTTTTCCGATCTGAATTTCCGATTTCTTTTGATGCATTACTTTACTTACATCACAACCTCAATTCTTTTTTTCTTTCCTTCCACTTTTTTCTCTATTCTTATGCGTTTTCTGTTTTAAAAGCGGCGCGTGGGGGTCGTTTTAATTAACAAGATAATTGTAATTACTCCTTTATTTTACTAATATTCTGTTTATTTTTTATGGAAAAAATGGGATTGGTGTGAAGAGAAAGGAGTAAAATTTGTGCGTTGGAAGTGTCGTTTTGGTTTAGTCTGCGATTAGATTGACGAAGACGAAGCCGTACACAAGGGAGTTTGAATGAAGCAACAAACCGGACGAAGATTCCTTCAAACTACTAATTTATTTTTTCTTGATTGCTACGGAACAATTTTTATATTTCAATATTACAATTTCTGAACAAGTCCAAATTCATTTTAGTAGTGTAAATTTTATGTATAAATAATAATTTTTTTTTATATTTATGATAGGTTTCGAGTAGAATTAATTTTATTTTTAAAATTTATTTTAAATTAAAGCTACAATTTTTAATTTTTGTCTTTAAATTGATTTTTAATATATAATTTATTTTTCAATTTACCTTTACAAATAAATATTCTAACATAAATTATGTTATCTTAATTTACTTTTAACCAAAATGAATTGTGTATAATTAACTCATTTAAAATTAATTGTTATTACCATATAACTAAACATACATTATAGTAGACTATATGCTAAACTATATTTTAGTTTGCTTTCACAATGAACTTCTCCGTGCCAAATTAGAAGTTACTTTTATAAATTAAAATTAATTTCTTATTTTACCATTATTAAAACATTTAAAGTTGCACTCAATATTTCTTATACCAAATACTAGTACTTAATAACTCAAAGGTTAGAGACGATAATAGAAGTAAAAAAACAACATTTATATGTTGGTGTTGATAAAAGTATATGTCTGGATCATAACAGAAAGAAAATAATAAGCTTAAAAATGAGTAAGAGATTCAACTACTTCACGCTCTGTTTGGCATAAAGAAGAAATTAAGTGGAGAGAGTTGTGTGAGAGAGAATGTGAAAAGAGAGGAAGAAGTGAGAAATAAAGTAGAAGTATATTAATGTTTGGTATAAAAGAAATAGAAGAGAGAAAGAAGTATAAAGTTATATCTCTTGTTTGATTGAGTAGAAAATGGGAAGAGAGAAATAGTGATATTTTATACATTCACAAAAGTACCGTTTTTACAAATACAATAATTTAGGTTTTTGAAGATACCAAGATGGGTGATGCATAAACAACATCAGTGCATGTCGGACTCAAATGCAACGGAGGTTGCTAACGGCACCGGTGATGGTAACGAGAACTTTCGATACCTTAGTTCTTTGTTTATCTTCCTTCTTCCATATAGAAACGAATAAAAAAATTTCAAATATCAAGTAAAATTTGTAATCTTATTTTAAATAAATTAAGACGATAAATTATTTGCTTTATAAAATTAAAATAATATGCCCAAAAATATAAAAGTAAAATAAAATAAATGAAAAAGTGCACAACAATCATGAATGCAATTTTTTTTTTACTTATTATGTTACCTTTGCAAAGAAGCCACAATAACAAATTGAAATGTAGATCATTAATTCAAGAGAATCTAACAAAATATAATAGATCTAAAATAATAATTAAATAAGTGTGAAAAAAAATCTGATTGAGTAAACATTCATCGATATTGAAATAAAGAAATCTACATCAAAAAATTTAATCTATAATTGTGATTTTAGTTTTATTGATTTGATGATAAGTCAGTCTTAGGATATAAGGAGAATGATGGATGAAGATATATTGCAGTTTATAATCGAAGTTCAACGTAGAAAGAAAATGATGCAAAAAGTACAAAGGTGGAAGTTCAAGGCAGGAAGGGAGTGACAAAAGTAAAAGGCAATACAGAAAATCAGAAAAACATGAGCGTATTTCTTTGTCTTTTCTTCGTTATTGAGCGAAGAAATAAAACTGGCGTGAGACCCACCTTTATTTCTTCTCTCCTCACTATTTCTAAGCAAACCAAACAAGAGAAGTAAGCCATCTCTTTTCTCTTTCTCTCTTCCCTATGTCTCTCCCCCCTAATTCTATGAAACCAAACACAATGTTAGTGACAAATTAATAGTTGCCAACTACAAAGTGATTTCAGAAACTAAAATATAGTAAAGTGAATAATAAGAGAAATCATAAAAGAAGAATTAAGTAACTTCATCAGTCCCTCTTCAAGCTAAAACCAAATATGTCAATGAGGTTGAGTTTGGTCACAATTGAGTGAAAATAAGATGGACGTAAAACCTTTGTATGAATATAACAAGTTGAGCAACACACGAGATTGGAAATAGATCAATAGTGTTGAAATGCACTTTATCTTACACAAGATGACAATCCAACTCTATGTGACTTGTTCCCTCGTGAAAAATGGGGTTTTCAGCAATTTGGATTGTTGATCTCCTATCACAGTAAACCGGTACAGGAGTATGGAGAGGAATATGAAGAATCTTGAGAATGTAGAGAAACCATTGTATTTCACAAGTTGAATGGGCAAGATCTCGATATTCTGCTTTGGAGGAAGAATGAGAAATCACAGTTTGTTTCTTTGACTTCCAAGAAACGGGGAGAAGCCAAGAAATATATTAAAGCCAATGATGAATTTTCTTGAATTAGGGCATGTTGCTTAATCATTGTATGAGAAAGTAAAAAGTTGCAAATTTGAATAGGATGAGAAGAAAAGTCTTTTACCATAACAACTTTTGATGTAATGCAAGACACGAGTAGCAACAACAAAATGAGAATGCATGGAATTTGAAACAAATTGACCAAGTTTATTGATAGATAAAGAAATGTCTGGTCGTGTATTAGTAAGGTAGAGAAGGAGACCAATAATACATCTATAGAGCTTTGGGTCAGGATATGGATTTCCATCACATTTTTGAAGTTTGAGATTGGGAATCATATGGGTTAGAGGTTGGTTTGCAGTTCAACAGACCCGTATCATTCAAGAGATCCTACATTTATTTTCTTTGATTTAGAGATAGACCTTTGGAAGATTGTGCAAGTTCAGACCTAGGAAAAACTTGATGGAGCCGAGGTCGTTAACTTTGAATGTAGAATGAAGACAACTTTTAACATAATTGATTTCCTTTAAATCGTCACCAATAAGAAACAATGTCATCTACATAGACAAAAAAAAAAGTGAGATGATTATCATAATTTTTTTACATATAAAGAATAATCATATATGAACTGAACATAATTTTTTATTTCAATTTATACTTGCTTGCTTAAGGGCATAAATAGATTTAGTAAGTTTACAAATTAAGTTTGACATGGGAGATTGGAAGCCAGGAGGAAGTTGCATGTATACATCTTCCTTAAAGTCACCATGTAAAAAAATGTTATTGATGTCAAGTTGATAATTTGAATTGTCTAAAATTGGAGTGACGAAAACAAGATAAAGATTTTCAATTGGATGTATATATATAATACTGGTTGACGGGATTGCAATTTAGATGAATAATAATTGTTGGTAGGAGTAGGGCGGGGGATCAATAATGTCCAGTGAAGAACAAGAAGAAAGGAAATGGAGTTAGTTATAGTGTGGAGAAGAAAAAATGTTATATTGTAAAGAAAAAGAATATAAATGTATTTATTTATATTCGAAGTATCTATTTGAATAACGATAAAAAGAATATAGCAAACCTAAGAATGTCAATAAATTCAGCTATCTTAATAACAAATTAACCATTACAAACTACAAAAATATTTTAGAAAATGAACTATATAGTAAAGTGAATAATAAGAAAAAATATAAAATGAGATCTAAGTAACTTCATCAATAATTAATATTCCTAAATAAAAAATAACTAATAAAATATGAAAGATAAATTAAACAATTTAGTAAGAAGAAAATAATTTAAGAATAATAAAATTAATTTTATATAAAATGATTTGTAATTTAAAACAATTTTTTTTTAAAATGACATATATATGGATCGAGACTTTTTTATTTTTTTAAAAGAAATTAAGAGCTCCATTTATAATAGAGATAAACACACAGGTGAGATATTGGTGAGGGAGTATAGAGTCCATTTTATAAATACTTTAAAAACCGAGTTTCATAAATATTCTACTTGTGTTTATCATTAAAATCCCAACTTTTTATAATTATTGTAAGAAAAAAATTGTTACTTCACCTCCAAGCTTAATGAAGGATATTTGTTTTACTTCTTTTTGAAATAAGTGCAAGATAATTATTTATCGGCAAATACCACGAGTACCCTAAAAATATTATTAATAAATTTAAAATAATAATATTTATCAAACATTGTGTATTCAATATATTAAAATTAATATATTTAATTTGTTCATTAAATAATTGTTTTACAAAGAATCATTAAACAATATACCTTTGATGTGCATATAATCGAATAAGTTAATGACTAAACACACCCCAATCTGAAATGGACTTAAAGGTAAATGACCAACAAGAGAAAAATTTACCTCTTAACTCTCGAATTATACCATTTAAATTATCTAACTTATCCTTGGTTCTAATAAATCTACAAAACATTATTAAGTTCGACCTGTAAATATTGTTAGGTTATTGTATTAAGGTCGAATTGAATACCTCAGAGTTGTATAATTAATTATAGTTGCGTGAGTTAAATTAAATTTTAATCTCAAATTCAACTTTATCAAAATAAAAATACGTCTGTAACACTTAACTCAATTAAAAAATATAATTTTATTAGACTAAATTGACTACAACTTCTTCTAGTGACCAAAATAAAGCAATATATAAATACATTTCAACAAACTCAATATTTCATTTAACTTAAAGGGATATATTATGAATATAATTATGTCACCTTAGATGTCTACTAGTCGATTTTCTACATTCTTATAACGCTCAATAATTATTAATTACAAGTAGCCCATTATTTACTTATCTATTTATCTCATATTAATATTACTCATTTTATTATTTTATAAAAGACACACATGTGAATAGAATAATATAAAAGTTTCTATCTTCTCTGGTTTTGTTTTTGACTAAAAGTAATATTCATTTATTCAAATTAAAATAATACATCGATCAAAAACAACTTAAATACAAAGTCGCTAAAAATTGAAAAGAATGAATCAGCAAACAAGCTAACATCATATATGTTAATATCATAAAACGACAAAATATTTATAAAGTTTACAAAACTAATGTGATCAGAATGCTTATGTCTCCAAATCTACAACGTTGAAAATGTTAAAATCATTGATTGAATCTATATGAATTGAATGAATAAAAATTAATATATCAATCTGTTTTAAAATAAACGCCGTAATGAAATAGAAAAACCAAACATCACACTTAACCAATAGAAAAACATATAGAAAATAAGTTTATTTAAATAAAAAATATAAGAAAAAAATCACGTAGAAAGTGATTTCAAAAGAAAAAAAATTTGATCATAAGTACGTTCGAAATTGATGAGAAAGTGATTTTCAACTCAATATCTCCAAAATTGTGGAATGTTTTAGACATAAACTAATATTATTGGCTTAATTGTAGTTTTGGTCCTTCTATTTTAGTTGAATCACGATAGTAGTCCCCCTATTTTGTTTCTTCCCAGTTTTAGTCCCCAAACAGAATGTTAGTCTAAAACTTGATGAAATTTCATTTTTTTAAAGTCGTATTACACCATTTATAATCATAGATTTCAAGTATAATTGTTGCAAATGAGATCTTGAGGCATTATGTGACTTAAATAAATGCAAAAAAAATGAAATTTTATCAAGTTTTGGATCAAAATTATGTTTGAGGGACCAAAATTGGGGAGAAATAAAATAGAAGACTACTTTCGCGATTCAGTTAAAATAGAGAGACCAAAACTGAAATTAAGTCAATATTATTTTATTAATTTGTTGGAACTAATTAAGACACTATATATACTGTATATTATCAATATTTTACTATCATTGTGATTTGTATCACGATTCGATAAACCAGAGTCACTGTATTAAATATCAATTCATTCCAATAAATTACTATATAAATTTAGTGTAGTTAACCATTTTTATTGTCAATTTTGTATAACTAGCACCCGTCATGATCATGCTCTTTTAGGCTCAACAACATCATCAAGGTTAATAGCTGGCTAAAGACAGGATAATGTAATCGCATTATCTCTATTTAGGAAGAGAACATTTCATGCTGAGTGTATTCTTATGTTTAATGCTTAAGTTTTTGGATGATGTGGTGTTATATTCACTTTGAGTTAAATACATGTTAGCCACTTATATTAAAATTTTATTTCTTAAATTAATAACTAAAGAAATACATTTTGATGAAATTTAGACAACATTTGAAATGTTAAAAATGAAGTGCTATAGTAAAATAATTTTTTTTTAAAAAAAATATATGGAATGAAATAAATTGATACTCGTTTGTTGATATTTATTATACGTATTTTATAATGATATTGTTGGTGTAAAATATTATTTGAATGACCATGCATCTAATTTTAGGAGAATCTATTCTCCATAGGATTTAATGTATTGAAACCATGAAAGGATATTTTATTTGGGATGGCACTATCAACGAAATAAAGTATACCAAAAATACATTATTCATTGTACTAAAACACTATTTAATGCTTACCTAAAAGTCTTTTTGTTGAAAGGAATGGTTAACTAAAAGTCTAAAAATGCATTAAACTTTCTAATCATTATTCTTGGAGCTAAAACAAAGTGAGACCAATTTTTTTGTTTTTGTTTTTGGGTCAACAATATTTGATTGAAGAAACAAGTGTTGAGATGAACATAGTGGAGAGTGTTTTGTTAGGAGCGATTTTGGTGATTTTGGTCCATATTTTGAATATCTTGATATTGAGGCCAAAATCACTTAGAGAAAAGCTTCAAAGGCAGGGAATCAAAGGTCCTTCTCCTCACTTCTACTTTGGCAACATTCCTGAAATGAAGACCCTTTTACTCCAAACTCAATCCACACAAACACATGACAAAAACAAAGATCATGTTCCTACATCCATTTCTCATAAATGGCATTTCAATGTGTTTCCTCACATTCACAAGTGGAAAAATCAATATGGTCAATTACTTTATCCTCTCTCATAGTTTATTTTATTTTATTTTAAATATTGAATGTTAATATTAATGTTAGTGGAATATTGAGATTTATCCATCTATCTCCTTATCATTTGACTTCTTAAATCCTCTACGTATATTTATTATTCCTTTGTTTTAATTTTCTTTTTCCGAAAAGAATCAATGACTATAATAATAACTTTCTTTTTAAGATATTCCCATGTTATTATGAGTTTCTATTTGTAATTCTTATATTGATAATTTTATTTTTTTTTTGCAAAATTGGTCATCATAAATTGATACCTTTTTAATTTTTAAAACTAAAATGACCGTTAATAATTTTATAAGTATAACCAAACAAATTATTAATTTCATTACCTTTTAAGATAAATAATCTTTATAATTAAATCGAATGAAAATTAACTCAACCTATATTGCTATATACAAAATCTAAAAAAAATCACTCTCTTCAAAACAATCTTAAAAGTTATTATTTTCAAAAGTTTAAGCAAACAAAATTTTGGTTTGTTGGTGTTCTGCCTCTTTCATAAATTTTTTTCATTATGAACTCATCTTTATTTATAATTCTCATGTAAATTAAACAAATTTGTACAAACTTTAACATTGTTTATGGAAATAGATCCAAAAGAAAAAAAGAACACATATTTAATCCTATACTCGAATAGAATAGTTAGTATGGGTTATTTTCCTTATAACTAATAGTATCATTTTAATAGTATTAGTTTTAAATTCAAAACTCTAATCTCAATTACATATATACATGTAGGTCCCATATACTTGTTTTCTTCCGGGAGTATACAATGGTTAATGGTGACAGATATAGATATGGTGAAGGATATTGTCCTTAACACCTCTTTGAATCTAGGAAAGCCATCTTTTTTGTCCAAAGATAATGGACCACTCCTTGGACAAGGCATTGTGTCATCAAGTGGGGTATTTTGGGCTCATCAAAGAAAGATAATTGCCCCTCAATTGTACCTAGATAAAATGAAGGTAAGTTTATTCACCATAATTTTTTTTTACACACCATAATATCTTATGTTCAAGAGAAATTAAATATAGAATAAACAATTAATGAATAAGAAATTAAATATTTCGTCCACATATGTCAACTCAGTAATAAGAGCTTGATTTAATAATTTTAAACACATAGATGAAATTTATGACAGGTGGTGGATTTTAAGCCTCTAAAAAAAATTACTTTTTCATGTATATTAATTATTTAGGTCTCAAAAAATAAATAAAAAATTAAGTAGTATGATAAGTAAAAGACCGTACTTTTATATAAAAAAAAACAACTATTGACATATTTAATTAAAATACTTTGTATCTCAAAAAATAAATAAATAAGTAGAATTTAAATAAAATTACAATAAAATATTATTGTTAGTATTAAAAAAGGCTTTATTTTATTTTTGTCAAGGCATTGTTTTAGAGTTTATTTTATGCTTCAATAAGTGTTGAGTTCAAAACCATTTGAACACAATTGTAAAATGACTATTAATAATAATTTATTTATTTTTCTTCCATTTTTTTAAAATGAAAGAGTATTTTGACCTTGAAAATTAATATACAATGATATATTGTTTTTGCATTAGTGTTATATTGTTTTTACTCACAACCGATTGTAAATGCTGATTTTGAATAGCAATCTAGTAATTTTTTATTTATTTAAAAATTCATGTTCAAGGCAAAGATGAATATGATAGTGGACTCCACAAATATAATGCTAAGATCATGGGAGAGTAAATTGGGAAAAAATGGAGTAGTTTCAGAGATTAAAATTGATGAAGATCTAAGAAGTTTATCAGCCGACATAATTGCAAAAGCATGTTTTGGTAGCAACTATGTTGAAGGAAGAGGAATATTCACAAAGCTTAGAGAACTTCAAAAACTCATTTCCAAGATATATGCTGGAATTCCTGGTTTTAGGTATGCATGAAGCATGATAACTATATTACTTTTAATTTTTCTCATCAATCATGAGAGATATAACATATATGCTCTTAGATTTGAATAAATAGATTTCGATTTTAAATCGACGGTTGAAATTGTTTATAATTAATTGTACTTATACGTGATTTTCACCGTTTAATTTTAAATCAACGATTTCAAATTAATGGTGGAAATTGTCAGCTGCGGAAAACTACGTGAACATGTAGTTTGAGTTCATATGCTTTCCATATGCTTTCCATTTTAATGTTTTTATTTTCCTTTTGGTTTAATCTTTTATCAAATATTCATAGATTAAGTTGATTTTGATGTATTATTAGCATAATAATTTTACAATGAGAGTTAATTACTAATATATCACTTTTAAGGTAGTTATATTAAAGTTAAATATTTTTAAAATTATAATAATTGTGAACTGTCACCTTGTGGTAATTACAAGTTTCGTATTGTAAAATACGACAATTATAATTGATTGAAAATATAGTTTTTTCTTTTTAAAATATTATGATCTTATTATTGTTAGTGATTGATCCTGATGATATAATAATTTGTTTTAGATTTTTGCCAAACAAAAGCAATAGACAAATATGGAGATTAGAGAAAGAGATAAACTCAAAGATATCAAAGCTCATAAAACAACGCCAAAGTGATGCTCATGATGAGCACGATCTCTTGCAAATGATACTTGATAGTGCAAATAAATGTGAGAATCATGATAGTAATTTCTTACCAAATTTTATCTCACGAGAAAGATTCATGATAGATAATTGTAAAAATATATTCTTTGCTGGACATGAGACAACTGCAATTACAACAACATGGTGCTTAATGTTGTTGGCTACAAATCAAGATTGGCAAGATCGTGTTCGTGTTGAGGTCGTTCAAGTTTGTGCAAATGGTAATATGGATGCAACTATGCTTAAAAGCATGAAAACGGTATGTGTTATTTAACATATATACTAAAGACATGTCTTTTTTATGATTAATTAATGTTTAAAAAATATGAAAATTAAATTGATGATTATGGTTCAATTAATTCGATCATAGTTGAACTATATAACAAATACAAACATAAAATATTATTTAGATAAAAAAAAAATTAATATAAAATATAGTTGAACCAATCATAGTCAATTTAATTTGATTCAATTAAACCGTAGTATAATTAAAATCAAACAAATCAAGTGACCTAGTTAGCCCGCTAGTTTCAGGTTTAATTGGTTGATTTGGTGCAATTTTTTTAAATGATTCAATATAAAAAGTTCACACTTAAAATTTACTATATAAAATAGATCAAATATAGAAAAAAAGTGATACATGTATAGAGTGTGAAAATAAGAAGAATAAAGACAAATTAATGCAATTTAGGAATTAGTCTTTAGAGATTTTTTTTAAAGAGTTTAATAGTAAAAGTTACACTAAATATAGAAAAGCAATAGGTTCGAACTCACTCTAAAATATCAAATGTCTCTGCAACATTTGTTTGGTTAAATAGTTTAATAGCTAGACTCATATATCTTAAGTGTGCAGAAGTGGAGAATTTTAAATTCAAACTCAGACCCCTACATATCGATCTTTTTATAAATATTAATTGAATTGTCCTTACGAGACACTTCATGCTTTTCTTTATTCAATAGTACTATTTGTTTATATCACAATTAATTATCAATGTTATTTAGCACATTTTTTTCAGAGCTTCTTAAGCATTCTTATTGAGCAATAAATACAGATGTTCTATACTTGCAGTTAACTATGGTGATTCAAGAGACTTTGAGACTTTATCCACCATCATCAATGATTGTTAGAACAGCTTTACAAGATATTAATTTTAAAGGTATCCTAGTTCCAAAAGGAATGAACATTCAAATTCCAATACCAATATTGCATCAAGACTCAAAGCTTTGGGGGCATGATGCACATAAGTTCAATCCACAAAGATTTGCAAATGGAGTGAATAGAGCATGCAAGGTTCCACAAGTGTACATGCCATTTGGAATAGGGCCACGTGTATGCTTAGGACAACATTTAGCTATGTTAGAATTAAAAGTGATTTTGTCTCTCATTTTGTTGAAGTTTCGATTCTCTTTATCATCAAGTTATTGTCATTCACCTTCTTTCCATATGCTTATAGAACCTGCTCATGGAGTTCTTCTTCATATGACAAAAATTTAAGCAACAATTAATGTAAGAAAAAGGTTTCTTTCCCATTGTTTTGGTTTATTTATTTATTATTATTATTATTATTTTCAAATGTGAGTGATTAATTTTATATTAATTAGAGTTAGATTAAACGAAAGAGTGTAAGATAGATTACTCATATACTCAAATGCTTTAAGTGAATATGCATTACGTCAATTTTTTGATGGTTCATGTTTAATTTTATTCGATAGATATGCGATTTTGAATCAAGAAATAGCTCTTGACATTGTGATGAAGTCATTTTGTATGATGAAGATTATTGTTCAAAATAATTTAAAAATGTGTGTAGATACACAAAACTTTAGGATTGATTGGTTTCGCCTCAACTAATTTTTATTTTATTTTAGAAAAGATAATAAATTTTATCATAATTAACTCACACAACTATGAAGTCTCGAGTTCGAACCCAGAACAAGACATCAAACATAACAATATCAACATTAATTTATTAATTAAGTTATAGCTTAAAAATTTGGTCTCCACTGACATAGTTGTGTAAATACACAAAACGTTAGATGAATATATTATGAATTTAAAACGTACAACATTCCAATTTTATATTTGTATGTAGTAGATGATACATGAACACATATTATTATGAAGCATGGTAACCACGGCATTCAAAGATTAATATTTACAAGCAATGTTTAGAAGTTCAAAAATGACCTTTTTAGGATTGGAGAGCATAACCATGTGATCTGAATCCTCAATTACTATGACATTAATATATGGACCAGTTCTCTCAATTATCCACTCTTGAAAATCCTTTGTTTGCAAATTGTCATTTTCAGCTATGATGAAGACTTTAGGCACTTTTCCATTGTTGTCATTTGTAACTGTTGTTTGTTTCAACAATAAATCAACATCCTTCAGAAATGGAGGCAAAGGTCTTACCAAAGATAAACCAAGTGTCAAATCCTGTGTATAGAAATTGAATTTTACTTCAATAATAAATAAATCAATTTATTCTACATGAATAAAAAAAATAAACATTGATATATTTTATATAAGAATTTAAATAGTTTGAAGGTTATATTCTAATCTTAAAAATTAGACTTTTATTAAAAGAAAGTGTAATTTTAAATTAAAAATTATTTTAAAATATTATATTTTTACTAAATGAAACATAAAACTTAAACTATTTTCTTTAAATTGTAAATAAAGTATTAATACAACTTAAATCTAATATGAGCATCTAGTTACTTAAAAAAGTAATATTTCTAACACTTTGTAAAGTAAATGTATTAATTAAGTCTTCATATTGTATTATCTTCAAAACATTTTGTTATATTATTAAAAATATTAAATAAAATATAAAAGTTGATTTTCAAAACTTTCTAAATATTTCTTCTCTCACCTTTTAATATTTTTAAATACAGAAAAATATACGTCTAAAATGACTAATTGGAACTTATAAAACATACATTTGAATTAATTAATTTGAATTAATCAATCTATTCTTTTTATTTAATTTTTTGAAAAGATTTGGGATGAGAAAAAAAGTTTTGAAACTTTTTACCTGAGATGATGATAATTGGTACATTCTAGATGCTATCAATTCAAGTCCATCCGATGAGAGAATTGGAACTTTGTTTGGACCATCAAAGATGAAAGATTGTGTGTCTAAAGCAGAGCCCACTCTTCTCCTTCGCTATACGATCCACACAAAAATTTATATTTCTCAAATGGTCTTGGTTCACAATAGTATAATTTAGTAAATTATTGATGCATTTATAAGTTAGAGTAATCTATTTTATTAAAATTCATTAAATTAAGAATAAAAAGATGAAAAAAAAATCATGTTAATATTATCTTATTAAACTTTTAATTAATGGTATATACACATGTAGTCAAGACAAAATTACATTATGTAAAATAGTTTTAATGTAAAATAGTTTTAAAACCGCATTTAATTACATCACATTATATAGATATTTGTGTTGGTATTTAAAAAAATAAAATTGTGACATGACACTATTCAAATAGGATTTTATGTACTCATATATAATTTTGTTTATATTGTTATTATATAATTATTAAACTAATAAATAAAACCGTGCTTTAATAAATCAACATGACAAATAAAGAAATGATGAAGATAAATTATAAAATGAATATGACAAATAAAAAAATGATGGAGATAAATTATAAAATGAATTTAATAATATTTTCTTGTACGTTTTACTTCATCTTTAAAATTATAAATATTAATTTTAAGATGGATATGTTTTTGGATTTGTAAATTTTCTGTATAGAGACAATCAAACATGTTTGATACGGAGTTTCATACTATGATTAGATTGACCACAAAAGAATTTATATTTTGAATTTAATTAACTAAAATAGAAATGTGGATTGTTTAGTATTTGATCTAACTAATTAAGTTACATAACTTCGTTACATGTGTGATTCTTTGATTGATGAGATTCAGAATCCAACTCTTACAAATTAAAGTCCAATTCAGTATTCTGTGTACGGTGAACAAAATATTTAATGTGTATTTTCATTGTTGTAAAGTGTATATTGTGAATAATATCATAGTACACAAAGTTTATTGATGTTTAGTGTATGTGAATATTGTAAATTTTGAACTATGAATTCCATTCACACTCATAAAAAACAGGGTTAAATACAGGGTTACATGAGATTTTTTTTCTTTTATAAAATTTCACAATTTTGTTTTTAGTTCTTATAAATTTTTTTATTTATTTTTAAACATATTTTTTTCAGTCCCTAATTTAAAATCAACTATTGGATATTTTTCAAATTTTTGAATAATATTTTTCTGTAATATTTCTAGTAAGATTTTAGATTTTTTTTATCAAGTGATAAATTAAATATAAATTTGTAAGAGTTAAAGACTTAAAAATTTATATCTAATTTATCATTTGTTAAACAAAATTAAATTTTTGTAGAATACGTTGATTTAAAGTCGGTGACAAAAAATGAAATCAAAAAATTTTAAGAAACTAAGAGTTAGAAATTATTTTATAAAACCAATCCAAAATAGTGAAATTGATATGCAAAATACCTCTTCAAGAAAAACAGGGTAAGTGAGATTTTGAGTGACAACAGTAGCAGTGATGAAAACTGCAACATAGATTTTGTGATAGTAATTTTCCATAGCAATAGACAGAGACAACCCTCCAAGACTATGACCAACAAGAATCACTTTTTCATCATGAGGAAGTGATTCCATGAATGTCATCAAAGGTTGATGGTATTGAGAAATTGAATGAACTTCTTGCATTTGCTTTGTATTGATGCCAGAAGCAGCCATGTCTAGAGTTGTCACTTTATGACCAAATGATTTAAGCTCACTTGCAACCTTATACCAACACCATGCACCATGGATGGCTCCATGAATCAATACAAAGTGTTTGAACATCTTCAAAATTCAATGTTTATCTTGTCCATCCTTAGTTATTGTCTTTAAAATAAAAACTTGTGTTTTGTTCTTCTAAATGTGTTAAGCATTTCTGAGCTAATTATTTTCCCTATAAATCATTTCTAAAGTAACTATATGAGTCACCAAATATTAAATGAAAGGTAAGGAAAATATTATATAGTATGTACTCACCTAATAACCTTTTGAAGTCAATATTTGTTTAAAAATTGTGCAATGATGCCTTAACTTTTATTTAAAAATGACTAACCACGTGTAAAAAAAGGAATTAATTTTATATTTAGTTTATATTGTGCAATGATGTCTTAATTTTTAAATTGTAATACAATACATATGTAATTATGTAATGGTTAAAATCGAAAAAATCGATTGAATTCAATTCATTTATAATTAGATTAAACTGAATCAGACTTTCTAAAAGTTAATTTAAACTAAAGTGAATCACGTATTATTTTAATATTTTTAATATTTAGCTAAAATTATTAATTGCCTTAAAATATATCCAAATCTTATTGCATACACCTATGGTACGTGCCGCTGAAAAAATAAAATGAAAAAATATGTTATGTTACAATTTATGTTACGATGAGACAAATGTAATTCCATTTATAAATATTTAACAAGATTATAAAGTTTTTATTTGACAATAATTATCATCTTAACAAATTATTTTCTTATTCTCTTTATAACTTTATGCTTTTTTAAATGAATATTTAAGTGCGAAAGTTTAGAAAAATAGAAATATATAAATTTTTTTGAATTTAATTGTAATTTTATTCACTTATTTTAATCAATTTGTAAAATTGACTACTTTATTTTCTAATATAAGAACTTTGGTTAGTTCCTCGAATCTTTTATTTTAAAAAAAAATTGTGATTCAACATATTTTAAATTAATGATGTAACACATAGTTTTATGATTTAGAACTATATAGATGCATTAATTATTTATATATTATTATTTAAATTATAAAATCACATAATTTTAGAAATTGAAAATAATTTTTTTAGAAAATTTAACTGGAAATTATTGAAAATTAATTATTTGATATCATTATATCATTTATTACGTTATTTAAAATATATCACATGTTATTTTTTTGTTAAAAAATTCAATAATGGAATCAAAACTGTTGATTTTTAAAATAGAATGACCAATTTGACGAATGATCAAAAATACAGTTAAACTTTATTATTATTATTAGTTATTAACAACTATATATCAAATAGCTTGTAAGAAAAAAAAAATACATATCAAATAAAGGATACAACACTTCTATGTTGAAATAGAAGAATGAAGAAAGTTAAAACAACATGGACACTTCGATTATTCTTATTAAATCGAATTTGCAATGATAGATCATAATGGAAATACATATTAATTTGTTTTTACCACATGCACAAATATCATATTATATAATTATTATGATTAAATTTAAGTAAGGACTAGTATTTTTGTGCCTAAGCTTCTTTGGTTGAGAGAACATGACTATGTGATCAGAATTCTTTATCACTTTCACTTTAGCAAATGGAGCACTTTTCTGAATCATCCAACATTTGTAAATCCTCTCTTATCAAATTGTCTTTTTGTGGTTGCTAATTGTTTTTTCCTTCAACAATAATTTAAAATTAGACCTTTTATTTAAAAGGTAAATATAATTTTTCTAATTTGAAAATAGTTAAGATTAAAGCCAAATTCGTGTCTACAAATATTTTGTTTTAGTAAGTCGAATAAACTAAACGTTTGTTAGATAAAGAAAATAACTCCTGAGGTGTGTACTAGAAAAAAAGGGGATGCTAATAGCAAATTGCGTGGGTTTATCGAATTAAGCATCCCGTAAAAAAGCATATACCCTAGTTTACTATCTTTCTTCAAATCGCGCGCGCTCCTCCCTTCTTCGCCGGGAACCTCCGCAGCGGCGAACTTCTTCATCGGAGTTTCATTTCCTCTTCCCTTCTTCCACCTGAAACTCTACTGGGATAATTTTCATTGAACCCTAAAATTCACAAATAATTTTCTAAACCCTAATTCTTCTGTCGAGTTTGCAGAGTCGTTACAGCAATGTACGGCGGTGGTGAGTGCCAAAACATAGTTATGTTTTGTTCTTTCTCTCTTATTCTTCATCGATTTCTCAATGTTCTTCCTTTTTGTTGAATTCACAGATGAAGTGTCAGCTATAGTTATTGACTTGGGTTCACATACCTGTAAAGCTGGTTATGCCGGTGAAGATGCTCCCAAAGCTGTGTTTCCTTCTGTAAGTGTGTTCATTGTACTTTTACTTTTCTTCTTTTTTTTTTTCTATTTAATTTTTTTGGATTTTTGTTGTTTTTCGTGTATCACTTGTATTAGCATAATTCAGTTTTGTTGTTCTCTTTGGTTGTTGTTTATGTTAATGTTGAAGAGGGCAGTGCCAACTTTCTGTTGTCACAAGCTAGTACTGGTTGGTAGTCTAATTGGGTGCATTTATAATGGAGTAGTTTTACACTGACATCCAATGATAGTTTACTATATTTTTGTATGATTATTTTGAAACTAATATTGTGAAATGGAAAAATAGTGGTCTTTCATTGAAATAAGTGTAAAGTAGTTTTACATCGACACTGTATGGCCATCAAACTCATTTATAATTTATAGTTTGTTAGAGCAGAATCTTTAAAAACTATGGATGGTGTAATCATTTGAGAATGGATATGGTAATCTGATGACGGGGAGTTGTTTTGGCTCTTGTGAACTTAGGTTGTTGGAGCGATTGATCAAATGGATGTTGATGAATCAGATGATGCTGAAAAGAACTCTGGCTCTGGGGAATCAAAGAACAATAATAGAAATGCTGATGGTGATAAAGCTAAGGGAAAGAGAAAATTGTACGTAGGATCTCAGTCGTTGGGATATCGTAGAGATTTTATGGAGGTAACTGTTTTATAATGGTCTTCTTGATTAGTCTTTGATTTATAGTTTTCAGATTTTTATAATTAATAGATGGTTTAGTTATCTTTGTATTCCATGATGTCAGGTGTTGTCTCCATTAAAAGATGGAATTGTTGCTGACTGGGATATTGTTGACAGCATATGGGAACATGCCTTCAGGTTGATACCAATGATACATTCTGTGTTATAAAGATGTTGTTTTCTTTTTTATATTTGTCTTATTTTACGACATATGTGATTGGCATTCTTTGTTATAAAGTTTTTATGTTTATTCACCTCCTGTGATTCATATCGTTTTAAAAAAATTTCCCCGACGGTTCTTTTAAAAGCAGTTGTATGAACCGTAGTTGACCTATTTCCTGTATCTAAAGTACAAAAAGACATTGGAAATTCAGGTAGTGATGGTGGCTAATTAATATTTGATACTAATATTTTTTTTTTCTAAACATTGATGAGAAAAAATTCATTGAAGTTTTTCCTTAACATTGGCTTTTGAACCCAAATCCAAACCCAAACCCAACCCAACCCAACCCATCTCGTTTAAGCAAATGAGTATTGGGTAGACAACATGTCATATGGAAAATTAGCAAGCACTGACTAGCAATGTTTTGGAGGAAAAAATTGGGGATCACTTCATACCACAAGTTGCACATATTTTTGATTTGTTTACATAATGCTGTGGAGATTAAGGCGGATAACACATAAAACAAGCAGATTGGACGAAACAAATAAATATTTCAGGTGTAATTTGTGATCATTAGATTCCTATCACACTCAACAGAAAACATTACTAGATAGATATAACACTGACATAGGTCTATATGGGTTGTGGTTACTGGACAACAACAAAGTGAGAACAATTGCAAAAAATCAGTATAGCAGTGATGGGAATGTTGAGGGGAGGAAGGGACATGAAAGGAATGATAAGATCAAGAATATATGTGGGAGAAAGTTCGAGTAGCACATGTTATGGAGTAGATAACCGAACCTCACTTAGGTGGTTTGGTCATGTAAGATGACCAACAGATGCTCCAGCGAGAAAACTGGATCAAATTGAAGAAGA
>JBBPBS010001102.1:961916-989592 GCA_037974835.1 Cicer judaicum
TTTTTGTTGTTTTTCGTGTATCACTTGTATTAGCATAATTCAGTTTTGTTGTTCTCTTTGGTTGTTGTTTATGTTAATGTTGAAGAGGGCAGTGCCAACTTTCTGTTGTCACAAGCTAGTACTGGTTGGTAGTCTAATTGGGTGCATTTATAATGGAGTAGTTTTACACTGACATCCAATGATAGTTTACTATATTTTTGTATGATTATTTTGAAACTAATATTGTGAAATGGAAAAATAGTGGTCTTTCATTGAAATAAGTGTAAAGTAGTTTTACATCGACACTGTATGGCCATCAAACTCATTTATAATTTATAGTTTGTTAGAGCAGAATCTTTAAAAACTATGGATGGTGTAATCATTTGAGAATGGATATGGTAATCTGATGACGGGGAGTTGTTTTGGCTCTTGTGAACTTAGGTTGTTGGAGCGATTGATCAAATGGATGTTGATGAATCAGATGATGCTGAAAAGAACTCTGGCTCTGGGGAATCAAAGAACAATAATAGAAATGCTGATGGTGATAAAGCTAAGGGAAAGAGAAAATTGTACGTAGGATCTCAGTCGTTGGGATATCGTAGAGATTTTATGGAGGTAACTGTTTTATAATGGTCTTCTTGATTAGTCTTTGATTTATAGTTTTCAGATTTTTATAATTAATAGATGGTTTAGTTATCTTTGTATTCCATGATGTCAGGTGTTGTCTCCATTAAAAGATGGAATTGTTGCTGACTGGGATATTGTTGACAGCATATGGGAACATGCCTTCAGGTTGATACCAATGATACATTCTGTGTTATAAAGATGTTGTTTTCTTTTTTATATTTGTCTTATTTTACGACATATGTGATTGGCATTCTTTGTTATAAAGTTTTTATGTTTATTCACCTCCTGTGATTCATATCGTTTTAAAAAAATTTCCCCGACGGTTCTTTTAAAAGCAGTTGTATGAACCGTAGTTGACCTATTTCCTGTATCTAAAGTACAAAAAGACATTGGAAATTCAGGTAGTGATGGTGGCTAATTAATATTTGATACTAATATTTTTTTTTTCTAAACATTGATGAGAAAAAATTCATTGAAGTTTTTCCTTAACATTGGCTTTTGAACCCAAATCCAAACCCAAACCCAACCCAACCCAACCCATCTCGTTTAAGCAAATGAGTATTGGGTAGACAACATGTCATATGGAAAATTAGCAAGCACTGACTAGCAATGTTTTGGAGGAAAAAATTGGGGATCACTTCATACCACAAGTTGCACATATTTTTGATTTGTTTACATAATGCTGTGGAGATTAAGGCGGATAACACATAAAACAAGCAGATTGGACGAAACAAATAAATATTTCAGGTGTAATTTGTGATCATTAGATTCCTATCACACTCAACAGAAAACATTACTAGATAGATATAACACTGACATAGGTCTATATGGGTTGTGGTTACTGGACAACAACAAAGTGAGAACAATTGCAAAAAATCAGTATAGCAGTGATGGGAATGTTGAGGGGAGGAAGGGACATGAAAGGAATGATAAGATCAAGAATATATGTGGGAGAAAGTTCGAGTAGCACATGTTATGGAGTAGATAACCGAACCTCACTTAGGTGGTTTGGTCATGTAAGATGACCAACAGATGCTCCAGCGAGAAAACTGGATCAAATTGAAGAAGAGACTATTATAAACTCCTTGCACTAAATGGATGATTGAAAGTTTTGTTTCTTATATAGAGCTAAATGTTTTAATCCTGTTACTGGCTCTACCTAGTGGAATACTGTTTCTTGTGTTGTTAGTGGTTATTATCCTAACATGTTTAAGTGGATTGCTCCCTTGTATTGTGCTTTTCTTTTCCGAGCATTTTATGTTACAAACTTTAGGAATAGTTTCATTCTTAAATTGGCATGTTTCTTTTTTAGTAGGGAGTGCCTATTGATTGACCCTAAAGAGCGTCCAATGCTCCTCGCAGAGCCTTCTTCTAATGCTCAACAACAGAGAGAAAGGTGTTATGACTGTAACTTATCCTCTAAATTTAATGGAGCTCTGTTTAAAATATCAATATGTATATTCAGTTTGTTGTGATTCTTGCAGGGCAGCAGAGCTTATGTTTGAGAAATACAAAGCACCTGCATTATTTTTGGCAAAAAATGCTGTAATTGAACAGTCCTTCATTAACCTATATCTCTAACTAAAATAATATATATTATGCAGAGAGAGTGAAAACTACTGAAAATATACTCTTGATTGACATACAGGTTCTGACTTCTTTTGCATCAGGGCGTGCTACGTCATTAGTTGTTGATAGGTAAGAGATCATTAAGTTTTTTGTTCACTGGCAATTTTTAACTTTTTTAATTTGGTAATATGATAAGTGATATTTTTCATCATTTTAATATTTCAATTACTGACTTTTTAACATATTATATAAGGAAGATTTAAGACATGGTTGTCTTGTTTCACTATGCCTTAGATGTCCTGCTTTTAAATTTAGTAGTTGAATGATAAGCACTTGGAGTTAGAGTAGAAATAATGGATACCAAACCCGTTGCTAGCAAAGGTGGCTTCTGTTGTTGAGAGATTGGAATTACATAGAAAATAACATGTGTATCTCTTCCAAAACCTCTCCATCTTAAGAGGCGAATTTTTCGGGAGAACTCTGAGTTCAAATCCTTGTTGTAACAATCCTTGGTCAGATTGTACTTAACTCCCAACCGAACTCCAGAATACCGGGACCCTTTTCCCAAGAGATCTGGAGGGTCAAAACCCAAAAATAGCCTCTCTGCCTCAGTGTTGTCAAATAACAGTGTTAAAGCGGTATAGCATAGTGGATTTTGATGAATCCGCTATGAAAACCGTGACGCTATCCTAGTTTCGCTATTAGGAGAATAGTGGCCACTATTCCAATTTCTGCTAGCCAAAATAGCGGCAATAGTGGAAAAACTCATGTAGCTTCCGTAAACTCAACTCGTAGACTCAACTTGTAAGAGTTTACCTAATGTTAAATTAACATATATATATATATAGATAAATATTTATGATAAAGCAAAATGCAATGGGGAAATAAAAACTTGAAATGGTAGAAATAACACTAAAAAATAAATTTACTTTTTAAAACCAATAGGTATTGCAACACATACATAATTAAATAGGATATTGGCTAATATTTATTAAAATTTTACATTTTAAGATAATTTAGTGTAGAATTGTAAACTCGTTTAACTCTTGTAAAATCGAAAGGTTGCTAATTTTATTAGAGTTTTCTTAAACTTGTAAGAGTATAAAAAATAAAGTTTACATTCAAGTTATCTTGTTTTCATAACCTAGAATCGTAAACTCGTAAGAGTTTAACCAAGATTGCTCCTAAACCAACTCCCTTCATTTCCCACATTCCTCGCCACATAGTCAATGTTGTTACAGTCTCTTACAGTCCAAACTCCAAAACCATCTTTTGCCCACGTGGTCTTCAAAGTATTAGTCATATGGAGTCTAACAAAGAGCATTTGCCACTGCTTTAGTAGGAGTATAAATAAGGTTCTGGAATATAATGTTTTCCATTGATGGTAAAGAGGCTTTTACTTTCTATGTTACAAATATTCTCAAGGAAATGAGTGAACTGTGTATTCCTAGTGGCAGAATAAAAGTATGAAAGTTTCATTGCTATTTATATGTCAGCATGTTTAAATATTTTCCTTGCCCCGTTTGACTATTTTAAAGTAATCAGTACTATGCTATGCCTTTAGCAACATAATAGGTGTTGTTGATAATGATAAAAGTTGAACTCATAAAATGAATAATATTAACATATGGTAATTCAATTGAAAACATTACTATTTACACATAAAATGAATAATCTTCTTACTTTTAAAGGTAGATACTTTATTTTATTTTATTCTGCAATATAATGCTGGAAACGTTGCTGATGAGAGGTTTTCTATATTATTCCATTGCTCTCAGTGGTGGAGGATCAACTACAGTTGCACCGGTACATGATGGTTATGTTCTTCAAAAGGTATTTATGTTTGATGCATCAAATAGAATTCACTTGTCATGTAATTGAATTGATTCATATTTTCATTTAATTAAACTCTATGTTTAGTTTGTAAATAGTAATGGTACCATTACTATTTACACATCTTTTATCATATAGATAGTAGAAAAGGCTTATAGAAGGTTCACTGGAGAGGTTTATAGAAGGCTCTAGAGAAGAAAATATTTTGAACTTGTATTGCTTATAATTGAGCAATCAAAGATATGTTGTGCATGGGGTTCTGACTAAATGATTCTCTTCAATGTTTGCTTAAATTCACGGAGTTTTTTTAAATCTTATAAATCCATCATTTCAAATCCTATAAATTCTTATGTTATAAATCCATAGAATTCCAAATTACAAAGGAATATAGAAGTCTTTTAAAAAAATGTTATAAGTCATAAGTCATTACAATCTTGTAGTCTTTTAATATCTGCAAAACTTTTTTTGTGCAAAAATTGTCTTCTAAAATCTCAATCCCTCTTCCAACCAGATCCCACACACATGAGACAACAAAGAATTTCTTATTACTACCGATTTATTCCAAAGGTCAACTTTGAGTCCTTATCATTTTATCTTGTTTATAGATGTGCTCATCAAACATAACCAAAAGACAGGGTGTCATGAAACATGTTTTTTGGCATACTATATAGACTGACTTGGAGAGTGTGTGGAGAAGATATAAATGAATAGCTTGAGATAAGGAGATGTGCATTGGAAGCACACTGTTGTATAAGTAGAAGTAACGTAGATATATGAAATGCAAGCAGGGCTGATCTAAGAGTGAGTGCCATAAGTTAAATTTGAGAGATACCTTTTTGCTTTAAGTTGAGTCCTTTTGCTTGCAGGACTGACAAACAATACTACCTTCTAAGTTAAAATTGGAGAATATACCATACCACAAGTCTCGTGTTTTAGTGTCTTGGGTCTATAAAAAAACAAGTGATATAGGCGAATGTCAACCATAGGATTCACGCATTGTGGATGAAATAGAAAAATCCTTTAGTTGTAAGACTAGCAATGTTGTAGAAAAAAGTAGAGGTAGTTTCTATTGTAAAAAATATTGCAGAATATCTTAGGTGGTTTGGACATTTGTGAAGAAGATAATAGAAACATAAATCACCATCACCTGGAGGATAGTCCATTAGTTAGATGAAGATGAAGACCAAAGTCATATGATTTAGAAAGATTTGGGGTTAGGTTAAATGGTTCATCTGTAGATATGGTTTATGGTAGGATATTATATATAGCACTTTTTGATCATTGTAGCTGATCCCACCCAGATGGGAAGCTTTGGTTATTATGATTTTGTAAAAAAAAACACAGATGATAATTAAAATTTATAAAAGAGGGGCCATGTATATGTGAGGCACTGATTTTTGCAAAATTCCCATTGTTCTCTAATTCATGGCATTAAACCGACTGTGAAAAACCTTTCAATATGATTTTTCTCGTAATCGCAATTAACTTATGCTAATTTTTTTTATAATTTCTAAATCCAACAGACTGTAGATTTGGATTTTCCAAATACAACTGAAAGCTACAAACTCTACTCCCAGGTCTGTCATTGATCACATTATATCTCATTAATGTTTTGTTTTGAATATCTGGTAACTGTTCGCATGTGACAGAGGGTGATTGCTAGTGATGTCAAGGAATGCGTGTGTCGTGCTCCAGATACTCCATATGATGCTGTGTTCTCATGTCATAGAATGTTTTGAATTTTGTTGGTCCTCTGCTTGTTCTTTTAAAGACATTTTTGTGGAGACTGTCTAATTTTTATGGTGGCATTCTCTTTATTTCTTTTTTCCTCTGTACCTTTTTTTAATGAGATAATTTGATTTGTTGTCTCTTGTGATGTGATTTGCATTTACTCGTCTCTTTGCTTTGTGGTTGGTTACATGTGATTCATTTTCAATGATCTGATTGATGATAAACATATTCATATTTTTCATTTAAGTCTATAGCTCTAGAAGATGCTTTTACCTTCTTGACTGTAGTAGAATTTATCCAAGCAGTTCATATATATGACATCCATTTTTCTTTTATTTGTCAGAGAGTGCATATTCAAACATCCCAATGACCCCATATGAGCTTCCTGATGGCCAGTAACTTGCAGTTATTCTTTCTCATAGAAATAGTGAGGAGGATGAATTGAATTATGTTTCATCTTGATAACACCTGTTTCTAGTATGTCCTATCATATATATTTCATAACCTAATTATTGCTTGTTTATCCATAATCTATGGTGTGAGGTTGTCATGTCATTTTTTTAATGTTATACCCCAGGACAATTGAAATTGGATCTGACAGATTTAAGATTCCAGATGTTCTTTTCAATCCATCCCTGGCTCAGGTATGTGACCTGCATTGAAAAATGTGATTGGTTTGTCTCCTTGTGCATTTGTTCAGTTCTTTGTTGCAATATTAAGATGCTCTTTGTCTTGTGACGATGAAATTACAGTCAATTCCTGGCATGGAGAGCTTTGCAGAAATAGCTCCATCAGTCCGTGGGCTGCCTCAAATGGTAATGTAATTTATTAATGTGTTTGAGAGGTTTTGGTAGAGCAAAATCCAATTGCTAGGGAGAGGTAGAAGGACCTGATCGAGGAAAATTATAGGCCAGACCATTTAGAAGGACTTGGATTTATATGGTCTGTCGTTAAACATGATTTGTGATATAAACCATTATGACATCATTTGATTCATGTTGCAGATCTCACCTAGTGGGAAGAGCTTTGATTGTAGTGATTTTGTTTTTATTTATTGTTTTGATTTCCTGTTGCTAATTGTTTTTACATTCATCTGAATATTTGCAGGTTATTGAAAGCATTAATAAGTGCGACGTAGACATTCGAAGAGAATTATTTAGCAGCATACTGGTAACACACTTTATTGGTTCCTTCTATCTCTGTTCCATTGTATAAATATATTCACTCTAGCCAGACCCTATGTAGAGCTTAATTAAATTTAGCATGGACATTTTTGGTGTCTAAAACAAAAATGGATACACGGCTCGTATAACCCATCTCAACCATTTTAATGGGAGTGTTTGTAGAATTGTAGGAGCCTGATGCTGTGGACCATACTATTAATTGAAAATTTGGATATATTTTAAGAGGACAGAATAATAAGCAAGATTATAGTGTTTGACGTCACATGCATTGAAACTCTTATCTTGGTGGGAATGTGTTGAGTTGTATTTTTAGTCAAATGACCTATACCCACAATTTCAATCAACAAATGGTTTGCTGAAACCATGTGATCTACATATATAGGCCAAGTTATCTGTTTGATAGGTTTTGCCTTTTTGTTGTACTGAATAGTACGACGGAAGCATATCATACAGAATAATTTATTGGGTGATTTCGTTTCACTTTCAGCTTGCTGGTGGCACAGCTTCAATGCAACAACTGAAGGAACGCCTGGAGAAAGATTTGCTAGAGGTATAATATAACTAATTATTTGTTGTTTATCTTATTTACTGGGAGGCAATTAGTAGCAATTCAGAGGTTGGTGCTGGGTTAAATACATAATTTTCAATTTATGTTGGTTTATAGTGGTAAATTCAAAGGTTAACATTCTTTTTTCTTTCAAATGCTTTTTCTCTCTGTCTGAATTATAGCATTGTAAGGCTAGGTTTGTTATTGTTGTTGTTTATTGTGTCTCTCTTTCCCCCATTGTAAGATATTGAGTTTATATATATATTAACGCTGGATCTTTTTGAATTTTATTATCAGGTGTATGCGATTCTATGTCCTCCCTCCATAAACTGAAAGGTTAGCTGTTGTAAAAATTGACCAAAATTTCATTTCTGATGCAGGAATCCCCTCAGGCTGCTAGAGTAAAAGTATTGGCCAGTGGAAATGCTACTGAAAGGAGGTTTAGGTGCGATCTCTCTCTCTCTCTCTCTGCCAATGCTATGATTTTGGTGGTTGATGTTAATCTTTTGCAGTTATACTTTTGCCCTTTTGGTTATATCGCGCCGTTGACTACTCTGGTTTATTGTAAATTCAGTCATTCAACAAGTTTGTTTCTCTTTTGTACAGTTAATTCTATGGTTTTTTAAAATTTTGTGCATCAACATATAAGGTGGCTATGGGTATTTTCAGCTGAACAGCAACATGTATTAGCCTGTTTGAGTTTATTCATGTTTGTTTTTTTTTTTTTTATTGAAGACTATTTTATAAAACAATTTTGAAATTTGCTTTTCCAAACAACTATTTGGCAATATTAATTTGAAAACAATCTTAGAGATGAAAACAAAAACTACTTGGTAATCTTTTGGAGAACATATTATGAAAGCCAACAGAGTCTTGGGCAGTGCAGACGTGAACAAAAATGAGAAGAAACAGGAAAATAAAACTACTCTAAAAGCTCTTGTTTTCCTGCACAAAAAATTGAACACCGAAACAATTTTTGAGAACAAGTAAACTTAGAACATATTGACTTTTTATTTTTATACACAACAGCTTCTGATAACTGCAATCAAACACTTCCTATATCATTCCAACTTTTAAGATATAAACATTTTTAGACAGTAATTTAAGATTGAATTAAATTTTATGAGTACGGTTATAACTGATATGATTGATTTTATGTCTCTTATGATTGTATATATTAAAATTGTATATATTAAGATTGTCTTTTAAAATGGTTAAAAACTCATTGTCTAAATAGTTTAATAAAATTGATTATAACTTATATATGATTTTTTAATGAGCAAGCGGTCAACTCAGGCTGCCTGTGCAATTGTTTTAATTTCTATCGCTGGAATCATTCAGTCTTATTTGAGAGAATGCATCAAAATATGAAATGTTTATGGAATTACTGCAGAGAATTTATGTTGTACCGTACAAACCTGGTTACGGGTATGAGTTTCCATGTTGCTTGACCTCTTTCTTGGTTATTTACAATGTTCACAATTTTTGCTACTTGCACTTATGAAGTATAGACTATCTTAATTTTTATCAGTGGGGTCTTCTATTTATTTCCATGTAGATTTTGATGTCTAGTTAATGCTAGGTTTAGAAAATCATGTAAAGTTGTTCCCTACATTCTTCCCCAGCAACTACTTATGCTTCCATTTCTTTCAAGGTCAAGAAGGAGACTCAGAGTTCTGATTTGTGTGGCGAGTGATTGTTGATGTTTATATAAACTGATAAGCTTGATGGTGAATTTATATGCAGTGTCTGGATAGGAGGCAGTATATTGGCTTCTCTTGGTTCCTTTCAACAAATGTGGTTCTCCAGATCCGAGTAATTATTTCTGTGTAATTTAAGTATGGAAATTGGGTTTAATGGTGTCCTATTTAACAAATGGTGTCCTATGGTGTCCTATTTAACAAATTGCAGTGTCTAATGGTGTCCTATTTAACAAATTGGGTTTTCTTTCTGTGTAATTTAACTTGGCATGAGAAATTACCATTTAGATTATAAATATTAAGTAGTTTTATTTAATAAATAGTTGAGTATCGACAATTGGGTGATGGACTCTTTACTTTTTAATGCGATGTTCGTTATCTTATCATTTTATTCACATTATAGTGTGAATAAAAAAATAAATCTAAATATTAAAATTACTTGTGCACTATACTACTCGCTTCATTGTAAATGTTTGATGTGCTATCAAATTATTTTTATTAATCATTGGTGTATTTTATTTATTCATTGGTGTATTTTATTTATTATAAATATAAAATGTATATAATATTATTTACATGATACAATTGAAAGAAAAAAAATTAGTAGTACTAGGAACTAAAAGTGATAGTCCATTTAGGACAATTTTTCTTTCAAATGTAACATTTATTTTGGGAGTAAGTGTGTACAACTTTTTTATTTTACTAAAAATTATATTTACTCATCATTGAAATTGGTAGAAATTATATCGGTCAAAGATGATAATTTTTTAAATAGAGCAATGATATATTCAAGATTGATGTAAGTTAATTTATATGGTAGGTTGATGAAATGTTGTAACTTCAAAATTTAAATAAATTTATATTCAATAACAAATGCTCAAGTAAACAATTTTAATATTATATGGAATGTGTAATTAGGGTATGTTAGAAATACATTTTAGTCACAAGTTTGATTCAATTTCATTGTGGAAATGCAAGTTACAAACGGTAGCTTGAAAGGTAGCTTGAAAGGGATCATAAGTTCACATTAAATTTTTTATATATATATATAATTTTTATATATATTAGTTATTATAACAAATGATTTCAATAAAAGATACAAAAATAAAAAATAAAATAAAATGATGACCAAAATAATATTTCAGATTTAAGTCAATATGTAAGGGATATATTTTTTTTATGAGAATATATAGGGGATACCAACTCATTTTTATATCGTCAAAGATTTAATTATAAAAGATAATTATACTAAAAGTTGAATAAACAAATATTAGAAAGATAAAAAAATATGTTTTATAGAGTAATTGTTTTTACTTGGTTTCTTAATGATTCATTTATGAGTTTTAAAATTTTTTCTTTATTCTTGATTTGTAATTTCCACGAAGAAGATATATTTTTTAACATTCCACAAAGAAGGGATGGGTATTTGTTTTATGTGTGGAATCCGTGCCACAAGCGTTTGACATTGATTAGGTTCAATTACGAAGATTAAAGTCACAAAAAAAAAATATTTCGTTAATGTTAAAAATTAGGCAATTTTAATTTTAATATTTATAAATTATAGAATATAAAAAGATTTAGAAGTTTCATATATAATAATTAATACAAAAAAATAAAATATGTCAAAATATTACAATACAAAATAAAATGATCAATAAAATAAAATTTAACAAAAGGAAATACAGATTTAACCAACAAGTTATCAAAAGACTAAAATTTAAAAATACTAAAATGTACTTTGACCAACAATTGAGTTATCAAAATACTAAAATGCTAATAACTGGAAAGAAATACAGATTATTGAATAGAAACATGATAATAATAAGGAAATAATATGAGTTTCAAAAACAATGATAATGAATGGTAGATTGTTGCGGCTAGTTTCCAAAAAATTTCTTGACCGTGTCCACGAATTTTCTCCGAACGCACTTTCCAATAAAAAAAAAAAATTGTAGTTTTGGTATACTTTCTTTCCATCCCAAATAAAATATGTATGAATTCTATACATAATACATCTACATTAAAATGTTGATTAATGCGCCAATTTTATTGAATTCTATTTGATGATTAGTTCTGCAACGTGGATTCTAGGTTTTGTTGTAATTATTATTTTCCAATGTAAGAATATACGTACTCAAATCTTCGAATTTTTTCATAATTACAGCAAAAGCTGGAATCCACATGACAGAACTGGTCGTGGCACACCGTTCTAAATAAAATTTAACAGTGATCGTGGCACACCGTTCTAAACAAATAGGACAGTGGTCGTGGCACACCGTTATAAACAAAATTTGCCCGACCTTTTTATTTAGATGTATTATGTATAGAATTGATACCACATGAAATTATATTTTATTTGGGATGACAGAAAAGAAAGTATACCATAACTACATTTTTTTTTATTGTACTTCTCCTCAGTTCTACTTTGGCAAATTATATAATGCGACAATTGTTTTGAAAATAGTTAGACTTTTGTAATTGAGAAAAAAACTATTAATATACATTTATGATATTGAATAGAATTTATTGTTTTTAATAAGTATAAAACTCTGTTTCAAGAATCTTTAACTGGAAACATGACAACTAGATAAGGAAATACAGATTTTTTTAATACTTCATTGATAAATTCTTCTTTTCTTTACCAAATGTGAAAAGCAATTGGAAAGGAAATACAGATTTAAAGGAAATACATATTTTTTTTAATACTTCATTGATAAATTCTTCTTTTCTTTGACAACGCTGAATGTGAAAAACAATTGGATGATAAGAATGTGACATTTATTGATAAACTTTTTTTCTAACACGATGAAAAAAGAAAGAAATGGAGATAGAATTTGAGTGGAAGAGTAACACCATGAAAAAAAGCAATTAGAAAATCATTCATGAGTGAAAGAGTAACACCATAAAAAAAAAAAAAGAAGAAGAAGGAAATGAAGGTAGAATTTGGGTGGAGGAGGAAAGTATTTAAAAGAAAAAATATTAGAATAGGACAAAATATTCTCTCACTACAACAAAATAATTCAATGAATTTGTAAAATATTTAAAAATTAAGAATCTTGATTTATTTATCTATTCCATTTTGATTTAATAATTAAATGAATTGTTTTCATGATTAAAATAAAAATTATTAAAAAAATATTGTAATCAAATAGAACAAAAAAAATAAAACTTTAAAATTTAATGATATTAAATATAAAAAATGATTAAATTCATTTGAAACATTTTAATTTTCAAATATACTATTAGTCTCTAACTTGTATATGAGTTGATATTGGTTGGTTTTAAAAAAAAAGTGGTGGGTGAGAAAGGCAAAACAAAATGGTATAACTTCTTCTTGAAATGGAAAAACATAAAAAAGCAATTAGAAAGTAATGTTGGCAGACAGCCTTATAGGTCATTTAATTGATTGGTAGTGGTTGAATAGGCTTATGGTGTGGGATAATTTAAAGGAACAAATTACTAATATTTACCAATCTTGTTTAATGTATGCAACAAAAATTAATGAAATCAATTAGTTTTTTTTTTTTTTATTTTACTAGCATTAAAAAAATTAGTTAAATCTCATCATTTTGACATAAAAAATTTAAATTAATAATACTTTGAAATTTTATTGGACATTGATGTGATAAAGGTGAAATTAATTCAAAATTTAAATTTTATTTGAAATCATTAAATATAAAAATGAGGTTGACATTATGTTTGGTTTATTATTAAATTAAAATTATATTTTTGTATTGTTTATTTTACGTTTAAAAATATTAAAAAACTTCATAATCATTTTATCATTAACTGTCATATATTATAATAAAATATATATATTTATTGCAGTAAATATATATTTAAAAATACATTTAGTTATATAATCAAAATAAATTTTATTTTGTAAAACAACATTTAAAAAAAATGTTAATAATCGTTGTATCATATCAGAATTTACTCATCTCACTCTAACCTAATGCACTTATAAGTATGTATTCAAGAATTTTGTTTCTTAAAATTTCACATGGCATCAGCCTAATTATTATTTAGAAAGAAAGAACAACATATGATTGGACACATTCCGTTCCTAAGTGATGTTTGTTATCTATAAAAATTATAATCTACTGTTGGTGTTCTCATGTGCTTATCAAAATAGCGAAGAAATATAATCAGAAGAAAAATTAAGTTCAAGAAAGCACTAGAAATTACTCCCTTTATTTTTTTATAAATGTCTTATTTGAATAGTGTTTATTTCTTAAAATAAATAATTAGCTTTAAAAATTTTAATAATAAAATGAATTTTATATCATTATTAATAATAGTTATTAGCCAAGTAATTAGATGAGTTAATAAATAAGTGTAAATTGGTGGAAAAAAGTAAATAATACTTTATCGGTAATTAATAATATACTTGGGCATTTGTATACGATCAACTTATAAGTTAGAGATTTATTTAGTAAAATAAATTTTATTTATTCTAAATTAATATTATAAATGAAATACTTAATACATGGCAAATGAGTGATTATTCAAATTCTAGATACAAATATAATTGCGGAGGAATTTCATATAAAACCGAGGAATCTCATGCATTTGAGAAATTATGTTGTTGCTAATATAAAATATTAATTCATATATAATTGTGCAGTCGGATGTTAATATTTAAAGTGACTAACATTTTAATATTTATATAAAAGTGAAAAAATATTTTAATTTATTAAACGTGTGATATATAACCACGGTCTTTAATAAATCAAAATTAAACGCATCATCAAACCGTTCTTTTGCTAATAATTTTTATAAATATCTCATTTGTTTTTATTTTCTCTAAACAAATATAAGAGAGGATTATTTATTGAGATAAATGGAAATAAGACAATAACTGCTAAATAGTACAAAAAGACGTAGTCACTCAAACTACTCTCCCAATTCATGTGCAAGTTTGTTGCTTTTTTTAATAAGATAAAATGAGATGAAAAGATAGAAACATGAGCAAAACAAATTAACCTCTCCTATTACATGGCACTCTCAAATCACTCCTAACTTCTTTGGATAATTAATCTTGCAACTTTTTTCTTATAACTCAATAATTTATATAAAATTATTTTTAACTTCTCATATACTTTTAATAATTTCCACGTATATTATATTATAATAAAATATAATACAATTTTTTTTCAATTCCGCAAACACATAGAAAAATGTTAGACAATTTATAGATAGAGATTTTCAAATAAATACAATCATATTTTCAATATAGTTACATTACAATATTAGTTTTAATGTGTTTACACTTTAACAAAATAAAAATGTGTGTTGAACATATGTGTATATTTTAAAGGAAAAAATTAGGTGAATTTTTGTATGTGTTTGGTGTTGTTAATCACTTAAAATATTCATAATTACTTCTGATTTTTCTTTTTATAATTATCTCAAGTTTTATGATAATCACAAAAAATGAATTTTAAGTGAAGAATAAAACCAGCCGAATAAAATACCCTAAATTTATCTTATTGTTAATTATTAAACACTTATTTTATAATTTAATTGACTAAAAAAACTGTGTCTTTTAATCTAGACGTATAGAATTGATACCACATGAAAAGCAAAACCAAACCCGAAATTATCAAATTTAATTAAATGTAAATTCAAAATAAATCATAATCATTTAACAATAATACAAATATTAATATTTATTTGCAATCTCTAGCAAAAGAGAGGTAAGTTGATTTGGTTTAGAGAACATGACCATATGATCAGAATCCATTATCACTTTAACCTCAACAAATGGACCACTTCTTTCAACCATCCACATTTGTAAATCACTTGTCAACAAATTGTCTCCTTTGCTAATTATGTATACTTTTGGTACCCTTCCATTATTTTCCATACTTATTGTTGTTTCTTTATTAAATGTTTCATCATCTTTGAAGAGAGGAAATGGTCTTACCAATGATAACGCCAGCGTCAAATCCTACATTCATTTTAACTATTAGTTTCTAAATCACTTGTAATTAGTATTTATTCATACAAAAATAGACTATTATTTATTTATTTATTTTTACTAAAAGTAGAGTGTTATATTTAATATTTGTAATTAAATTACTTGCGGTGGTCAACGTATTGTTTTGTAATATCAAGGTACCAAATTAAAATTAAATAATTAGAAACATTCATACATCAAAGTTTTTGAGGTACATGAGGAGTTGCTTATATACATAAAAATGCAGAAAAAAGCAATAAAGTTGGTTTGTTTTTATTGTATATTTATGACGAGCACATGCATGCAGTTTAACAAAGTACATGGGTGAGAATAGAACATGAGGTTTAAGTTATTCTATTAACTATTTCACAAATTATTGTAACTGCTTTATTTGAATATTTCAATTTTTTTTAAAGTGCCTCATAAAAATAAAATAAAAAACCGTTTAGGAAAAGGTGATTTGGTTTAATTCTATTAATCATAAAACTTTGACCACTCTTTACGATATTTTTTTATAGAAATATTTATAATATAAGTTTATTAAGTATAATTTAATGTTATATTAATTTTTAAGGTATGTACTGTACATAGTATATAATAATAATTTGTACAAAAAATAGTGTTATTTAATATGTGAAATCAAATTTTTTGAAGTGTTAATTTAGTGGTAAAAGTTTTGCTTTGTTATGTCAAGTACCAAATTAAAAGTGGAAACATTTGTAAAATATCAATTAAATCATTTTGATTAATAAAAATTTATTCATTTTCCAATTTTTCTTTTTTAAAATTGATGAGAAATGTCATTAGAATTTCAATTCGTTACTTTTTATATGTAAAAAATACGTAATATTTTGTCCTATAAATACATCTTAGTTGTTAATAGTAAGAATATTGATATACATGATTTTGAATTTAAACATGAAAATCTCCACTTTTCCACACATACGTGTGTGAGTATATTACATTATTTGAAGAAAAATTATAACATCTTATTTATTTGTATATCACTCACTCATCTTACTGTACATTCAAATTATTTGTTACTTAAAAAAATCAGTTCACTCATATTATGATTATAGAAAAATCCAATTGAATTTTTAGAGCAACTTTTATACTCTTTTATTTCTAAATATGATAGTGTTCGAAAAAGAAGCTGCTTAAATATTTGTACCTCAGGTGGTGATAATTGATACATTTTGGATTCCATAAATTTGGGCCCAAATAATAGGGCTGTTGGAGGGTTGTTGGGCCCGTTAAAGAAGAAATGTTGAATGTCCATTGAATCCTTGTTTTCATCTCTTTTTCTAATAAGCTGCAGATAGGACAAAAATTCCTCAAATTATTAAGATTTCTAATTTATATATATGTATATGCCTGCTTTTCATCAAATTTACAATAGCATTTGAATGCGTATTTTTATGCATTCACATGACAACAAAAACGATAGATGATAAAACTAAAATTCATTACCTTGACGAATAAATATTTAAATTTTCATATTAAGAGTCTTGAAATTAACAGTGTACATAAGTGCACTTAGATCGAATTTATTTATGAATCTAATTGAATTTCATCGACTCAAATTAGATAAAAAAATCTTATTTCTATTTTTGAATTTAAATAAACTCAATCTAAAAATGGGTGATTTAGTTTAAGTCATGTTATCAAACTATGCAACATAAACCACTTTAAAAGTTTTAAAAATAAAACTATTCAAATATAACATAAAAAATATGTTAAGTAAAAAATGAGATGACTTATATTTCAATTTCACAAAAATAAATCAAATAAAACTCGAAATACAATTGGAAAGCATTCTGACAACATCCAACCAAATCCATTCCAAGGGACTATTAAGTCAATGCATGTTTAATTTTCAATCAACTAAAAATATGAGAAAAAAAGGTAAACAAAAGAAGAAAAAAAGTACCTCTTGAGTAATAGTGGGGAAAGTGAGATTTTCACTTATAACAAAAGCAGCAACAAAAACAGCAACAGAGATTTTGTGAGGGAACTTTTCCATAGCCATGGATATGGAGATTCCACCAAAACTATGACTAACAAGAATCACCTTTTCATGTGAAGGAAGTGACTCCATGAATGTCATCAAAGGTTCATTGTAGTCTAATATTGAACAAATATCTTGCACTTGCTTTGTATTCAAACCACAAGCACCCATGTCAATAGTTGTAACATTATGACCAATTGATTTAAGCATAGTTGCCACTTTATACCAACACCATGCACCATAACTTGCTCCATGAATTAGCACAAAGTGACTCTTCTCCATCTTCAAAATTTTGAGGCTTTTATTTTTCCCCTTGTTTAAGAATTTGGAACTTTATATGAACCAATTTTAGACTAAAGTATTTTTCTCATAGAATTTGGGTTATTTAAGCTTAATCATTCTAGGATGTGGCTTTAATAATTTAATGATATACATATATATATATATATATATATATATATATATATATATATATATATTATGTACCTCTATTATTTCGTTTATTCTATGATATAAAATAAGTCCATATGACTTTATTTATTTGTTCCAAGTCCGCATGACTTTATTGTATTACAAGGATTAATTAAATCCATGTGCAACATCCTTATGAAAATGAAATTTTATTTAAAATATATCAAATTTTGCTTGAGTCAATATAAAATTTCATTATAAACACCTTCTGAAAAAATTAAATAATTATCTAATCTCACACCTATAGGAGATATGCAGTCTATATATATAACAATAGTAATAATAATAATAATATTGTAAACACCTCCAACATGTACCAACTAACATAATAATGTCACCATCCAACAAAAGAAAAGAAAGCAAGGGTTCAAACTCAACCAATTAAGACCCTCTCTGAAGTGGAGGAGCACTAACAAGTTTCGTGCTAACACTTTTTTTTCAATATTTTATCTTTCATTAGGTAGAATTCATATAGGTCTTCTCACTTAAACTGGTGGAACTTGAATAATTTTGAGATAGTGTTTATAAGAGTTAAAGTAAGTGCTGGCAGCACTTTTCTTATCAAGTATTTTTCTTTTGTTTGAGTTAACTTTCTCACCCAAAGTGGTAATTTCTCCTTGTGGCTGATGACATTTTTTTGACTTCATACTAAATTTTATCAGCAATAATAATTTACAATCTCATACAAGAAACATGTCATCCTTTTCAGACACTATTGATATTTCTTAATCAATTTGAGGTCTATAAATATTCAATAGGCTAATTGAATTACATTATATTTCATGTTGTTCATGATGACCGTATCTTATTGAAAGTGTTAATTGCATGAGGGGAAACTTTGGATGTCATCTATTCAATGACTGAAAAACTGAAACACAAATCAAATTTTGTAGACTTTTGCTATGCCCTTTTCACGCCATTTTCCTGATTGCTTAAAGTGTAACAATTAATGAGCTTAGCAAGTTTGATTTGGTCTGATCTTAAGGTATACCCCTTTTTTCACTCCAGAGGTCTGTTAAAAAATCATTGGAACAGATTTATACAAATTTATAATTTAAACCATTTTTATATCTACAAAGATATAAATAAAAGGCCACAGTCAATCGGATATTGTAACTTCAGCCTAAATTGTTTTTGATGCTCAATTGAGCCTTTTACAATTGCAGTGAAGATGTAGGAGAAATAATATTGAGACAAAAGAAATCTCAAAATATATAAACATTTTACCCACCCATCTCACTGAGTAATCCCCAAAGCACTAGACAAAATAATTTACTATTATCTAAATAAATTTCTCCAACTTCTTTGATGTAATAGAATTAGGTGGTCGAAAAGACTCCAACCGCAAGTTAGAGCTTGTGCGAATTTCACTAAGAACGTCGTCCCCTTTCTCATGCTGTATTACTTCCAGGGTGCTTCCAAGAATATCAGCTGCAAGTCCAACTTCTAAGAGACTACCTGGCTCCTCTCCACCATCATGTATTAACTTCCCAATGTCATTCAAACTGACTAAACTCTCTGTTATAATTTCTGCAAAAATACGGCCAAGAAACTCGGGTGCCTTGGGGGCATCATTAACTGCATCCTCCAATGTACTGAGAACAGTCTCAAACCTGGCCAACATAATATGGAAAAAGACCATTACAAGTGTTATCACAACAAAATTATTCTCCCTACTAATCACTATATGGTGAAAGAAATCTTACCCTTCGATAAGCTGAGTTTGACTCAAGAGGCCATCCTGATATTTCACAAGTTTGACAAGCAGTTTGCCTAAAAGATTTCGTTCAGCGTCCTTCCTCTCAAATGAGTCTGTCACCCAGAGAGAAACCATGGAAGGATGAAACCTTGGAGAGTTCAAATCTTTAACACATTCAACAACTTCATTTTCATCTCTAGCACTGAAAGTTGAATAAATTTCTGTTAGATAATTACACGCAAGATAAATGGGGAAATAAACTCGCTGTGCAACACTACAAAAACAAAGCACCTGAACTTGAGGTGTTTTGAGTGGTTTGGGTATTAAATATTTAATGATATTGTTAAAAGCTGTGAAGGAATGGACTTAATCTAACCAAGACCTATTTTTACTATAGGGTTGCTTTTCATAAATAAATAAGGTGGTAAATCTGTTTATCCACTAAATCAAACATTTAATTAAAATTTGTGGTCCAAAAAACTAGCAATTAAAAGAAAAGATCAATAAAAGCATGAAAGATTTATAATTGACACCAGCACAGTCACAGATGATATAGTATAAAGCTATATCAAAATAAAGATAAAACCCTAAATGAAATAAAATAGTTAGATAGAATGTAATAAACATTTGTATGTCTCAACTTTCATGAGAGAAGATATAAATACAACAGAGAAAACAGTACCTGTAGTATTCTCTGATTGCTGACAAGGACATGTCCCGGAGTCGTTCCTCTGGCCAAACCTTCTCTGAAGAAGCATTCTGGGAAACTATCGGCCCATGCAAATGAGCGTGAGGCAAAGTTGCAACAGGACTGTCTAGATTCCGATCATGATTCCTTAAGTCTCTGTTATCATAGTTTATATTATGCACTGGAGCACTTGAATGATCATAACCAGCTAGACTTGAAGATCTATCTGAAATATATCTTGATGCAATATCCTCCCTTGAGTCATACGGTGTGCGCTCAGATAAATTGTTATAACCATTAATGTCAGTAGGCATTCTGTGAGAATCTCCAGGGACAAAATGCACATCAGGTATTGATAAATTTGAAATTGTTCCTCTAATGGACATTCCCCTAGCAAGACCACCTTGGGGTACCAATGTTATAGAATCATTACCCAAGGGTCTTTGAGGCAAATTAACCAACAAGGTCCTAGGCTCATAAGATTGCCTTTCTTCAAAACGAGCATCCTGAGACCCAATTCCACGTGCTTGAGTAGGCATCCCACGCGGTCCACCCATCTGAGCATTGGGAGACAGCATAGGTGATCCTCTAGGACTAAAATCCATGGGTCTCCTTCTTGCAGATTGATTGTTTCCCATACCACGGCCCAGCCTTCCAGCTTGAGCCTGCCTCTCTTGCACAGCATCTCTGTGTACCTCCTCAATCTTCTTTGGACCATCAATTTTCCTCCTCTGTTGCCATCTATTCTTTCTCAAATCAATAACATCCTTCAACATAAACCTCAACCTAGAAGATAAATTCATGTTGTTTGATAAGATTTTCAACCTTTCAAAATATACATCCATATGTTCCTTGGCTTTGGGATGGTCAATCATGTCCCCAATAGTACTCATCAGCTTGCACAAAGCTTCAACATCTTCCTCATCCGGATCCTGAACTTGACCAAGTAATTTCTTGATACACTCATGCATTATCCTCTCTGTCAACATTTTCTTCTTATACAGTTCTCCGATCAATCTGATGTTTCCTAACATGCGTCTTCTTGCCTTGGTTCTTCTCTGTTCCCTTTCTTCATCTGATTGCTTGACCTCGCCCTCATCAACCTTATTTGCCTCTTCTTGTTCTCTTTCACCCCTCTCAAATTCCTCCTGGCATTTGTTTAATAATAACCTTTTAAAAGTTATCTTTTCATTGCCCTCACTTAAATCAGGCAACTCAGAAGCCAAATGTGAACAGAAGTTTGCATACATTTCACAGAAGGTAGGCTCCGTCAGAGCCTTCTCGAAGATTTGTGAGATGACACCAGTGAGAGTGACTGCATTGTCAATATTAACTGCTTTTACCTGTTCAAAAAGTCTATCAAAATTCTGAGGAGTTAGTTTGTTTAATATAGCTTTCAGTTGCCTCTGCTTTGCCTCTTCCTCATCTGAGACTTTACCTATTTCGTACTTCTTCTCAGCCCTGTGCATCATCTGTACAGGAGACTGAGGAGAAGGAATTAAACCTCTCTGCTGGAAGCTAGCAAAACGCTGCCACCTCTCCCCGTCAGGGCTATTTCTTTGCATTCCACTCTGATTTCCCACAGATTGCATTGGCCCAGAAAGGATCCCCCCAGCACATTGGATGGATGCCTGTGCACGAGGATTCTTTAAAACACCAAAATTGCCTCCTGGGCCATGACGGAATCCGCCATTAGCTCCAATACCATCCAAACCACGCCCAGGATGAAAAGAACTGGAGACTTTACTCCATCTGTCTTCCTCAGCCACAACATTCCCACGACGTTCCATCCTTGTCCTGTCTACAACTCTTCCAGAACAAGGATGTGAATCATGAGAATTACTAATATTGGCACTCATCAAAGCCTCAGCTATGTCTGTCGTAATTTCAAAATCTTCAGGAAGAGAAATGCATTGCTCTGCGAATTTCAAAAGGAAATCACGTGAGTACTTTTTTTCTGTACTTCCACGTCCATCAATAACCTGTGGAGATTTATCATCGACTTCAAGTTTTGATGTAGACATGTCAGCTGCATCCTCCCAGTCATCAGGTTCAGCTTTGCTGTGACCACATTTCTCACCTCCTGTAGCATCTGATTTAGCAGAATCTGCAGATAACTGCTTTAAACCTTCAAACATAGATGTACTTTTTGTGTTCTCTGAAATTAAGACAGATTCTTTCTTCTCCTCAGGTCCTTTATATGCATTATAAAGGTCAGAAGTTGACCCAGCAGCATCTGCTTTCTGGAGAGTCTCTTTTCTTTTCTTCTTCCCTTTAGATGTAGTTTTCGCCTTATTCGGCTCTAAATTAGGTCTATCGTTGGTACCTGACATTGAGTCACTGAAAGCATTCTCTGCCCTATCATTAATTTCCTTTGCTGTTGTTTCTGCTAAATCGACAGACTGCATATCTGCTGTGTCCAAATTTCAATAAAAAGATCCATTAATAACTACACTACTATTTCTATCTAAGGAAACGTCACTAGAATCCAATGCAATAGAGGTAGATGCACTGAAAATATCATCTACTCCTGACTTAAAAGTTAAAACTAGCAGATTCATGTTGTCCTTTCTGTATTCTTTTAAAGGAAGACCTCAGTGCTTACATTTGCAGCATCCTTTTCAGTTTGTTTAAATTGTGTTCCATTACATTTAATATTTTTTTGGTATTTATCAAGAGGAAGTTCATCATTTTAAAAATAATAATACTGCTTACCTTCAGATGATTCATCTATCTTGTTGTGCTCATGATTATTAAAACTATCAACAGCTTGAGCAATAGATCCTTTAGATATGAGAAAATCTTCAACGATAATTGCAGGAGAATGTTTTGTTTCACTTCCTACTGGTGTGGAAACCCCAGTATCAGATATACCACTGTCAACAGCTTGAGACAGCATATTATTCAGTGTAGGAGATTGCACAGAGACCTGTGGAAACAGTCAAGAAATCCATACACTATATATTCAATTATACCAAGATCCAAATATTTTGTGTGTGAAAAATAATTCAATTGTATACCTGATTTTGAGATGATTGGCCTTTTATCACAGGTTTCTTTTGATTATCCTTCAAAATTGAAGATTCCTCAGAAGACATAGACTGTTGCGTAGACTGTTCCGATAAAGTTTCAGACCCTTTTTGTGCTATAGAGGATATTGCTGAACTAGGAGTTTCTGTATTTTGAACACAGCAAATACTAGAATAAGTCAACGACGAGTACGCAACAGCAGACAAACCACTTGGTTTAATAATCACAGAAGCAACCCCCGTTGAAGCTGATGACATCACATTAGGCACTTCATGAGAACGTTCGGCAGTGGGGGGTTCGTCAATGCCAGGAATAGGAGTGCTGACTTTATTAACAGGCAGAGAGCTTAGAGACGATGAATTCATGAAAGCCACATTTTGGGGACCATGGTTCACAGGATAATTAAATATTGGGGGCTGAGCATTGGGTGTTATTTGGCTACTTGTTAATGGAAGAGAACTAGAAGGTTGATAATATGTGTTGGAAGGATAATAATTCATAGGCTGAGAAGCAACAAAGGATTTGACAGGTTGGGATTGAGAAGGTACATTAGGATGAGACCTAGCACCAGATGACCCACCATCTGAATATCCATCTGCCCTTTTATCAAGCCTCAGCTCTTCATGCGTTTCAGGATGAGTTATCTTGACAGGAGTAGTTCTTCGAGGACTGGCAAATTTTCCACCCTGCTGCTGGGGATATTGAGGACTGATGCCAATGCCCATGTTACCCAATTGATGGGGTAACTGATGACCCATTTGATGAGTGAAACTTATATTATGACCTGAATGCATGATCCCCTGAGGGTGCATTGGATGATGCTGAAGACCTGGAACAAAAACCGACTGTGGCATTGGTGCAACATTTCCAATCGGTATGGGCATTGGTATAGGAATCTGGCGGGATGCTGGTGACATACCCTGAGACTGAATTTGTAGATTAGGACCACCAAACTGTAAAGATGCATGTGACTGCTGAAATGGTGTGGCCATTGAAATCCCAGTTACCGGAACAACAGAAGGCTTCTGCATCTGGCTTGCCAAGGTCAAAGCTGGCACGTGAGTGTTCTTTTTAGCCTTAGCCCCTAAATTTGTCTCCCCAGCATTAGATTGCTCGGTTACAACTGCATCTTTCCTAGGTGCTAGCTGCTGCTTTGGAACAGGAGGTACTGGCACTGAAGGCACGGGTCTAAAAGAGTCATGATGAGCCTGAAAATTTAAGCAAATAGACATCAAGCAAAAACTTGCTATGAAAAGTAAAAACACATTAAGCAAGCTAGCTTCAACTAGACAAAACTTGTTATGAACTCTTCATTCAGATTCTATTTCAAATCCAGTTTATATTCATATTGTTCCTTTGAGAGTATTGGGCAGTGGCAGTAAGTAACTCAGTAAGTCTATCTATATCTATACAAAGGTACATACATCAAAGAGAAGTGACACAAAAAATGAAAGTGAATACCTGATTGCGCTTCTGCTCATCTAAATTAGGTGGAGCTGAGCTTGTACGAGCAGGAATCTGCATATTATAAGAACATGATCAGTTACTCACCCTAAAATTCCATAGAACACATAATACACCAAACATTTAGCAATGATATGTAAGAACTTACAGCAACCCCATTAATAAAGCTAGGAACAATTGATCCAAACTGAACAGGGAATGCCTTAGATGCATCTCCTGTGACAGATGTAAAAATTCAGATTACTTAACTATCACAGTCACAGCAAACAAAAAACAACTAATAAAAAACAAAGCAATTGCCAAAACAACTTCCTGTTACCCAATCTACAAGTAACAAAAAAACAAGAGTCAATCTACATCTTATGTACCATAACAAAAAGAAAACTAACATACCCTTAGCGGGGCTTGTAGGAGCGGTCGTATCAGTGCTCACGGAGGGCGGTTGAGAAGTTAGTTCTTTTTTAACAGCTCTAGGGCTCCGTTGTGCAGCTGTTGATTCAGATGATTTAGTAACCGGCCTATCATATGCTCCTATCCTACCACATAAACTAATGAATTACATATTTAAAAAGAAAAACCATAATTTACCAAACACTTCAACACAAACATCATTTGCATATTCTTCCGGTATAAAGAGGAAGGAATAGGAAGGGATCTTCCACATCGTACTTGTGCAATAAACTTTTACTTAACACCATAACTAGACACCGAAAACCAATGAAGAGAAGAATCCGATATTTTCCAAAAATTAAATAAGAACTCATCTTAAAGCTTACCACCATGCAATTGGGGTTGTACATGAGTACCATTATGTATCGTTTGAGCAGCAGAAGCACTGTTCAACTCTGATGAATTCACTGGGGAAAGGTTCACCCTAAATTGCCCACCGTGTGCATTATTAGACTTCTTGTTAAAACTGGAACACGCAGCATAAATAATCAATATGACGGGAACAGAGAAGAAAGAAGAGAGAGAGAACACTACTCATAATGGGGTGAAAAAAATAACTACTGTATTAACCAATTAAGAAATCATCAAACTACATGCAACAAAACAACAAATTGACTAGGGGAACAGTCCAAAACAAAATGTGGAGTTATAACTTTATGTTAAAAAAACAAAAAAAGTAAAAGTTATCACAAATTCATACAGTTATGTAATTTGTATTCCATGCATTTTATCCAAAGCTGATATAGTGTAAACTTCATCCGTTTGAATTTTCATTCACAAAGACTATATAATTGACTTTATCACCCTATTAACATACACACAGTCATAGATTCTAAAAATCAACCCACCATTCAAGTATTCATAATTCATCTCAAGAATTTAAAAACAAAACAAGAATCATAATAATGGCAAATTTGCAAACTCAAACAGACCTCTTGGAAGAGTTGATAGACGGAGCGGCACCGCCGCCTCCCCCCCTTCCATAGGCACCTAAGGAACCTCTCTGCTGGTTGAAGCTAGACGATCGCCCAGATTTCTTATAAACGGCGTCGTTCTTTTCGGTTATCGATTGATTAAAGGACATATATCCCAATCCTGTGATTCCTCAAAAATGAAAGATAGAACAAAAATGAAATATCTTCCTCTTTTCAAATTTACCTGCAAATTTCAAAGAAGCAAAATCATTAAAACCGTTAAACAAAATAAATTCAATAATTGAAAAGAAAGAATTGAAAATTAAAAAGAAAAGAAAGAAAGAAGAGAGTGGAGCACCTGAAGAGTGGAGTGTGAGTGAAATTAGGGTTTTGTTTGCACGGAGACGATAGAACTGTGAGGTAAAAGAATGGAGAGGGAAGAAGAAGAAGAAGAAGAAGAGTGTGAGAGTGTGTGAAAGCAAAACTGCAAATTGGGGAGGAGAGAGAAAATCGAAAAGGTAAGAGAGAGAGAGGGGTTAGTTACGGTTAAGATTGGTCAAAACTGAAAAAAAGGAGGTAGCTATTTTAGGAGACGTTGCGGTTTTTGTGACACCTGTTCACTTCACTCACTCTACAACAACACATCTCATAAATTTTAATATATATATATATATATAAACATCATAATTCATTATATAGTATCATATCGTTTTTCTTTATATTTTTAAAACTCTTCAAAACATAAGTTTCTCTTCATATATCCCCGCCAACCAGCTATATATAACTATTTTTTTAACCTTGCAATAGTTTCCGTATTTGTATCAATTTCATCTTTCAAATATCATAAATGCTGTATTTATTGAAGTTCATAAACTTTACTTATTATTTGTGTGTTGAACTCGCTAAAAATAATTTTTCTTCTCTATTAGTCTTAGAGTTTCAAATTTAAATTTTTAGTCTTCTAAAATACACTGATATATAAAAAAATTTAAAATAAGATTTTTGGTGCTCACGAAAAGTGTCTTGTTACATAAAAATATTGTCCCGGTACCAATTGTGATAAGTTTTTGGTCATGAATTTTTTTAATAAACATAATAATGTATTTTATGGAACTAAATTTAATTTTTTTTGAAACACATATATTTTAAAAATTTTAAAATACGAAGTTTTTTTAAAAAACTGTGTGTTCTAAAAATACCAATTTTATCATTTAAATTTTTTTACTAACTCAAATTCTTCTTTTTTTCACCATTTAAAATTTAAATTTAAAATTTTCAAAATTTTTAGTATGTAATGTTTTTTCTTCTAAACTTTATTTATATACCAAAAATTACATTTAAAAAAATTATAAATGTAGAAGTTAAAATCTGAAATATAAAATTCAATTTTCGTTCGATAGTCCGCTTTTACATCTCAATTTTTTGTTTCTCTTTGTCCTTTTGTAACCGTATAAATAGAATAACCAATAATTTAGGAGAGTGTTTTAAAATTGGTTTTTATAATGGAAACTTGTAAAATATATGAGTAAAATAACCTAGTATAATATAAATTGATTTTTTTAATAATATTAACATATTAAATGTTCTAAATATTAAAAAATCACTACTTATATTTTACAAAATTTTAAAATAAAATAAAATATTTTATATTACCAGCAACTCATATCCATTATTTTAAAAATAGTTATCAGGTAAATCAAACATTTTTTTAACATAAATATAAAAAAAATCTTTATATTAAGAATGTAGGTAAGTTAAATCGTTAATATTTTTAAAAGCACATCTTCATAATTAATTTATGAAAGTGGGCCATGTATATT
>JBBPBS010001102.1:989970-1031621 GCA_037974835.1 Cicer judaicum
ATATATTTTTTTATTTTGATATATTTTTATTATTATTTTATATGTTTTAAACATAGTCTCGATTAATTTTATTTTATAATATTAATTTTGAGTATATAATATATAATATTTTGCTTCAAATTTGTTACTCTAACACAATGTTTTTATAAATTAATATTAAATAATATTTTATAAATTATAATTTAAATCAACTAAAATTCGACATTTTTAAGACTGAATTTGAATTTATGATTTCTAATAAATAAAAAGAGAAATGTGTCATCTCATTTTGTTGTAGAGTTTTTTTGCATTCATATGATACCAATAATAATAGTGATATATGATAAATATTAATTAACAAGCTCAATCAATCTAATTTTATTGGACAAAACATTGATTAAGAAGTCTCACATAATAGTAGTGAGTTAGGATTTAGAGCTTACTCATACGAGAAAAATAAACCAATAAATTGATTAGATTTTTCATCAAGTTTAAAGTGATAAGAATACTAAATGCAACTAAAGCCAATGAAAAACAATTTATTAGGAACTCCATAAATGAAGAGGAACAACCTAATTGCAACTTGAAAGTATAATGATTGTTATTATCACCATAAGAAAGGTTGTTTAACTAAACTTAACTAATATCTTAATTCAAGTGAATTTAACTAATGTTAATTGTACGACATAAATAAATAATTAGAGTTTAAACTTTGATAAAGGAGAAAATATTAATATATCAAATAATGTATTAATATTTATTTATTGAATTTTTTTTTTAATGTTTTACTATGTTAAATGGAACGGACTAGACTCCCATAACGTGGTAATCCCGAATTTGAATCTTTTTTATAAATATCAATATTTAATATCTAACATAGAAATATCAATATTTAATATCTCACATATTTTGAACATTATTACCATATTAAATAGAACCTATGAAAAAGAAAGAGAAAATTAATATTTTTAATGAATAAATGTTGAAAAGTTCAATTAAGACACGCTAGAGGAGAGAATTTTTTATCAATATCCTTTTTTGAAAAAAAAAATACACTCAACTACTCCCTTTTTGAAAACAATATATTAAAATGTTTTTTTTGTTAGTTATAAGTCGCAATTTAGAATGACGACTTCTTAAGAAAATTCAAGTTTCAAAGAGTGATTTTTCACATGATTTTTAAATAAATAATAATTCAATTTTTTTTTAATTTTTAATAAATAATAATTAATTTTTCTTTTAAAAAAAATTATGTTAGAAGTCGCCATTTGAAACTTAAGTTTTCTTAAGAAGTCGTCATTCCAAATGACGACTTATAAATTAAAAAAAAAATCATTTTAGTATATTATTTTAAAAGGGAATATTTTTATATTTTTTTTAAATATAGATTATTTGAATAAAAAACCCTTTCAAATTAAAATAGTAAAGAATTAGCACTTACTTTTTGACATATGAACACTATTATTTCTTGGAAGGGTAAGGTCTAGGCTGGTAGGTATAATTGATGTGTTTAGTCAACAAAATATGTTCATTCCTTGCATGTGCTTGAGAATCCCCACCCGGGTTATGGCCATTATTGAAAGCTATACTCTTTAAAGTTTAAACTTACACTCACACTTTACATTTTATACAAATTATCCAGTCAACTAAAATTTAAAGTAATCCAAGAATTACTACCCTAACCAGGGACATATCTACATAGGAGTAGGACATGACTCATGAGGTGTACACCTCCACCTCTGAGTTTTTAAAAATGCATATATACCCTTATATTATTTTAATTTATTTTAACTTTGAACACCCTGAAATATTTTATTTGCACCTACACCCAAAGCCAAGCGTCTCAAACCAATTTCAGTTTACTCATTTCACAATACAAATTTCTCTCTCTAACTCTGAAATCTCCACCAGCCTCTCCGGCGCCGCCGCCACCTCTGTCCTTCTCTCTATTTTTTGCCTCAAAAAACAGTGAACAATCAATAAGGTAATCAATCTCAAAAATTCATTTTGTAGGGTTTTGTGATTTTTTTATATAACTCTAATTGTGATAAATCGGTTGATTGATTATGCAATTGGGACTATTATGAATATATTTATGTTGTGAAATCATTGTTGGTTTTTTTTTTTACATTCAAAATTGGGGATTTTGTGTTGCACCTTTTGTTTGATGATGGCAGTGGCATTAGGAAAACCTGATGTGTGTCTGTGAGTAACCCCCAACTATGGGTTTTCTGCATGTGAATAATTTAAGGTCTATATTTTAAAATAATATCAGCTATCACAATCAGTAAATGATTTTATTGTTGGTAGTTTAGGATCATTTGTTTTCAACAGTTGTGCTTTGGTGAATGTTATGTGTTTGGTGAAGTTAACTGTATGAATGTCCTGTGTTTTGGTGAATGATTAAGCTTCTTTTGGTTGTCCTAGTGGTGGAGACTGATATTTGGTCAGCTGGCTGATTTGGTGTACATTTAGACAAAGTTAGGAGATCATAGTCTTGGTGTTTCTTATTGCTGTAACTTTGATGTAGATTTTATGGGCAAAGTTTTTTATAAAGAGGAAATTACGTCAAATGAGCAAGAATCTTGTTCTCAAAAACAATATAATGTAGTTTTATAACTACAATGTAAATCGAGTACAATGTAATTTTTTTCGTACCATACTTTTGTTGATATCATTATAATTATTAATCAAAGTTAAAATATTTTGCACCCCTGAGCCAGAGTCTTGAGATCTTCCACTAATGAAAATGATGAGTTGAAATTTCATGGCGTCTCGGTCTTGGGGAGGAAATTGACAGTTGCATGACTAAGAAAATAATGCCAAAAAATATGATTTGTTGATGCAACTCTTTGATCAGAAATTGGTATGAAAGAGTTGGCTTATTTTAAGTTGTGTAGCGCTCTATATACACTCATGTATCAGGCACGTATTATAGGACCATTCTTTTTATATAATATTGATTCACTTCCACATGGAGACATGTACTTGGTTAATCATGAATTTATTTTGTTTTTTAATTAAATGAAAGAGATTGTGAGAAATTTACATTAAATGTTGTTGAAAATTCTGGTTTAATTATGTTATGTAGGAGCATGAAATTCTTTTCTTGTTCCTATAGGATTTGCTGGGCTGGAATATAGTTGTATGATAAATTTTGTCTTACTTTCTCTTGTGTGCTTGTTTTTATTGGATTTGACTTTATTTTCTTTTTATTTCACTATTTGGGAACTGATTCCTTCCCTTGTTATTTTTTTCGTTCTTTGAAGTTGGTGGTGCCTATCCCGTTGTAAATATGAGTGAAGAATCTAATTCTTATGGAAAGGCTACAGATCTCTTGCGTCAGCTGGAGGATATCCTTGAATCTGATGCTCTAATGTAAGGTTTAGTGATTTCATACACAAACTAATGTTGTGCTTAGCTTGATTGTGATTTCAGAAACTTGTGGGTTTTATGGCATTTGGAATTGAGCCACTACCTCATTCCATATCAACTAATTCGGAAGTTTCCGTAGTTATGGTTCAAGATGAAATGAATAAAATGAAAAATGGAGTTGTTATTTCATTTTGGTTTGTCTAATTTTGTTTTTTGGTAGTAATTTCTGTTCACTAGTAAAAACTTTCATGACAATATTATCTCTGTCTTTATACCCCATTTTACCTGCCATCGTTTCAGGTCTTCCTTTATAGCTCTATCTACACATTGTGGAAATAGGTTTTGTTATTTGACTTATTTCTAAAGAAATGTGTTTTTTATTTTACAAATTGCTACTTGATATTTTGAGATAAAACATATTGTTTATCAAGTCTATAAACTACCTCTAAACCTGTGAAAGTTGTATTATGTTGCTAAATACATGGTATTCTCTTAACTTTCTACTTTTATGAAAAGTGTGGGGTCATCATTTTAAATGTCATTCAAAACTATTAGAAAAAGTGGTTGCTCAAAATTTGGAAGGGCTCTTTTTTTTAAATGTTCTTGGCCATACCATTCCGTTTTCTTTAGGTTATGAGCCGGGGCCACAATATGTTTGTGTATGTCTTGAACCAGTGTTTGTGTTAATCAATGTACTGCACTGTCTTCTCTTCTTGCTGTAACATTTTCATCATAGATGTTCAATAGTAGTATTTTTATTTCTATTAAAGAATATGACAATTTTTATTTAGTAAATATTGTGAAACTCACTCGTAATTAGTCTGTGGGTAATACAAAAATATTGTAAAGATATACCCGCGATTGTTAGAATAATACCCTGTTAGCAATCACTTCGCTTAGGTTAATCTTGATTGTTTGTTGCCTGAATTACCTATATTCTGTTGCTTCTTCTAAAGATGTTTTCCCCTATGCTTTTGGATCCAGCGATGAGCTGGGGTTTATTCATCCATCCCAGTTTTCCTTGTTAATGGAAGAATCTGGCATTTCAGCTAATTTATCTGATGAAGCCATTCATCAATCAGCAAACAAGATAGCAAGCTCTGCTGAAAATTCCAAACGAGAGAGCCTATACTTCTGGAACAGAGATCATAAATTGGGAATTTCAACTAATGTTCTTCTACCGTTATGTAGAGCTGCTAAGCAGGCATTTATGACAACCTTTAAACAGTACAAGATGTCTGGCAATCAATCTGACAAAGTTGGGTTTTGCTTACCTGCTTCAGCATCATATGACCATCTTGAAAAGATACTTTTGAGACACAGCAGGTCTCTTCTGCTGCTAAGCTGTGATTTTATATGACTGCATGGAATTGCAGGTTATCCTCTTATCTATTGATATTTTCTACACGATCTTATTGACAATTGTAAGTTGACATCATAAGTTGGAGATTCTAAGAAATTGTTTCCAGCTGCTCATAAGTAACCAAGATAAAAAGATAAAGGCTCAAAGTTGTTAGGTGCACACCTATAGTTATCGGGGAGATCATTTGTATTTCTACCCATTTTTCTTATACTAGTCGTGGCACAATCATATAGTTAGTATTTAGCAAGAAATCCCAAACTCCTTTCTTCTCTAGAACCTTATACAAAATCTCTCTAGGTACTCTAACATACATTTTTTCCTTATCAATGAAAACCATGTGTTGGTCTTTTTGATTTCTGCGAAATATTTCCATCTATCTTTGTGGCAAAGTATATGGCTTCCATAGTTAATCTCCCAAGCACAAAACTAAATTGATTTTTTATGACGTGGGTTTCTTGTCTTCATGCTCAAACATTTTTTCTCAAAGTTTCATATTATGACTAATGAGCTTAATCCCTCTATAAATAGCGTAGTTATATGGCACCTTTGTTCTTAGAGATAGGCATTAAAGTACTTCTCCTTCAATCATTTGACATGCTTTTGAACCTCCTAATCTCGTTCCATTGTTATCTTATGCCTTTATCTCCTAGCTTTTTTTCCGTAACTCAATAGGTATATTTCAACATATATTAGAAATTCTGGATAAGTTTGTAGAAGCGATAGTAAATTCTAATGATTATGTCTTTTGTTGTGGAGTTAAAAATGAATAAAATATTGCTTTGGGATTTTCTCGAATTGAGCTTATTTCATGATTTTTCTTAGCTTTATTGGTTTTGAAAAATCATTATTGTGATTTGTTGGAGATTTTGTGATTTGATAACTTTATATTTTGTTTAAAAACATCATTAATGCAATAGAGTTTAATTTAACTTTATACTATGTTTTCTATCATTTTATTGGACTAAAAAAATATATATCTTAAAAAATTAATTTTGATAATATTTTAAAATTATCTAGAAAAAACATCAATTAAAGATGTTTTTTTTACAGTGTTTAAGTTATTTTTTAAAATTAATTACTTTTAAAAGTTTGTAATTATTTATTACAAATTTAAAAAAAAAAAAACTGAAATATATAAAACTACTTTAAATGTGAAACTATTTTTAATATCTTCTCATAAAAATAATTATTTCACTACAAGAAACAAACATAAGATAATTTCCATTTATTTTAAAAAACTTTAAAAATAATATCTAAATTATAAAATATGAAAATTTATTTATTTAGAATATTTAACAAACTAAAAAAACTTACCCTAAATTCACCATACACACATTAAAAATTGAAAAAAAAAACGCGCGTAATTAAGAATCAAAGAAAATAAATGTATTGCATTATTTTGAGTCTTGAACATAGTAGTACAGCAAGAAAAATGAATTGAACATATATACAGCAAGAAAATCGTAATGTACTAATGTTGCTGCTATCTTGGAAAATATATCTTCGTCGATCTAGTGGTTCCTCTGTTTAATTGTTTGGACTAGAAGCATCAGAAGCAATACTAATGCTATCGCCCACAAAAGGTAAAGAGTCAACAATGATTCCGTGGACACATAGGTCCACGCCTCAAATGAAATCGCCGCATCAAAGGCCATGACAATGCCACATTTACATATAGTGCATCCATTGTGAGGTTTTTCGAAAATAATCATAATGGCCGTAAAGATAAATCCCAGATTGAGTACCTTAAGAGTATACGGAAGACTCTCTTGTATGGTAGAAGGACACGAATTGGCGCACACCAAAGTGATTGAACAGCCTAGTACGGTGAGAAATTGATATGAAATGGTTAAAATTTGTTGAAATGTATCCATTGAGAAAATTGCAATAATATCTGAGAAAATGATTTGCGAAGAGAAAATGATTTGCAATAATATCTGAGAAAATGGTTAAAATTTATCAGTTTGTTGCATGGGTTTGACGTGATTAAATAGTCGCTGTATTGTATTATTATTATTATTATTATTATTTATTAAGTTTGTTAGTTATTGTTAACTATGAATTTAAAAAAGAAAAAAGAAAAGTATATTTGTTTGTCAGTTATTGTTAGTTATTGTTTATTCTTGTTCAAGATTTAAGTTATAGTTCTTTTATATGTTAGATTCTTGGCTTGGAACCTGATTGTGTGGCTAAAAGATTCCATCTTAACATTTTTAATTTATTAACATTTTTAATTTAATTTATTAACATTTTTATTAACATTTTTAATCAGGCTTGGAACCTGATTCTTAGTATTTGTTCCCGTAAAATATCTCCTAAAAAGGTCATTTTAGGATTGCATTTAATTTTCTTTAACTATATCACCAATTACTAGCCCAACAATCTGCTTACAAATGAAAGTATGGATAAAATAGTTATAGTATAACATTTTGGAAAATAGAGGTCTCACATCATATAAAATAATAAAATAGCGAGGTCAAGTACTAAAAGATTTAAACTTTTGGATCATAAAACCTCAAGCTTAGATTTCGCATGAATATGCATATTAGTTCATAAGTGTCATTCAAATTAGTCTTTGAATTTTGTGAATCGGTAAATATATCTTGATATTATAAAATATCGATCAAAATAGTCGTTATTTAAACTTTTGTCGTTAGGTATTTTGATGTAACACTATAATTGAATATGTGACTTATTTATATTTATCTCACATCAATGTCATCTTCCCGATGACAGATAAATTTGTGAGAACTTGTAATTGTTCATTGGCTAATTATTGACAAATTAATTTCTTAAAGGTTTAAATTTCATAAGAAAATTAGTATGTGTTGTGATGACATTAATATGAGGTCAATGTGGAGGGTCAAATATTCAATTAATATGTCACGTTATAATTTATGACAATAAAATTTAAATATGAATTGTTTTGATTACTATTGTATAGTTTTATGGATGTATTTATCAATTTATAAAATTTAGAGATTAATTTCACTGACATTTACAATTTGAATAACTAATTTACCTCTTCACTCCTCCATCGAATATAAATGTCCAACTTATAAAACACTCATTCGATTGGCCTCTAAATATTCATCATGTTATCAAAATTCAATAAGGCCTAACAACCTCATGGAGCCAAAAAAATAACCAAAATTTGAAGTAGCTCTTAAGACTCAACAACAATTACAAAAAAATAATATATGGTTCAAAATCGTCTTAATATTTTTGGAATTCCTGTTTGAATTTAAAAAATTGGGTCACTAGTAAAAAATGCAATATAATATATTACCGGTCAACAATATTGTAAATGTTTAAATATGTCATTGATCCTTGTAGTTATAATTGGATTTTGCAATCACAAAATCAGTAATGAATTTCTAAGATATATAATTCTAATGTCAGAATAACTCTTAATAGAGTTCCTAAAATCAATAAATCAACAATTTCAAACAAATCGAATTTCTAAAATTAGTAAATCGTAAAATCCTACCATCAAGATTCAAGATTCTAACAAAAAGAAATTTGGGGTCTCCTAATTTGAGGTGTTAATGTTTTAGTTTCATAGGCTGGTTGTCGACACTGGATGATACATGTAGGAACACAATCTCATCTTGTTGAAGACAAACTTAGACGATGAAAAAAAAAATCTAGCTCGTACCAATTCAAAAAACTAAAATACAACGACAACATCAACTAAAAATCTAGCTCTTTAGAGCCCCCTCCCTTAGGCCCCATGAAATAATGGACCGAAATGAAGAGGCCCCTTAAAAAATTATTTTAATAAGGGGCCTAATAATAAAAGAAACAAAATAAGGGGCCTTATAGTTTGGGGACTTTTTTGACGGTTCTAGTTGTAACAATGGTACAAAAACTGGATTTACTGCAACCAAATCTACCTCTTTCTCTTTTGCTGTATCCCATGCTACTTGTTCTGCCACAGCCTTCCCATAGCAATACCAATTCTATAATACTATTCAAATTTCAAATTACAATAAATTTAATTTATTTTTATTTGTCTTTCTTATTATTGGTACTATGACAAATTAATTTCATTGTATACAAAATTGATTGGTTTATATATTACAATTACTCAATAGTGCCCTGCTGAGTAACTAATTAAATTAAATAAATGAATGGAATATTGACCTTGGTGGTTTTGCAATACTCCAAATCACTCCAACAACATTCATCAACTTCCACGTCGACATTTCTATTGGGGTCCATATAGACGGCTCCGATTGATGAGGTGAAAACCACGCGCCGCACTTTTGCTTCTGCAGCCGCTATGGCAACAATATCTAATTAGTATTTTTGATTATAATATAATTACGTAGAAAGTAGAAAGGATTAATAGACATTGCAACAATATCTAATTAGTATTTTTGATTATAATATAGTTATTGATATAGCAAATTTACTATCTACATCCCTCACTTTACTATCTACACTCCTCATTTAAAAAAAACAAAATACATAAAATACCCTTAAAGATTTATAATATTCTTTAACTTTATTTATCTCTTCATCGTCATTCTTAACCACTCAAAACTTACATATCACAAAATGACCATAACTCATACATGATAACTCATAATCATTCAAAACTTATATCATTCACTCATAATTTACACTCCATAGGAATTCTACGTAAACTCAGTTCATGTACGTTGAAACGTTACGTGAACTAAACTCATGTACATCGTAAATTGTAAAAATCTCAGATAGTACGTGAATTAAGTTCACGTTAACATAAGCGATTTAAGATTGTGTAATTAATAAAGTTAGAGACTCATTGGTGGTATGTGAATTGAGTTCACGTAACGTACTTGAATTGAGTTCACGTCAATGTACTTGAACTGAATTCACATATCAATATTGCATTATCCTAAAGTTTTTATATTTTCCTATTTTATGTTGATGAAGATGAAGATGAAAATGAGGATGAGGATGAAGAATGAGAGATATTGAGTTTTTAAGATGAAGATGAATGAATGAGATTAGAGAACATTATTTATTTAATCAAACAATATTTTTAGTAATTAAATTGGTACTCTAGTGTTATATAATGTATATGAAAGATACATATAATTTAAAGGATAGTATATAGGCTTGAAATTTATTTTTAGCTAATAGACATATGAAATCCATTTTATAGAAATCTAAAGCGTTTCACAATGCAAAGGGCCATTTAGAAATCCATTTTTTAGCTAATAGACATATGAAATCTAACGCGTTTCACAATGCAGTGCGAAGGCCCATTAAGGTTTATCTCATATTTTAAGGTTTGAAAGCTAGATCTGATACTTCAAATAATTTTTAGTGTCTCTCAATTAAAAATATTCTTGGTAAAAATTTAAAATATAATGTGATTCAATCTCCTACAAGAGTTATATAGTGTGGCAGTTCTGAAAATAGTTAGATTTAAATAGAACAATTTGATATTTCTAAATCTAATAATATTTATTGAATTATATAATTGTTTTTCAAGTCTCAAAATTACACTAAAGTTGTGTTTGTAGTGATATGATCAAACTTTTTTGCTTTTACCATATATGAAGTTTAATAACAAAAAAACTTATTTCACTTAGAATGAGTGTGAGTATGTTTAAACTTTGTAAACCGCACCGAACCTTAAATTTTTAGGAGCACCAAAATTTTATTTTTATAATATAAAAAGTTACATAGTAGAAAAATGTTGTGCAAATAATTAAGTAAAAAAATCTCAAAATTTGAGTGATTCAATGTTTATTTTTCTTAAACTTTAAGTCTAAAATTTTGAATTTATAAATTGTTATCCTTAGACTAAAATTTGAGTGATTCAATGTTGATTTGTCTTTTTGTTATCCTTAGACTAAAATTAGAACCCTCGAAAACAAAAACAAAAATTGTTTAATATTTCTCCTACTTGTTACTCCTCGGTCCCTAAAATTTGTGAAGTAAAACAAAAGTTTTAGATTATTTTTTAATAAAAATCTATTTTATTAATAACTGTTCGTTTGTACTCTCATCTAAAAAAAAAGTCTATTGTTAAATTGATTAATATATATAAAAAAATGTAATAAATTAATTAACATTGTATTAAATATAACGAAATTCATTATTATTATATAACTTATAAAAAAAAATAAACAACTTATATATAAAAATAAACATCAAATTTTAATTTCCCACATAGCATCTAACTTTTGTGCTTATAACACCCTGTCTAAATTCACAACAATATTTTTATATAAATTACATGTTTTACCTTTTTTATATTTTTTTTAATAATAATAATTTTTTATTCCAAAATCTATGAACTTGTGTTTTTAAGAATTTTGTAATTAATTTTAACTAAAAAATGGAAACTAACATAAAAAAGGAAATATAGATTATTGAGCAATATTCAAAATAGAGTATGCATGGAATAATCTTCAAATCGGACGTTGGTGAACAGGAAGACTATTTCCTATTTTAGCTAAATCGCGAAAGTAGTCTCCTATTTTATTTCTCTCCAGTTTTGGTCCTCAAACAGAAGTTTGGTCCAAAACTTGATGAAATTTCATTTTTTAAAGTCGTACTATACCATTTATGATCATAGATTTCAGGTACAATTGATGCAAATGAGATCTTGAGGCATGGTGTGACTTAAAAAAATGTCAAAAAAAAAAATAATAAAATTTGATCAAGTTTTAGACTAAAATTCTGTTAAAAGACCAAATCTAGAGATACTACTTTCACGATTCAGTTAAAATAGGACGGGAGACAAAAATACAAAAATCAAGAAGAGAGGAAGAGATAACAATCCCATGATGACAACCAATTTATCTATATATACACATTGTCACTATGTGTGCATTAATCCTTCCGAACCATTATAGTAAATTATCTATCCATGTTCTCTTGAGTGAGCACCTATGGCATCTCTTCATTATATTAATGTTTTTAATAATTTTATCATTTTTTTTAAATTCAAAATAAATAAAATAATTTATTTAATTCAGTCATTAAATGACAGATGGATGAAACTAAATAAGTTGGAGTATGCCGTAGTCGATCTAAAATTTAAAGGTGGATGAAATATTAGAAATTTTGATACTTGAAAGACTAGAAATTGATAAATAATGTGCAACATAAAATTGATTTATAGTTTTAAAAATAAAATATAATATTAGAAATTATGTAATTTGTAAGAAATTTTTAATTGGACAATTATATTTGACCAAAGCGAAATTGTGAAATATAATTTATTATTTTTTGTAAAATTATATCGTAACTTTTTTTCAAAAATTTGTTCGTATTATATCTTATTATTTCTAATTCGACTTATATTTATGATATAAATTTCAATTAAAGGAATAGAATAAGATATAATTTTGAATTAATTTTTTTTATATCATGTTAGTTTATAAAAACTGAATTCAGATAAAACATGATAATTTATTTTTATCATGTTAATGAAACGGATTAGTGTGTGTTCTATAGAGATTAGTGTATTTATTACTTTTTCCATATTATTATAAATGTTTTGAATTTTACACAATTGTTAAAAAAATAATTTGTTGCGGTGATTTCAACAATAAAATTAGTTTTATTGATTAAAGTATTTTTATTAATTATAATAGTTAATAAAAAATTTAAATGAATTAAGATATAATAAATAAAAATATATTAATAAAAAAATTAATATTTCACTAATAATAAAAATGAAATGTACAAATCCGTTAAAAAAAGAAAGAAATACCTAGGAATAAATATCATAAATGAGAACTTAGTATGACACATAGAGAGTATACTTTGTACGCAAAATCATTATTTTAGTAACACTAATAGGTACATAATTTATGAAAATATTAATTGTCCCACTCCACCAATATAAGATTTTTCTCAATAACTTATTTGTAATCCTCTTTGTCTATCAAGACAAAATTTCAGACATGTTTATTTTTTTTTCTTTTTGTATGTTTCGTAAAATGTTACTATTTTATTGAAAAAAATTGATCTGTCCTTATAATTAATTAATTTAAAAATAGGATTTGTAGTTTTTAAATTCAAATTGAGTTTTACATTCAAATTTATTTTTAAATTAGTTTTACTTAAACATATCTAAATATAAAATAAAATTTAACTCATTTTTAACTAAAATTTAACTAGAATTGCACTTGATAGCAATAGTAGGAATAAGGTCTGAAACATGTAACTGTCTGAATAACTGCTTCATCACCTATTTTTGACTGCCACAATCTTTCTTCCTATTTTTTCGCATCACGTTCTTAATGGTAACTGATTTCCTAATCTTTTGAAAAAAAGAGAGCATAGAAAATTAACTTAATCTTAATTTATGAATCTCAAACATAAATATTGTACATTGTTATTGCTACAGTAAAAAAACGCAACCAAGATCCAGTTATTCTGATGGAAGAATTTAAGTCCACTGATCCAATTAAACCAAGGTATTCAATATCTTTAATTAGTTTACCCTCACGCTATTCTAGTATCTTTTGTGGCTTTTATTTATAAAGATAATAGGAAAAAAATGATATTTCATGTAAATATATAATCACACAAATCCACTATTTGGATTGAGTGTTTGTATAAAAAATATTTTACACGATGCATTTAGATATTTTTCGTATGATTTTTAATTTAATCTTGATTTTATTATATTAATAATTTATCAAGGTTATATAGAAATGTATTAATCTCATTAACATAAATATTATACATTGTTATTGCTGTAGTAAAAAATGCAATGAAGATCAAGTGATTCTGATAGAAGAATTTACGTCCTCTGATCCAATTAAACCATTGACAAAAAAGAAAAGGTATGTATTTAATCTATTTGTTTTTACTCATATATTTGTTTTCATAAGTAAAATAATTTGTGTATGTTATATTAATCTTCATACAGATACTTTCAAAGTGACAACGATAGGTATATCAGGGTAGCTGTAACCTCATTGATATTATGTTCGATATTGATTATCTTTCCTACGTTAAAGATGTCATCTTATGGTGGTAAATTCATGAAAGAACATGACATTGCTATCACATTATTTCTCTCCCTTTTTATTATATTTTTTCAATTACGGATTTGTTGTATCACGATTCATCACCCGGTTAACAATAGCATCTTTGAGATTTTATTCCTACTATTTCTATCGAGTGCAACATCAATTATGGAAGTCAGTCTTGTTTCGCATTCTACTTGTACCATCATTTTGGTCTCATGGTTCATCTTAATTGCAAATGTTGTTCGTCTTAATTGGCCAAAGATCTCTGCTAATGATGTATTAGCCTCACAAGGAATGAAGAAATTCTTAGCAACTATTTGGGTTCTTTCTTTAGTTTGCGATATTATTTTGGTAGTGCACATTTTTAGTTCTTAATTTTGTTTTCTTCATCTCTATAGATTTTGGAATTTTGTTTTTCTTAGTAAAGACAAAGACATTGTTATGAATAAAAATATTGCTCTTAATTGATTCTATATATGTATTGGAAAAATTCAACCAAATAATGGTTTGTTAATGCATGTTGGATACACATGCTTTATTTTGATATTTCTTGTTTAGTCTAGTCTTTTATTATGTTTTCGTATTTTTTATTTTTTATTAGTTTAAATATGTTGTTGGTACATGTGAATATAATCTTTTTTAATTTTGATTCACGTAGTTTTTTTTTGGTTTACATTTATATAATATCAAAAAAAAATTAGCCGTTAAAAAAATATTTTTTGAATTAATATATTACACTTTTTTAGTTTTTGGTCTATTTAAATATAACACTTTTTCAGTTTTAGTCTCTGAAAAATATTTTTTGAATTATCAAGAAATATTTAAAATATTTTTACTTCAATAATTTAAAATTTATTAATCTTCAGTTTTATTTATTATTATTATTAACTTAATTTTCATTTTTTGTTTCAAAAAAATCGCTAAAATCTTCAGTTTTCTTTATTTATTATTAAATTAATTATATTAGTTTATGTAGCGGCTTAAAATTTCGAGTGTTTCTCGAATTTAATGGAGTCGCCACCAAAATTTATTTTAAAATAGGGAAAATTTATTTTAAAATAGGGAAAATATTTTGGGAAACCCTTAAAAATAAAAATAAATGGTCTTTGAAACCAAATTTGAGTTCGGGAGTCAATTATGCGTAGGGAATAACACCCTACGACATCCATTAAAAATGGTTACCTATAATTAATTGTGCCAAATTAGTTTTAACAAATAAATATGTACTTATTAAATAAAGGACAAAAAAAGAAAATTTTATTTATGTGCTTGACAAAAATAGAAAAAATAAAAGAGTTTGATTTGAGTAAATATTTTATAATATGAGTTTTAGGACGATCAAGTTGTACAATTTGTATCCCAAAACTCAAGGAATAAAGAAGATGTCACATCTAATTTAATCCTCTAAAAATATATTTTATTACTCTTGATTTTTAAATTGAGTTTCAAAACTACCAAGTAGTACAACTTGTGTTTTAACAACTCAAAGATAAAAAAAGAGTTACATCTAATAAATAAATTAATTTTAGATTAGTTCATTAAAATAAATGAATGAATGACTAAATAAATAGATTAAAATAATATAAAATAAATAAATAAAGAGAGTTTTAGAACTATCAAGTTGTACTACTTGTGTTCTAACAAACTCAAAAATTAAAAGTAGTTACATCTAATAAATAAGTTGATTTTAGATTAGCTCATTAAAATAAATGAATGAATGACTAAATAAATAGAATAAAAATAAATAAAATAAATAAATAAATAAATAAATAAATAAAAGAGAGTTCTAGAACCATCAAGTTGTACCACTTGTGTCCTAACAACTCAAAGATTAAAAAGATATTGCATCTAATTAATCTTTAAATAAAATATTTTATTAGTGTTTTTCTCTTTATAATTAATATTTTGAGTTTGTTTTTAAAACTTGATATGTGTTTTTTTACTAACTCTTAATGGGCTGAGTCTAAATAACATGTTTAGTTTTTTTACTAACTCTAAATAGGCTGAGTCTAAATAACATGTTTAGTTTTTTTACTAACTCTAAGTGGGCTGAGTCTAAATATCATGTTTAGTTTTTTTACTAACTTTAAATGAGCTGAGTCTAAATATCATGTTTAGTTTTTTTACTAACTTTAATTGGGCCGAGTCTGAATAACTCGAGCCCAACTACATCCAAATGAAAAAAACGAAAACCCTAGCTACATGGAGGGCGGCCGCGGTTAGTGTTAACATAAAACACAACTAAAAAGCATTGGAGAGATAGAAGCAACAAAGAATGAAGGAGAAAAAGAGATACCGAGATGAGGCTGCGAGAAGGATGATCGGCTCGTATGCCTTGAAACGGAAATTCTTAGGCTCGATGAGAGAGAAGACGCGACGGCGCTAAGAAAGGGTATCACCGTTCCGGTGCAACGCGACCGTGATAGGTTTGTGATTTCTAATCTTTCTTTTATATTTCATTCATAATGTTATCTTAAAAATAAAAACTTTGCTCATCTGTTTGTTGACACTCTCTCTCGCTTTCTCCTTTTCTTTTTCTTTGTGCGTTTTTTAGTAGTGTTAATCTTAGATTCTCCCCCTTTTTTAAACAAAATGGGGATGTATCTATATATTTTTTTTATTTGTCTAGTTGCTTTCTTTGCTTGCCTTGGTTGTTCTCTATCAATTTCTTGTTTAATATTTTGATTTCTTTGCTCATCATCTGCATTTTTCTGCATCTTTAATGCCTTCATTATTTGTTCTGATATGTTCGTTGCTGAGCTTTTATTTGTCTTTTAGTTTCTTTTTTTTAAACTCAAAAATTTGTCATTTAGTTCTGCATAAAGTGTACCAAGACTGACTTGAAAAAAAATGTTTTGATGTTTCTCTAATTAGTTGCAAAGCAAAGGTCAATGACACTGCATATAAAACAGAAAGGCAACAACCACAGGGCTAAACACTGCATCAGCAATAGAGATGCAACAACAGCAACAAAATAGAGCCAAAGGCTTAATTTAGTTTGGTTTAAATCTTATTGTAATTTAATTTGATTTAATATTTAGGGTTGCAATTTGATTGTAATTGTAATTTAAAAATTATTGCCTGATTTGGTATTGTAAATTGATGAGATTACTTATTGTAAACATATTTACTTCTTTTTTTAATATATATTTTCCTTTTTGATTTACTCTTGAGCTAGTTGGACAAAATTAGGGTATTACAACTGCCCCTATTTAATTATATTTTACTTGAAAAATATGAAAATAGAATAACAATGGTATTCGTTTTCATGTTATCAAGTAAAAGATAAGTATATATAAGGACCTAAATTTTGTCTAATAACGAACACAAGTATTAAAGTGAATTTGAAATGTTAAAGTGAGAATGATGCAAAAAAAAATAAAAAAATTTAGATGTGCAGAATAATCGTCTTCGGATTAATTATTGATGCATAGATCGACAAAAATAAAGATGATCGTCTTCGGATTGGTTACCGATGCGTAGATCTATAGAAATTAAAAATGATCGTCTTCGGATTAGTTACCGATGTGTAGATCTATAGAAATTAAAAAATGATCGTCTTCGGATTGGTTACCGATGCGTAGATCTATAGAAACTAAAAATGATCGTCTTCAGATTGGTTACCGATGCGTAGATCTACAGAAATTAAAAATGATCGTCTTCGGATTGATTACCGATGCGTAGATCTATAGAAACAAAAAAAGATCGTCTTCGGATTGGTTACCGATGCGTAGATCTATAGAATTTAAAAATGGCCGTCTTTGGATTGTTTACCGATACGTAGATCATAATTGGTCCAATCTTGAAGGTAGATAAAGAGGATAAGTATATGATACTTGCAATTCAAACGATAAGGTATGAATGATTCATGCATGTGTGATGCATTGAGTATAGGTAAAGTGTCAATGAAGATGAATGGATCATGTGAGTATGAGTAAATTATGTATGGCATTATAGATAAAATTTTGTTCTTTTATTTGATTCCCCGATCCTTATGCTATTGTCTGTCCCAAGATTCAATGGATGAATAAAGACAAATATTGTTTCCACATGATGACTCTTTCGTATCTATCGAATGACCGCTTTTTCGAAGTGAAGCAGAAATCCATTGTTTAAAATGATTATCCTCCTTATTATTCTTCACACACTTATATATCTTGAGAATCAAACGAGTTCCCGTGTATATTTTCAAGTGTCAAAATGTTTAAAATATTTTTTATATTTTCACATATTTCAAATTCCAACATTTATTATTATAAAACAAAATTTAAAACAATAGAACACTCAATAATGAAACTGGATTGGTATATAAAGAGTGTAAAGTACAACATCGAATGACAATATTGGAAAATGTACATTGTTACATTGAAAGAAAAACAATTTAGGTATGGGTTACAATGTGGGGACGAGTATGTTTAATTTAGGTGGAGACATAACAAACACTAGTCATTCTTGTAATTTAGGAATCCTAATAATCAGCTTCCAAGAATAATAATTGCCCCAGATTGAAATGCTTGATTTTTTTTTATCCCTAATTTTTGCACTGCTCTTCCAAGTTTCCAATCCATCGGGATGCTCTAATTTTTTGTCTAGGTCGCCTTTTCAGGTTTTCAACCTAGCGAGCTCATCATTTTTTTTTAAGCGTAATATTTTTTGACTGCATCTGAATTTACTAGAAATGGAAGGTCCCCTCCATCCATTTCTGCGAGTATTAGAGCTCCCCCAGAAAAAGCTTTTTTCATAACATATGGTCATTCGTAATTCGGAGTCCATTTTCCACGAGAATCCTTTTTTATGGGCAATATTTTCTTTAACACCAAGTCCCCTTCTTGAAACTCTCGAGGACGAACTTTTTTCTCGTATGCCTTTTTAAGTCTTTTTTGATATAGCTGGCCATGACATAGAGCTATCATTCTTTTTTCTTCTATGAGATTTAATTGGTCACATCGTGATTGAACCCACTCAGCCTCTTCCAGTTTTGTTTCCATCAAGACTCTGATCGAGGGAATTTCAACTTCAATGGGAAGTACCGCTTCCATTCCATGCACCAATGAGAAAGGAGTTGCCCCTATTGAGGTACGAACAGAGGTTCTATAGCCATGTAATGCAAATGAAAGCATTTCATGCCAATCCTTATATGTCTCTACCATTTTTTGTATGATTTTCTTGATATTCTTATTTGCTGCTTCTACAGCTCCATTCATTTTTGGACGATATGGCGAAGAATTATGGTGCTGAATTTTGAAACTATCACACAACTCCTTCATCATTTTATTATTCAGATTGGTCGCATTGTCATTGATTATCTTATTTGGTAAGCCATATCGACAAATCAATTCTCTTTTGATGAATTTGACAACCACGCTTCTCGTCACATCAGCATAAGAAGCGGCTTCAACCCATTTTGTGAAATAATCAATAGCTACCAGGATAAATCGGTGACCATTGGAAGCTTTAGGCTCGATGAGTCCAATAACATCCTTCCCCCACATTGAAAACGGCCATGGTGATGTTAAAACATTCAAAGAGGTGGGCGGTACATGTATTTTATCAACATATATTTGACATTTATGACATTTCTTTATGTAACTAAAGCAATCAGATTCCATAGTCAACCAATAATAACCAGCCCTCAAGATTTTTCTTGCCATTGCGTGTCCATTTGCATGAGTTCCAAAAGAACCTTCATGAACCTCTTGAATAATTTTCTCTACTTCTGCTTGATCCACACATCTGAGGAGAACCATATCATGATTTCTCTTGTAAAGCACATCACCATTTAAGAAGAAGTTCATTGAGAGCCTCCTCAAAACCCTCTTGTCGTTTTCTGAAATACTTGATGGATATTCCCTATTCTTAACATAGGATTTGATATCATAAAACCATGGTTTGCTATCAAGCTCTTCTTCTATCGATAAGCAATATGCTGGCTTATCCTTTTGTTGAATTTTTATGACCGGCATATCCTGACCGACACTTATTTTGAACATTGATGACAACGTGGCCAGGGCATCAGCCAATTGGTTTTCTTCTCGAGGAATATGGTGAAAAGTGATATGCTGGAAGTGTTCTACCAATTCTTTGATATGGGTATGGTACCGAATCAATTTGGAGTCTCGAGTTTCCCACTCTCCTTTTGTTTGATGGATGACCAAAGATGAGTCTCCATATACCTCAAGAACTTTTACCTTTGATTCAATGGCTGCTTGAATACCCATGACACATGCCTCATATTCTGCAATGTTGTTTGTGCAATCAAAACACAATCTAGCTGTAAATGGAGTGAACTGGTTCTCTGGGGAAATCAAAATCGCTCCAATCCCATGTCCTAATGCATTAGAAGCACCATCAAACACCAAAGTCCATTTTTCTTTATCAGATGATTTGGTCTCTTCAAATAAAGTCATGATACCTTCATCTGGGAATTCACATTGCATTGATTGATAATCTTCTATAGGTTGTTGGGTCAAATACTCTGCTAGGGTGCTTCCTTTGATAGCTTTTTGTGTAACATATACCAAATCGTATTCTGATAACAACATCTGCCAACGGGCAATCCTTCCAGTAAGAGCAGGTTTCTCAAAGATGTATTTAATTGGGTCCATTTTAGACACCAACCAAGTTGTATGACATAACATGTATTGCCTCAACCGACGAACGGCCCATGCTAATGCGCAACATGTTCGTTCAAGCAGTGAATATCTTGTTTCACAGTTGGTGAACTTTTTACTCAAATAATAAATAGCATGTTCCTTCTTACCAGATTTATCATGTTGCCCTAGTACACAACCCATTGACTCGTCAAGTACTGTTAAGTACATGATAAGTGGTTTTCCCAGAATTGGAGGCACTAATATTGGAGGTTTTGACAAGTATTGCTTAATCTTTTCGAAAGCTTTTTGACAATTCTCATTCCATTCAACCTTTTGGTCTTTGCGCAACAACTTGAAAATTGGCTCGCATGTAGCAGTGAGATGCGATATGAACCTGGCAATGTAATTCAATCTGCCCAAAAAGCCGCGAACTTCTTTTTCCGTGTGTGGAGCGGGCATTTCTTGTATTGCTCTTACTTTATCTGGATCCACTTCTATCCCTTTTTGACTAATGATAAACCCAAGTAACTTGCCTGATCTTACACCAAAAGTGCATTTAGAAGGGTTTAAACGGAGTTTGAACTTCCTTAGTCGGACAAACGACTTTTGAAGGTTAACAACATGGTCTTGTTCGGTCCGAGATTTTGCAATCATATCGTCCACATAAACCTCTATTTCTTTATGCATCATGTCATGAAACAAAGTTACCATTGCTCTTTGGTAGGTTGCCCCAACATTCTTCAATCCAAATGGCATCACTTTATAACAGAAAGTCCCCCATTGTGTTATGAATGTAGTTTTCTCCATATCCTCAGGAGCCATCTTGATTTGATTATATCCTGAGAAACCATCCATGAAGGAGAAAAGAGAATATTAAGCAGTGCTATCTACTAGGACATCAATGTGGGGCAAAGGAAAATCATCTTTTGGACTAGCTTTATTTAAATCCCGATAATCAACACACATTCGAATTTTTCCATCTTTCTTTGGAACCGGAACAATGTTAGCAACCCATTGAGGATATTTTTCCACAGCTAAGAAACCAGCATCAAATTGCTTCTTGACTTCTTCTCTAATTTTAAGTGACATATCAGGCCTCATCCTCCTCAATTTTTGCTTAATTGGGGCACATCCAAGCTTGAGTGGTAGCTTGTGTTCAACTACGTTAGTGTCTAGCCCAGGCATATCCTGATATGACCATGCAAAGATATCCACATAATCAAATAAAAGTTTGACCAGCTTTTCTCGTTCACTTTCTTTCATAGACATACCAATTTTAATTTCTTTCTTATCATGTTCAGTCCCGAAATTGATCACCTCAACAGGTTCTTGATAGGGTTGGATTATCTTAGCTTCCTGTTCAATTAACTTTTCCAATTCTGGGGGAGGCTCACAATCGTCTTCGCAATCCTCATCAGCGTGATTAATTAGGTTTTCAAAATTACATGAAGGGTTTCTAGCGTTGTTATTGTCAACATGTTCATTTTCATCTCTGCATGGTTTAAATTAAAAAAAAAAAGGAAAAAAAAATGAATAAAGATTGCTAAAAAGGAAAACAAAAACAACTAGAGAATTCAAAAATGCATTTATTAATAATAAATACGGAATTGAAATACATGTGCCCTATTAATTATCCTTATAGCCTTGGGCAGAGCAAAAGGAGTTAAAATACATAATTACTTTGAACATGAATTAACAAACACGGGAAACTCGATGATCTTCCAATTATTGAGATTGGTGTTTGGAGAACAAGGATACACCAATTTGGGGGTATCATCATCAACATGATCCTCTTCCACAACAGCCACTTGATCAGCATATATTATTCCAGCGCTTTGAAAGGTTTGATGAATGTCACAAATAGGGATCTTTTGTGAATTTGGTACCCGATTTTCCCAATGAGCTAGCTTGCTTTCTCGTTTTTCTTTTACAGCATCCTCTTGATCAGCTTTGGTAGGTACATATCCCAACCCGTACTTATCCTTCTTTTTTGGTATTTCTATCAATTTCCCGAATTTAACAAAAGTTCCTCCTTCCAACATGGATTTTGTAGACTTCAATGATATGGTAGATAGTTTTGGTTTTTTTAAACGAAATCCTTCACCCATGAAGACAACATTGGCGATTTCTAATGCTTGGAAGGAAGTTTCAATGACTTCCTCAGCTTCTTCAATGTATCCCGTAGAAGATAGATGGCTCATTATCATATCTTCTTCCCCAGATATTATCACCAGCTTATTGTTTAGTATAAATTTTAGCTTTTGATGGAGAGTGGATGTTACTGCTCCAGCAGCGTGAATCCACGGTCTCCCTAAAAGACAACTATACGCCGGCTTAATATCCATCACTTGGAAGGTTATGCCAAAGATATGGGGTCCGATTTGAATTGGAAGGTCAATCTCTCCAACAACTTGTCTTCTGGATCCATCAAAGGCTTTTACCACCATACTACTCGGCTTCAAACAAGCCCCGTCAACAAATAGTTTTGTTAGTGTTGATTTTGGCATGACATTTAACGATGAACTGTTATCAACTAGCACTCGTGCAAGAATATGATCATGACACCTCACAGAGATATGTAGTGATTTATTATGCTCCATCCCCTCAACTGGTAATTCAACATCGCTAAAACTCAAGCTGCTACTGGCAGTGATATTACCGACAACCCCATCAAATTGGTCGACAGTGATATCATGAGTCACATGGGCCTCATTTAAAATTTTCATCAGTGTCATTCGGTGCGCTTCAGAGTTTAATAACAAAGAAAGAATAGATATCTTGGAAGGGGTTTGATTTAACTGATCTACCACCTTATACTCACTTTGCTTTATAAACTTCAAAAATTCATTAGCCTCTTCTGTAGGCACTGTTTTTTTGCAAATTTTCGGTCCTTTTATGGCATGATACACAGTCTCCTTCCCTTTTTCGCTCTGACCGTCATGTTTCCTAAGTTGTTCAGGAGCGTATACTCGACCACTACGGGTCATTCCACCAATCCCTGAAATATTGGTGACATCAGTACCTTCATGTTTAGAGCTATCGCCTGATTGGTGGTTGAATAAATGGGATGTGACTTCATAACTCCATGGTACCGCCTTGTTGTTTTCATAAGGAAAAGAAGTTGGTGTTTGGACAATTATTGTATTTTTTCCACTATGAGTTGGCTTAGGATCCTCTTTTCTATAGAGGATTTCCAATGGTCTTGGAAAAAATCTATCATTTTCCATGCATGGTTCTATGGTCAATACGTGATTATCTTTTGTATACTGGTCTATCTCTTCTTCAATGAGATTAACAGTAGTATCTCCGTGACCCGACAAAGGATTATTCCCCACGTTGGGACCATCTTCCTTAAAGGTAACCCATTTTGCATTGATCAATTCTTGTACCTTAGTTTTAAGGCTTGACAATCTTCGATAGAATGCCCCACGGCTCCAGCATGGTATTCACATTTGGTGTTAGGATTATACCATTTTGGGAATGGTGGTTCTAGAGGTTTCATTGGCCTCAAGACTACCATTGAATTTTGGAGTAAGTGAGGCAATAATTGACTGTACGTGACAGGAATTGGGTCGAAACGGGTTATCTTTTTTTGATTGACAGGTGGTCTGTAGTGATTTGAGATTGGACTTTGGTTCCATTGACCTTGTTGGGAAAATGCGGTAGGTGGTGGTTGATAAAAAGTTGGTCTTGAAGGGTGATATTGAGGGTATGAAGCTTGTGTGGTTGCGGCTACATATGGATAAGGAATGTAAGGAGCTTGTGGTACCGGGGGCTGGAAGTTTAGGGGTCGATAAGAATTGATGGGTGGAAAATAAGAGACTATGGGGTTTACCATTATAGCGTTAGCGTCCCCTTCTTTCTTTTTTGTGAATGTCGGTTGGGGTCTTTTTATGGTAGTCGATGGACATACGATATTGCCACTCCTCATCCCACTTTCTATCCTTTCTCCTATCATGACAAGGTCAGAAAAGTTTGATGACATACTCCCAATCATCTTATCATAAAAAGGCGACTGGAGAGTATCCATAAACATGCCAACCATCTCTTTTTCAAATAGAGGAGGTTCTACTTGTGATGCCATTTCCCTCCACCGTTGCGCATATTCTTTGAAAGCTTCATTGTCCTTTTTCAATGAATTTTGCAATTGCATCCTATCAGAGGCCATGTCAATGTTGTACTTGTATTGCCTCAAGAAGGCATCAGCCAAGTCTTTCCAAGAACGAATACGGCTTCGCTCTAGATGCATATACCAACTTAACGATGCCCCACTCAAACTATCTTGAAAAAAATGAATGAGAAGTTTATCGTTATGAGCATGAGAAGCCATTTTTCTGCAATACATAGTTAGATGATTTTTAGGACATGTGTTGCCTTTGTATTTTTCAAAGTCAGGAACCTTGAATTTTGGAGGGATAGTCACATCAGGAACCAAACACATGTCGAAAGCTTCGAGACCATAGACATTATGCCCCTCAATTGCTTTGATCCGCTCTTCTAAGACATGAAACATTTCCTTTGATTGTGTATCATCCCCAATGTGAGATTGATGTCAATTCCCGTTAACATCAAAATTAGGCACTTGAGGTACACTATATGGAATATTTTCTATGGGTATAGTGTTTTGGGGTGGCACATATCCCAGATGAGGAGGAATTTGTGATTGATTTAAGTTTTGGGGGTTGGCAGCTGAGTGGTTTTGATTATTTTCTATGGGGTTGATGATTCCAGACGGAGTATAACCAGGCGGGATACCATATATAGGAAATTGCATAGCTGCTGTGCGGAATTGTTGGTTAGTCGGGGTAAAACCCGATGGGTGAGAAGGAGTAGTTTGGTGTTCTTCATTTACAATCGGAGGATCCCCATCTGTATTCTCCTTCCTTGCCAAAGCCTGTATAGCTTCCAGAATTCGATCGATCTTTTCCTTCAGTTGATTGACATCCGCTCTTATTACCTCTTGGTTTTGCTCGAGTTCATCCATGATCTTAGAATTCGCGTGTGTTCGATAAGGGTGTCGGGGAATCAACTTTATTGATTTTTTCTGTTTTTTTTTATATATATAAAAAAGAATAAATAAATAAATAAATAAAATAAATTTTCTATGAATATTAAAATATGAATGTAATGGAAATGAAATCAATTAGTGAATTATGATAGTTGGATATTGGGGAATCATATGCCTTAGGTAATAGCAAGAACAAATTATTAGTGAAGAAAATATGAGGACTGGAAATCAAAATAGAAAATCCTTCATTGATAAGAGAAAGAGTACATCATATTTAAATTAAAAAACTACATTGACTGTGGGATTTCAATCTTCTCTTTTGATAGGACAAACAATCTTCTCCTCCAATTCTTCTACCAAATTTGTTGCAATATTCGACGAACTGGTAGACTTTGACTGGAGTATTCAATGGATGCATTACCGCATCAATCTCTCTTAGATGCTTAAGAATTTTTAAGACTGCTTGATTAGCAAGCATTGCCAATTTTGAAAAGCAGTCTTTCCAATGTCTTCCTTTATCTTCAAGCTCTTTATAGACCTCTTGATTCTTTAATTGAGCTAGCAACATCATAAATCGATCCTCCCAATATATGGTTTCGTCCTTTAGGTCACTATAGATCTTTTCTTGGTAATCGATGTAATTCTTCAGCTCACTAGAATTCTCCATTTCTATTCTTAGTGCGTCTTGATGTTTTGAGAGTAATTCTTCAATTTCTTCATTGTGTTGCCTCTCATTCCTTACTTGACTCTCATACTCAGCTACCATTTCTTTCAGTTGTTTCTTTAAATCTTCAAACTCTATTTTTATCTTCTTCTCAGAGCTTGCTAATTTTGTCCACAACTGCTTCCACATATAGGCCTCTTCGATAGCTGCATTCTTTTCTTGCCTTCGCACATCTAATTCTTCATTTGCACCTCTCAAACAATCTTGTATGTCAAGTTTATTTCCTTTTTCAACTTTCAACCTCTTGTTACTTCTTTCAATAAACTGACTTTTACAAGTGTTTTCTGATCGTAAGTTCTCATTCTCTTGGGAGACTTTTTCTAACTTCGCTTCTAGCTCTTTTTTCTCCTCTTCGAATTTCAACAATAATGCTTTGAGTTCTTCTATCTCTTCATTGGTAGCAAGAGTAGGTTCAGATATTTCCTGATCATTCGAAGGGGTACTGTGGAAAGGCAACTTGATTTCTTGGACCCTATTTTTGAGCCATTGTCGGTAGGGTTCTTTTGTGCTGCAACTTCTGCATCCAAGTACTTTTCCTTTTCTAATGACCTTTTCCCAAGCTCGACTTATCCTTCGCAACATCGGTGGGTCTACCATACCCGTATTGTGCAAAATAAAAGCTTCCAATGACTTATCATCTGGTTTTTCCAACATAGGGTAGCCAAGTTGTCTCAAAGCTATTGCTGGATTGTAATTAATACATCCTTTGGTTCCCATGAGAGGCACATTTGGGAAATCTCCGCATTGAAATATTATTTCCTCCACCCCTTGTTCTCTATGATACCATGAAATTGTGTCCCCAGTAAGGCTAGCTATACTCTGAGACCATTCACGATTATTTTTAATTCGAACATCATACCCTCTTTTGAACATATGAGACATGAACCAAATATACAGCACTGGAGCACAACACAAAATTATTCCCCCTTTCTTCTCATGTCGCATATGTAGAGAGTAGTAGACATCAGCAAGAATCGCGGGAACTGGATTTTGATTATATTTGTTAAAAGCTAAGAAGACATTGATGGCAGCAAAATCTATAAAATTATCAAGCTTTGGGAATAAAACAATGCCATAAATAATCAGAGCCAAAACATCTATAAAACTACTCCATTCTTTTTTAGCGGCTAAATCATGGCACTTTTGCTCTAGATATTTCCTTGAAAAGCCATGAACAACTCATTTTTCCTCTTTTGTACTGGCCAACTCTCTTATGTTGATTTTTAATACTTCAGATATTGCATCCGATTGCGGTGGTTGCCCAGTATACCGATAAGGATTTTCTTTCTCTAAGGGGTAACCTAATATTCGTTCAAATTCCTCTAATGTCGGGGCCAACTGAAAGTCTTGAAAGGTGAAACATCTTAAGAGAGGGTCGTAATACTAAGCCAAAGCCGTGAGGGCCCCTGTTTGCACATTTACTGCCAAGAGATTTAGGATCTTCCCATATTTGAGAAAGAAACTATCACGGTGTATAGTTTTCATTTGATTGTTGATGTCTCTTAAACTTTTCAAATCAAGTTGTTTGAACTTTAAAAGTAAAGTTTTTCTTTTTTCTGATCCCATTGTCTACTTTAATTTAACACGTGACTAAGATTCTTATGATTCCCCAATAATCCTGAAAATTGATGCAAAATGCCGAATTATTTTCAAAAGAAACAATGTCATGAGATATGAATGCAATTATGTAGAATGACAATTGTGAATATATAACATTTTGAATGAATGTATGAGGTATTTTACTTATATAAATATTCTTATGATGAAAGGGTCTATTGGCTTATGCAGTGAAATTCTCACAAGGGTGGCTCTATAGTTCTAAACACGGTTCCTAGAGCCAATAATCTCATTTTGGAATATTGTCAACAACAATAGGTAAACTATTTGGAGTGACAATGCCCTCAATAAAATCAAACTCTAGGTGAGATTTTCATGCTAACCAAACAGGATGTACATCCCGAAGGCTACCACTACACAATCTCGAAACTAAACTTAAGTTTTGTTCAAACCCGGGGTGTAAGGTTCCACTCATAAGTGTGTGTCTTAGTAAAAGTGTAGGGTGTGAAACAAGTATAATTGAATAACTCCATGACGATAATAAAACATATATACATAATAAATAAATAAACAGATTAATAAATAAATAAATAAATGGATAAATGAATAAATGAATAAATGAATAAATGAATAAATGAATAAATGAATAAATGAATAAATGAATAAATGAATAAATAAATAAATAAATAAGAATAATCAACAAGCTTAAAAATATTATAATGTCAACTAATACATATTAAGAAATAATAAACGCATAAAATAAAAGAAAATAAAAAATAAACAAAAATAAAAATAAAAAGTTAAAAATTATGCACAATTAATTTATTAGGCCTGACTCTCTAAAATATCCCCAACGGAGTCGCCAGCTGTCGCGGCCTAAAATTTCGAGTGTTTCTCGAATTCAATGGAGTCGCCACCAAAATTTATTTTAAAATAGGGAAAATATTGGGAAACCCTTAAAAATAAAAATAAATGGTCTTTGAAACCAAATTTGAGTTCGGGAGTCGATTATGCGTAGGGAAGGTATTAGCACCCTACGACATCCATTAAAAATGATTACATATAATTAATTGTGCCAAATTAGTTTTAACAAATAAATATGTACTTAACAAAAAAAAGAAAATTTTATTTATGTGCTTGACAAGAATGTAATCTTGCTCCTACGTATCTCCCGGTGCGATGGAGAAATCAAAGCTACGTAGTTCTTGGTTAAAAAAAAAATACGGACGTGTTGAGTGTGTTTTAAAGAAAATTTATCTTGTGATAAAAAAAATGTTTTGACAAAAATAGAAAAAATAAAAGAGTTTTATTTGAGTAAATATTTTATAATATGAGTTTTAGGACGGTCAAGTTGTACAATTTGTATCCTAAAACTCAAGGAATAAAGAAGATGTCACATCTAATTTAATCCTCTAAAAATATATTTTATTACTCTTGATTTTTAAATGGAGTTTCAAAACTACCAAGTAGTACAACTTGTGTTTTAACAACTCAAAGATAAAAAAAGAGTTACATCTAATAAATAAATTAATTTTAGATTAGTTCATTAAAATAAATGAATGAATGACTAAATAAATAGATTAAAATAATATAAAATAAATAAATAAAGAGAGTTTTAGAACTATCAAGTTGTACTACTTGTGTTCTAACAAACTCAAAAATTAAAAGGAGTTACATCTAATAAATAAGTTGATTTTAGATTAGTTCATTAAAATAAATGAATGAATGACTAAAAAAATAGATTAAATAAATAGAATAAAAATAAATAAAATAAATAAATAAATACATAAATAAATAAATAAATAAATAAATAAAAGAGAGTTCTAGAACCATCAAGTTGTACCACTTGTGTCCTAACAACTCAAAGATTAAAAAGATATTGCATCTAATTAATCTTTAAATAAAATATTTTATTAGTGTTTTTCTCTTTATAATTAATATTTTGAGTTTTTTTTTAAAACTTGATATGTGTTTTTTTACTAACTCTTAATGGGCTGAGTCTAAATAACATGTTTAGTTTTTTTACTAACTCTAAATGGGCTGAGTCTAAATAACATGTTTAGTTTTTTTACTAACTCTAAATGGGCTGAGTCTAAATATCATGTTTAGTTTTTTTACTAACTTTAAATGGGCCGAGTCTGAATAACTCGAGTCCAACTACATCCAAATGAAAAAAACGAAAACCCTAGCTACATGGAGGGCGGCCGCGGTTAGTGTTAACATAAAACACAACTAAAACGCATTGGAGAGATAGAAGCAACAAAAAATGAAGGAGAAAAAGAGATACCGAGATGAGGCTGCGAGAAGGATGATCGGCTCGTATGCCTTGAAACGAAAATTCTTAGGCTCGATGAGAGAGAAGACGCGACGGCGCTAAGAAAGGGTATCGCCGTTCCGGTGCAACGCGGCCGTGATAGGTTTGTGATTTCTAATCTTTCTTTTATATTTCATTCATAATGTTATCTTAAAAATAAAAACTTTGCTCATCTGTTTGTTGACACTCTCTCTCGCTTTCTCCTTTTCTTTTTCTTTGTGCGTTTTTTAGTAGTGTTAATCTTAGATTCTCCCCCTTTTTTAAACAAAATGGGGATGTATCTATAGATTTTTTTATTTGTCTAGTTGCTTTCTTTGCTTGCCTTGGTCCTTCTCTATCAATTTCTTGTTTAATATTTTGATTTATTTGCTCATCATCTGCATTTTTTTGCATCTTTGATGCCTTCATTATTTGTTCTGATATGTTCGTTGCTGAGCTTTTATTTGTCTTTTAGTTTCTTTTTTTTAAACTCAAAAATTTGTCATTTAGTTATGCATAAAGTGTACCAAGACTGACTTGAAAAAAAATGTTTTGATATTTCTCTAATTAGTTGCAAAGCAAAGGTCAATGACACTGCATATGAAACAGAAAAGCAGCAACCACAGGGCTAAACACTGCATCAGCAATAGAGATGCAACAACATCAACAAAATAGAGCCAAAGGCTTAATTTAGTTTGGTTTAAATCTTATTGTAATTTAATTTGATTTAATATTTAGGGTTGCAATTTGATTATAATTGTAATTTAAAAATTATTGCCTGATTTGGTATTGTAAATTGATGAGATTACTTATTGTAAATATATTTACTTCTTTTTTTAATATATATTTTCCTTTTTGATTTACTCTTGAGCTAGTTGGACAAAATTAGGGTATTACAGTTTAAAATAATGATTAAAATAACTTTAGATTTAAGCTTTATAATTTTAACTACAATCTCCTTTTACGCCTTAGATTTTGTTCATTATAATTAAAAATGAATAATATATATATTAGATGATAGATTTATTTTAATCATTATTTTATACTAATATAATTGTAGTTAATATTATAATAATTTTATTTAAGTATAATATTATATTAGTAAGTTTTTTGAAAAAGAAATTGAAAATTAATTTAATAATAATAAATAGATAAAACTAAAGATTAATAAATTTTAAATTATTGAAGTGAAATTATTTTAACCATTACTTGACAAGTTTATTATTAATAAAGATCAATTTGTATGTTATTTTATATTTAAGGTGAATTTTGAATATTGTAGGGATGAAATTTAAAAAGATATTTTTTTAGAGACTAAAATCGAAAAGTGTTATATTTAAGGACAAAAAATATTTTTTTTTAATATTACAGAGATGTAAACTAAAAATAAAATTAGGAGGATCAAAATAAAAAAAAATTATATTTACAAAGATAAAAAACATATTTAAACCTTTTTATTTTAATTAACTAATAAAATATATATTTTAACTAATAAAATACTCGTGCTTACGTTGTTATTATAATTTTTTTCTCTGATAATAATTAAAGAAAATTAATTAAATAAATAATATATTATTTATACAATAAATAAATGATTTATATTTTATTATAATTAATAATAAACAAATAGATTTGAAATTGATAATAAGTTGTAATACTTTTTCTGTTCTTTTTTCAAGTAAAATATATTTGATCAAAAGTACAATAAATATTGTGTTGCAGCCTAATATTTGGATTGTTTCTCGAATTTAATGAGTCGCCACCAAATTTTATTTGAAAATAGGGAAAATATTGGACATCCGTCAAAACATGCGTGAATTTGCTCTTACCCGGTACAATGGAGAAATCAAAGCTATGTAGTTTTTGGTTAATGCGAATGTATTGATTGTTTTTGAAGAAAATTTGTTTTGTGATAAAAACGTTTTGACGAAAAAAAAAATAAAAGAGTTTGATTTAAATATGTGAGTTTTATGACAATCATGTTGTACAACTTGTGTCTCAAAACTCAATAATAAAGATGTCACATCTAATTTAATCCTCTAAAAAAATATTTTATTATTCTCAATTTTTAAATTGAGTTTCAAAACCACCAAATAGTATAACTTGTGTTTTAACAATTCAAAGATTAAAAAAAAAAAAAAAGTTACATCTGAATTATCAAATTTAAAAAGTTAGTTTTATATTTGTTTATTTAAAAAATAAATTTTACAATTATCAAGTTGTATAAATTGTGTTCGGCTACTCATGAATTAAATCTAATTAATTTTTAACAAAATATTTATTTGTAATTTTTTTTATGAAAATTTATTTATTTATTTATGAAACAAATTAATTTTAAAATTATAAAAAGAAACTAAATGGGTTGAAATCTCAAACATATAGATTTGCCTTTTTTTGTTTTCTTTTTTTAGGCTCAATTTATCATAAGTTCAAAATAACAAAAAGTTTAAAAGCAAGTAACCTTAAAAAAAAAAAAAAACTCCACTCTTGAAGAGAGAAAGGAGGGCTGCAATTGTTTGCAGAAAACACAAATAGGGAACATTGAGACAAATAGGGAGCAACAGCTTGCCGGAGCTTATGGCGGCAACAGCTGGATATTCATAAAAACGCGATTTCAAAAGATAAAACTTATAAATTTGATAGTATTAATACTATAAGTCTCCTTCATAGATAAAACTGATCATTCATAGATACTTTGCATAGAAGAATGTGGTTGGTTTTGAGTAAAAAAGAATATTGGTTGGTTTTGAGTAAAAAAGAATATTGGTTGGTTCTCTTAAAATACAAAACTTGTGTGACTGAGGGATACATTTTGATACAAATGGAAAAAAAAAACAAAAAATTAGAAAGTAATGTTTGCAGAAAATTATAAAAGTCTTTAATTCGTAGTTGTTGGATTAATCTACAATTATCTCAAAAATAATTTAAACACTGTCATTTAATATTAGAATGTTGAATATTACATGGATTTAATTAATAGTCGGCTATTATAGAGAGAATTTGTTTTTGAGGTAAATGAAATTTATATTGTTGTGATTCTCCTATGCACAATAGTGTACGTATACATACATATATACAATATATGATTTTGTGGCAAAGTTAGAGAGTAGTGTAATAAAGAAGTTATAAGTTTCATTCATGCTCAACAAAATACTAATCATACTAATGACTAACATTCACCATTGAAAAAAATAATAATAAGTTAGCAGGACAAATTAATCAATTATTGTTAAAGATAATTCAAAAATAATATTTATATTCAAAAGTTACAAATAATAAACAATATAATGCCCAACATTGAAAGAAACAAACTAATTGATTTGAAAACATCCTTTTCTTGTTCCCAAATACTGCTAACAACATTTGCAATAGTACGAATAATTTGTTGCCAATTAAGGCTAACAACATTTGCGATCAAGAAGCTCCATATGACCAAAATGGTGGTAGGAATCGAATGTAAAACAAGAGTCACTTCCATAGTTGATGTTGCACTTGATAGCAATAGTAGGAATAAGGTTTGAAATATATTTTTGTTATTCTGATAAATCACAATACGACCAATCAGAAATTGAAAAAATATAACAAGAGCGAAGAGAAAGAACTTAACAACATTGTAATGTTCTTCCATGAATTTATCACCATAAGACGACATCTTTAATGTAGAGAAGATAGTCAATAGCAAATATAATATCAATGAGGTTGTGGCTAAAATCTTATAGCTATAATCCTCTGGTCCAATGAATCTGCATACATATATATATTCTTTAGATCACATTTATAAGTAAAAAATAAATGACTCATTTTACTTATACAAAATAATACACACCTAAGTAAAAACCATTAGATTAGATGATAAAACAAATTATTTATATTCAATATTACCATCAAGTTATTTTGCATGAACTATGATTTTAATATTTAGAAAAAAAAGCTAAAAAAAACAGTGAAAGTAAATTAATTAAAGATATTAAATACCTTGGTGTAATTGAATCAGAAGAGTTAAATTCTTCCATTATAATCATTTGATCTTGGTTGCGCTATTTCACTATAACAATAACAATAACCATTGAGATTCATAAATTTGTATATAATGTTTTAGAATTGCAAGTAAGTAATTAAAATCGAAAAACAATAAGATTAAATTAAAGAGGTGGAGTATCTTGGATAACAGTACTTTATGGAATCACTTAATTTTTGAAGGAATATTGGATTACATAACAAAAAGATTAGGAAATCTGTTACCATTAAGAACGTGATGCGAAAAAATAGGAAGTAAGTTAAATAAGAGAAATTGTGGCAGTCAAAAATACGTGATGAAAACAGTTATTGAGACAGTTACATCTTCCTACTATTGCTATCAAGTGCAACATCAATATACTTTTTAGATTATTTGTTTTTTCATGCTTTAACGTTTTTATAATTTTTAAGAGATTTATAGTTTTTTATACTGTATTTAAAGTATATATGATTTAATTTTATTTATCAATTTCAATTTTCCTAAGGTGAAAATTGATACTCTAGAGTTTTGTTCTTGTATTGTCTAATTTGGAAATGTACTTTTGAATAAATTTTATTTTTCAAATGTATTTTTAATTAAAATTGAGTTTTCTTTAACGTAATTTATATTTCAATTTTTTTTATTTCAAACGTTGTTTTATAAAATAAAATTTGTTTCAATTATATAATCAAATATATTTTTTTAAACGTGTAATAAATATATATTTTATTATAATATGGCAGAACAATATTACAAAAATATTGATTATATTATTTTTGACTAAACGTACGTGAATTTAGATATAAATTAATTTTAATTTAATAATAAACTAAGCATAACGTTAACCCCATTTTTATATAAATTATCCAGTCAACTAAAATTTAAAGTAATCCAAGAATTACTACCCTAACCAGGGACATATCTACATAGGAGTAGGACATGACTCATGAGGTGTACACCTCCACCTCTGAGTTTTTAAAAATGCATATATACCCTTATATTATTTTAATTTATTTTAACTTTGAACACCCTGAAATATTTTATTTGCACCTACACCCAAAGCCAAGCGTCTCAAATCAATTTCAGTTTACTCATTTCACAATACAAAATTCTCTCTCTAACTCTGAAATCTCCACCAGCCTCTCCGGCGCCGCCGCCACCTCTGTCCTTCTCTCTATTTTTTGCCTCAAAAAACAGTGAACAATCAATAAGGTAATCAATCTCAAAAATTCATTTTGTAGGGTTTTGTGATTTTTTTATATAACTCTAATTGTGATAAATCGGTTGATTGACTATGCAATTGGGACTATTATGAATATATTTATGTTGTGAAATCATTGTTGGTTTTTTTTTTTGTTGTAGTATGTGAAAAATTGCTATTTTTATTGAATGTTGGTTGATTTGTCCCATTATTAATTTGTTCCTATATTAATAATTTGTTACTTCCATTTGATGTTAGTAGAATTTTTTTTTTTTTTTTTCAGGATGAGTATTGAAATATCAGTTATTATTCAAGAGTTACTGTTTAGAAGAATGATGAAGGTGTATTATAGTATGTGGATGGAAAAAAAAGGAAGTTTGAAAAGAATTGGATGTGGATACATTTAATGTCTTTGACATTCAAGAAACGGTGAAAAACTTTATGTTCTACCATAGACTATATGAAATAATGTGAAGGTACTTGACTTAGATTTGGATGATATGATAATATTAGAGAATGACAGAGATGTAATGGAAATGACAAGGATGACATTGAAGTGGGAACAAAATTGATATTTATTGTGATCCCATTAATGATGATCTTGAGCCTATTTTTGTCACTATCTTGTAGTCAATAGAATAATGTGGTTGGAGAATAACAAATGGCTGAAAAGGAACGGATGTGGTTGAGAAGGAACAAGTGGTTGGGGAGGAAGAATTGGTTGATTTGTTTGATGAAATATAATTTATTATTCAACAATTGATGAAAGTGATATGAGTATAGTAACTATAAGCTTCCTCGTTGTGTTAGTTTCGATGAGAGTGTTGAAATATAAAAAAGAACAGTACAAAGACAAAAAAAAAGGTTACGACTCCAAGTAATGGAAAGAAAACAAGTAAAGGGAAGAGGAAGGTTGGGACTCAAGTAATAATTTTAAGTTTTAACTTTAAGAGGCATACCCAAAAAAATAGAGACTATTGTTGTTAGGGCAACAAACCTATCCATATCAAAAGGGTGTCCATGACCATGTCAGAGAAGATTATCTATCCTCTCATTGATTTTTTTTTTTTTTTTAATATTATGATTCTTGATATAAGTTATTGATAAAAGAGAAAAGATAAAAGTAATTTAAAAATTATTGATTATAGAGAGTTATTTACATCAAGGTTATGAACACTTCAATTGGATAAACAATTACATAAAATGACTAACTAACTAGTGTAACTAACTACCCAAGTTTACTACCTATCCAACTAAGATATCTAACTTCTCCACTCAAACTAGAAAAAACTATCAAGAAAAAAATGTCAAAAAAGGCCTTGATTATAATGAATCTTAAATGTCTAAATACATCACCTAAAGAATTTTGAAATGTCAAAAAAAAAAAAATATCCACTACAAGATTTTTGGGATGTAATATTGAATGAGTCTACACAATGCAAAATATTCTCTTGTTTTTTTTAACAAAATCTTGTGCGTAACTCATTGTTTATTAGTTTGGATTTCTAATTGAGAATTTAATTTTTTTTTTCAGAAATAAGAACAATCTTACTTTTGTTTTTGTTGATAAATGTTGAATCTAAAATCTACACTTTCCTGCAAGATTGTTGTATGTATTTTTTCTTATTGTCAATTTGATTAATATATTCTTGATTATTTTACATGTTTCAAAGATAGTCTCGATTAATTTTATTTTATAATATTAATTTTGAGTATATAATATATAACATTTTGCTTCAAATTTGTTACTCTAACACAATATTTTTATAGATTAATATTAAATAACATTTTATAAATTATAATTTAAATCAACTAAAATTTGACATTCTTAAGACTGAATTTGAAATTATGATTTCTAATTAATCAAAAAGAGAAATGTGTTATCTCATCTTGTTGGAGAGTTTTTTTTTTGCATTCATATATATGATACCAATAGTAATAGTGATATATGATAGATATTAATTAACAAGCTGAATCAATCTAATTGTATTGGACAAAGCATTGATTAAGAAGTGTCACATAATAGTAGTGAGTTAGGATTTAGAGGTTACTCAGAAGAAAAAGAAACCAATAAATTGATTAGATTTTTCATCAAGTTTAAAGTGACTAGAATACTAAATGCAACTAAAGCCAATAAAAAACAATTTATTAGGAACTCCATAAATGAAGAGGAACGACTTAATTGCAACTTGTATAATGATTGTTATTATCACCATAAGAAAGTTTGCTTAACTTAACTGAACCAATATCCTAATCCAACTGAATTGAACTAATATTAATTGAACGACATAAATAATTATAATTTAAACTAAATGGAACCAATATTCTCTTATACTATTTTTGTATCTTATTATAAGTATTTTTTTACGTTATTATTATTAAAAAAGTTGATAGAATAATTAAAATGTTTATTTTATGTTAATATTTCTACAATAATATTTATATTTGAAAGAATTAAACTTTATTTTTTATATTAGAAGACAAACTAATAATATTAATAAGGAATATATTTGAGAAAAAAATACCGTGTCATGCAGGTAGTCCTAAACCTTACCGTATTAGCCCACGATGACGTCTTTAGGGTCAGACTAAAAAGCCCTATTACATTTTGGGCTTGATATATTAAAACTTAAATATTCCTATTTAATATCAACATAAAATTAATTTACACAGATATTACATTAACTTCTTTTTAAAAAATGATAATTTAATAAAATATTTTTTTAATTTTTTTATTAATTTAAACACTTCTCTTAAAATAAAATAATCAAACAAATTAATTATTATAAAACAAATGTAGTAATATAATTTTGACGTATAAAAAATATATTAACCTAAAACCCAAATATTACTATTTTTAAGATAAATTGAGTTTTAAGATAAATTTACCTTGATAACTTAATATGAAATTAAATTTATAATAATAGTTATGTTTTTTATTGTTAATTTTTTAATTATAAAAATATATGTAAAGTTATAATATCAAAATTACAGAGAATGATTATTCATTAGAGATAAGATTAATTTTTTTAATTTATCATAGATTTCCTTCACCAAATTCATCTTATTCAACTTATGTAGAACCATAAACATGGAAAAATTGTACTTTTTTTAATCGTTTCTAATTTTTTATTCTTGTTTTTGTTTTAGAAGTTATCTTGTCATCACTATTTTTCAAATTTATTTATTATTTTTTTATACATCTATTATGTTAACAGAATATAATATTGTTCGAATGAATTATTGATGTGATCAAAACTATGTGCAACCATGTTCCCCTATCCTATTTGGTTAGTACTTATGGCCAAACGACTGGATAATGTGACGTAATTATATTGCTCTAAGTTATAATGAATTCAAATTTTAAAAAATACATTGCTCTAAGTTATAATGAATTCATATTTTAAAAAATACATTGCTCTAAGTTATAAATGCAACAATACACTACTAAACTACCATTGTTAACTTAGACAATTTGAGGAATATAATTTTTGTGTGTGGATCGTATAGCGAAGGAAAAGAGTGGGCTCAGCTTTAGATACACAATCTTTCATCTTTGATGGACCAAACAAAGTTCCAATCCTCTCATCCAATGGACTTGAATTGATAGCATCTAGAATGTACCAATTATCATATCTCAGGGTAAAAAGTTTCAAAACTTCTTTTCTCACTTCAAATATTCTAAAAAAACCTCTTATATTGAAATGTTATTTATAATTTAAATAAAGTAGTTTAAAGTTTTTGTGTTTTATTTGATTAAAATATAATATTTTAAAATAATTTATAATTATTAGAATTGTATTTTTTTTTATTAAAAGTCTTATTTTTAAAATTAGAATAGAACTTTCAAATTGTTTAAATTCTTATATAAAGTATATGAATGTTTATTTTTTTTATTCATGTAAAATAAATAAATGGATTTATTTATTATTGAAGTAAAATCCAATATCTATACACACCATTCGACATAGCATATTCAATTAATTAATAGTCGTAAGAAGATTGATATGTCGGGGTCTGAGTTTAAATTCGAATTTTTTACTTCTGTACACTTAAGGTATGTGAATCTAGCGACTAGACTATGGGATTCTAGCTACTAGATTATTTGACCAAACAAAGGTTGCGGAGACATTTGATATATTAGAGTGTGAGTTTAAACCTAATGCTTCTCTATATTCAGTTTAACTTTTATCGTTAAACTCTTTAATAAAAATCTCTAGAGAATAATTCCTAAATTACATGATTAATTTGTCTATATTCTTCTTATTTTTCAACTCTATACATGTATCACTTTTTTCTATATATGGTCCATTTTATATAGTAAATTTTGAGTGTGAACTTTTTATATTGAGCAATTTAAAAAATCGGGATAAATCGACCAATTGAACCCGAAACTAGCTAGGTCACCCGATTGATTTGATTTTAATTATACTACATTTTAATTGAATTCAGATTCAACTTATTGAACAACAATTCAGGCATGATTGGTTCAACCAATTTTGATTTTTTGCTTTTAATTTTTTTATCTAAATAAGTTTTTAGGTTAGTATTCGTCGTCTAATTTAACTATGTCAAACTAATTGAATCATGACTTGAAGGTCTCACCAATTTGATTTTCATATTTTTAAAACATTAAATAAAACATATCGTTTTCCTGCTTTTAAGTATAGTTGCATTCATATTATCATTTCCACAAACTTAAAAACCTCAACACGAACTCCATCTTGCCAATCTTGATTTGTAGCCAACAACATTTAGCAACATTAATTCCAGCAACATTTAGCAACATTAATTCCAGTTATCTCATGTCCAACAAAGAATGTATTTTTGCAATTATCTATCATGAATCTTTCTCGTGAGATAGAATTTGGGCAAAAAATTACTATCACCACCCTCACATTTATTTTCACTATCAAGTAGCATTTGTAAGAGATCATTCTCATCTTCAACATCACTTTGGCGTTGTTTTATGAGCTTTAATATCTTTGAGTTTATTTCTTTCTCTAATCTCTACATTAATCTATTTCTTTTGTTTGGAAAAAATGTAAAACAAATTATTATACCATTAGTATCTATCACTAACAATAATAAGATCATTATATTCTTGAAAAACAAATTATAATTATAATGTGAATCAATTAAAATCATTGTATATTTTTTCAAAAATTGAAGAAAAATGAATCATTATTAATTAAAATAGCACTAGTAGTCATTTTACAATAAAATTTGAGGATTCGAATTTAAATTCAAACACTACTAACAAATTGGGTCATTTACCTATAAATGTCTTTCTACGAATCTTTTTTTTTTTACCATATATTTTCTCATTAAAAATCATTGTTTGAACCTTCCCTCACCACTTTCTTGTGTCATAATTTTTTTTTGTTAATATGCATTTTTATGATAATCATATGTTGGGGCACGAAATATGAGACGTCAATGAGGCGAAAGAAATTCTACAAGATATCCACGATTGCTCTTATGGGATTCATATGAGCGGACATACTATGTCTAGAAAGATTATTCGAGCCGACACCTTGCCCGTTCTCGATGGGGGGCATAGACGTCATCAGAATGATTAAACCTAAAACATCAAATGGACATCACTTCATCTTGGTGGCAATCAATTACTTTACCAAATGGGTAGAGTTCGCTTTGTTCACCAATGTAACAAAAAAATGTAGTAGTCAAATTCATAAAAAAAAAAAAGGAATTAATATGTCGTTATGGCCTACCAATTAAGATCATTATTGAAATGATACAAATCTGAATAACAAAATAATAGATGAACTGTGTGTCATCTTCAAAATTCAACACCGCAACTCGTCTTCATACAAACCAAAAATGAATGGAGCATTTGAAGTAGCAAATAAAAACATTAAAAAAAATTGGTAACATATAAAGATTGACATGAGATATTGTCGTTTGCACTGCAAGAGTATTGCACGTTGATTCAATTGGGGCAACCCCTTTTTCCCTAGTATATGGGATGAAGGTTGTGCTACCCATTGAAGTAGAAATCCCTTCACTAAGAGTATTAATAGAAGTCAAACTAGAGGAGTCAAAATGGATACAAACTCGTTTTGATCAATTGAATTTAATTGAAAAAAAAAGGTTGACGGTCTTATGTCATGGACAATTATATCAAAAAAGACTAAAAATAACGTATAAGAAAAAATACGTTATAAGAAATCTATATTTGAGTTATAATTATTTAATTTTTACTTGAAAGTTGATTTAAAGTTTGTAAATATTTTAGTATTTTAAGTTATTTAAAAAATTTACAAAATAATTTTTATTTATTTGAAAGCACTTAGATATTTTTTAATTAAAAATTTTAATTTCATCTACATCGTATACAATTATTTTTTAAAAAATTCATAGTTAAATTTTAGGTTTTACATAGTTTAATTATGATTTTTAATTTTTACCCGATTTTATACGTTAGAGTATTTTTAAATATGAATTGTATCAAATGCAAGTTCAATTCTGAATCTAACCAATTGAAAGAGTGATAATTGAAGAAATAGATAAGATATGAGTTTTAATCCATATTAATTATAAATAA
>JBBPBS010001102.1:1031925-1071143 GCA_037974835.1 Cicer judaicum
GATTTAAGTTATGTGTATATTTTGTGTGTGAATATTAATAAATTTCTCTTGTGTAAATACATATAATGTGTTTAATATTAATTTTTCACGATCCAAAATAAATTAGTAATTTTAATATGAATAAATTTAGAAAAAATTAATAATAAAGACATTTAATAATTTACATAAGAATTTATATTTAGAGACACGAAATATTCTCAAATGATGCTCATAATTAGAGAATGATAAAGTATTAGTCTAAAATATAAGGAAAAACTAACTAAATTCAATTTAGAAAATATGTTCCTAAACAAAATAATTGTTATTTAAAAGCAAAACTTTATTTAATACTAACTTCATTAAAATATGTTCTCATACCAAATAAATAAAAACTTTATTTATTATTTTTAATTTGCTTACGTAAATATTTTAATTTATGATGGATCGGTTAAGAATGAAGTATATAATTAACTCCCATATTTAATTTCATTTTTTTAAGCAAATTTAATATTTATAATTAAATTATTATCAAATTTAATAAGTTAATGAGAGCAATCAGTACATTCTAATTTTTTATTGTTTAATTTCTTGAATGTTTACATGCTTGAGCCCTCTTTATCAATCAATGGATTGCACTGCACTTCACGGTTGAGAAAATATTATACCTCTTTTCAATTTAAAAATAACAAGTGACAATAAATCCAAAAAACCAATACAAAAGAATCTTGTAGAAGATCTTGTCTAATATTAGAATGTTATTGCAGAAGATATTGAATGAGTATGGAGAAAACACAATTTAAAATTATTATGGTGCACGAATAATTTCTGTCTTCTACCGGCGGATCTTATTGGAGTGGATAGGAGACACGTCACTTCTACATTTTTAAATTTTTTTATATATATATAATAAATTATTAAAATATATTTAAATTATATCTTTTTGAGTAATTTTTGTTTCTCTCTTCTTCCCTTATGTATATTTTATATTTGTTTTTCAACTTTTACAATTTATATTACTAAAATATAATAAAACTAATACAACAACTTCTATATATAAATAAATTATGTAATATAAAACGATAAACTAATTAATCTCGAATCAACAAATTCTAATCCCCTATTTAACAACTCAATTATTAACTATTAACAAGCATGCTAATCATTAATATATGATATACTATGATACTATTTTTTAACTGTGAATTAATTGTTTTAATTATATATGTATTTTGTTAGGAGTAACACGATATTTAAACATAAAAAAATTGATGCATTTTTTTTTAGAAATTTTTTTTGACAAAGATGAAAATTATAAAATGAATATATTTTATTTAATTGAATTATGTGAATTGCGTGATTTGTGAAAATTGTGTGACTTGTAAAAATTAAAATTCTAATTTTTTTTTTAACTTGTATGAATTGTGTGACACTCTAAAAATACTATATGACTTTTAAAAATTTCAATTATAATATTTAAATTTCAATTATAATATTTGTAGCCTCCTCGACTCTTCCAAATATTTTATATAAGATATGTCACTCGTCGTCGACTTCTTTAATGAAAACATAACCACGACGAAACTCTAAAAAACATACGAGGAAGTCTATTGAAAATTGAAAATTGCAAATGGAAAACGAAACACGCGTGTGAGGGTGGTAAATTATTCGCGTGTGAGGGTGGTAAATTATTGGGCTCATTTGCTCTTGAAATTATTAGAGTATTTTTAAATATGAATGGTAGATCATGCAAAGTTAGTTCTCAATCTAACCATTTGAAAAAGTGATAATCGAAGAAAAAGATGAGATGATGAGTTTTAATCCATATTAATTATAAATAATTAATTAGTGAAAGAGATTATTGATGTTTCTCAATAGAGTAATTTTTTAAAAAGTAATTTTACTTTATAATAATAAAAAAAAAAAACTATGATGTTCAATATTTTCTATAAGTACCCCTCGAGTATTTTAAGTATATTAAAAAAAAGTTGATGATTTAAATGATGTGTATATTTAATCATTTCACTTTCTGTTTCTTTTTGGTATTTCGATAATAAAAAACACCATGATGTTATTTAAGTGGTTAATGTTTCTCATGTATTCAATGTCTTACCTAAAAACGTATAAGAGCATATATATATATATATATATATAAAAATTTCAAATCGAACCAAATTTCAAAGTCTGTGAACAGAAATATTGCCTAATTCATTGGAGATATTTTTGTGTGTTTTTCATATGATTTTTAACATTATATTTTTGTAATTATAATAAACTTTGAAAAAACTATGAATTTGATAAAGTTAGGGATAATTAAGTTAAGAATCATACCAAAAATATATAAAAAATAATACACCTAAATTTTGTTATTTAAAAAATTGTACTTAATAAATTTATATTAATACTATTCCTATAAAAAAAGTTATGAATATTATGTTTTGTTATTGACCTTGAAACAATTGAAGATCAAGCATTTTTTTACAAGATTGGAAGATAAAGCATAAAAGAACAATATTGTAACAAAAAATCAAATAATATTTCACAAACACATAAAGTTTATACTTCTTAAAATATAAATTTTAAAAATATAAATTTTAAATACTAATATTATTAGGTTGGATATCCTATATTCTAATCTGGAACATAACAATTGTGTGCAAATTTCTGATTGTATTTATCATCTCGTCTTCAAAAGAAAAAAATTAAAAATAAAAAAACTTATTATTAATTAAAATGATATTAATAATTATTCTATAAAGAGATTTAAACTTCATCTTTTAAAACTATGAAGTAAAATTTTTGCTGCTAAATTAATATTTTACAAACAAAATATATTGACAACAGAGATAAAAGTGTATTATAATATGGATCTTAAAAATAACAACAATTTATTCCTTTGATATTATTTTATAATGTATAAATTGTCATTTGACTCAAGAGAAATTTAAACATGGATCTCTTTATCCTTGGTAAAGAAAATATAAAGTAACTTATCAACCGCGTTAATTTTTTAATGTCATTTGTTAATTTTTTAATGTCATTTTAAGAACTAAATAAACAAATAGAAGAACTAATGTGATAAATAAATTTATTATTTCGAGCTAGGATTGTCATACCCCAATTTTATTTTATTTTTATAAAAAAAGATGATTCAATAATTAGTTAAATCAGTTAAAAGTATATTCAAAATATATTAACAACAGATAAAAGCGTCAGTTAAATCAGGTGCAATATAAGAGTTAATATAAAGAGAACAATTCAACACATAATATATCAATCTAATATAAAACATACCTAGTTAACATGTTAGAGACATTGAAGTTCCATTTACATGAACAACAATATATAAAGAAAAAAAGAGAGAGAAAATATTGACTATCTACAATAATGGTGCCTTAATAGGAGTTATTTGCATAAGGTGCATTAATAACTTTGACAATATTAAGAGAGTCTTCTTCAATAATGATGCGTCGAAAGCCCAACTTTGATATGAAATATAAAACTTTGTATATATGTTCCAAATACTAATATCTTGGTGAATCAATTGCAACTTAATATGACACATAGAGAATATACTTTGTCACACAAAATCTTTATTATAGTAACACTAGTAGGTACATAATTTATGAAAAATAAAGTAATTGTCCTACTCCATCAATATAAGATTCTTCTCAATAACTTATTTGTAAATTTTGGTAATTGTAGTAGCTATTCAATAATTCAACATAAACAATGAATTTTATTAATTTAATTGTTAAATTGAATTTTTTTTATTAAGTAGATTAATTTCACATATTTTTATAATAATTTAATACTATTTGATACTTCATAAATAATTTTAAATCAATGTATAATAAACTTTTAAGAAATATAATAAATATCAATAATTATATGTAGTTACGAATTTTGAATTTATAAAAAAATTTGCATGTTGTATCATTAATATATTATGTCAATTATCATTGATTGAATTAATAAAAATCATCATTTGTGTTGCGTTATTAAGCAAATAACTCTATACATAGTTACTCATGAAGTCAACATATTCAAACTGGTTTAAATTAAAGTAAAAAGAAAAATAGTATTTTTTTTTTATAAGACAAATCAAATTTAATAAGGCGATATTAAAGACTTGTTCGATGATTGATCTTTTATTAATTATTCAATGACAATAATTAACATTTATAAAAAAATAAAATTGGAAGTAATTGTTTAATTTTGATATTTTCGTCATGTACATATGCCTATAGATACCCTTCCCATTTGGAAGAAAAAATGCAAACTCTTCCCATTGTCCTATCTTTTGAATTAGCATCAAGAGAATATATATATATATAATGGGTGCTTTTAATTTCCTTCGAAAATATAGTGAAATTACCTTTCCTATTCTGGTGGATTGAATACAAATCTACCACCTCCTACCTATGGAAATACAATAAGCATTGTAAGAATTGGTGGTGTACGGTATTAAGGGCATTATTCTTACTATATTTCTCTACCACTTGGAAAAGGCTATTCAGGTCTATGACTATTCATATACATATAAAAATCAAACTTTTTTTTTCTTCTTAACACAACTAAATTGCCTTAATTAATTGATGATCAACTTACTCGAACGTGAGATTTACTCGATTTGATAATTAATTGTTGATATTAAATTTCACAACTATAATTGTTAAGTATTTTTATATTACATTAATAATTACATATATAAATAACTATAGAAATTGAATGTATATTGCTTATAATTAATATTTACTAGTATTTAAAAAAATTATATATACATTGAATTGAAATTACTTGATAAAGCATAAAATGCTTTTAATATTGTATGAAAACTTATAGAAATGATTTGTTTAGTATAAACTATTAATTTGAGGATTTGATTGATATAAAATCTTAATTAAATTGTATTAACATATTGATTTGATTTATTTAAAAGATTGTGTCAAATGATGAAAAAGCAGCACTGGCAGATTATTTTGATGTGATAGCATTGCTGGAATGCTCTTTAAGTCTTTAACTTCTACATTACATATGGTCCTTCTATATTCAATCAAACTTCTGCTAGTATTTCGTATACTATGAAACAAAAATGTACCGTTATTAAATCAATTTTTAATAAAAATATAAATAAAAATAATAATTAAAAAATTGATATATTTAATATTAATTTTTAACTAAATAAATTAATTTTTCAACTACTATTTTTATTTATATTTTATTTCGGTGAGAGTATTTATGTTGGATCATCGTGAACTTGTTGGAACAAAATGTTAAGAAAGTGAATGCAACTTCTTTTGTCCCATACGAAAAACCAAATGAGGGTACGAATGCTGAGGCTCTTTAAAGGTATGTGCACTTTAACATTGATATGCTTTTGTTTTTGCCATTATTGTATGTTAAAAGAGTTGGTGAATAATTTTTTTAAAAGAGATATTTATATTTAATATCTGATACACATCAAATAAAATTATTTTTTTAAAAATAATTTATCTGGAAAAAAAGGGAGATGAACATATTAACTAATTCAAGATCAAACTAATATTTTTTTTTGTCTTGGACTTTTGTTAAATACTGGTATTTAGAAGAAAAAAACATTTTAATTTTAAATTTATTTTAAAATAATTAAATATAAAAATTAACGCGGCATTAAACCATATTATTGATTAATTTATTTCATTTATTGCAACCATGTAAATGTGATGACATATTATCTTCTCTTATGATAAGTATTTAGTTTTTTATTTTTTATTTTTATCAAAAAAATTGGTAAGATAGATAAAGTGTCTATTTAATATGTAAATGTTCATTAAAATGTGTTAAACTTAATTTTTAATATTCTAAAATAAATTAATAGTATTAGTAAATAATATATTTAAAAAAATACATCTAATTAATTAAAATAGTGTTTATATTTAAGATTTTTTTTGTAAATTGTGTTTATAATTAGAAACAAATATAGTAGTTCATGTACTATTGCAAAACGTTGTTAATGAGTACTTTTTTGTTGGGTCTTAAATCTAAATTGTGTTAGGTGAAGCTTTGTTCTTATCAGAAACGTTTTAACTACGTAACCTGTACTTCCTTCATTAATATATACTTTCTTCTTTTAAAAAAATGTAAATATGCATATATACAAATTAACCACCAAATCGGATGAAGTATTTGTTTTTAAATATACAAAAACTTTATTTGCAACATATGTACGTTGTAGTATTCAATTTAAATTTGTATATTGGATAACTATTTAAGAACAAAAGAATAATTAAATACAATTATTTTAATGAGTTATTAACTGAAATTAGGTACAAAAACTTTAATTACATTTTAGTATTTTACTTTTTATTTTATTTTTATTGGTGAATTATATTTTTTAAATGGTTCAATTAATAGAATATGCTAATTATGTAAAGAGTGTATATATAATTTTTGCATAAATATTGGATTACATAACAAAAAGATTAGGAAATATGTTACCATTAAGAACGTGATGCGAAAAAATAGGAAGAAAGATTGTGGCAGTGAAAAATACGTGATGAAAACAGTTATTGAGACAGTTACATATTCCTACTATTGCTATCAAGTGCAACATCAATATACTTTTTAGATTATTGGTTTTTTCATGCTTTAACGTTTTTATAATTTTTAAGAGATTTATAGTTTTTTATACTGTATTTAAAATATATATGATTTAATTTTATTTATCAATTTCAATTTTCCTAAGGTGAAAATTGATACTCTAGAGTTTTGTTCTTGTATTGTAATTTGGAAATGTACTTTTGAATAAATTTTATTTTTCAAACGTATTTTTAATTAAAATTGAGTTTTCTTTAACGTAATTTATATTTCAATATTTTTTTCAAATGTTGTTTTATAAAATAAAATTTGTTTTGATTATATAATCAAATGTATTTTTTAAATGTGTAATAAGTATATATTTTATTATAATATGACAGAATAATACAAAAATATCCATTATATTATTTTTGACTAAACGTGAATTTAGATAAAAATTAATTTTAATTTAATAATAAACTAAGCATAAAGTTAATCCCATTTTTATATTTAATGATTTCAAATAAATTTAAATTTTGAATTAATTTCACCTTCATCACATTAATGTCTAACAAAATTTCAAGGTATTATTAATTCTAAAATTTTATATCAAAATGATGAGATGCAACTCATTCTTTTAATTCTCGTAAAATAAAAAACTAATTCATTTAATTAATTTTTGTTGGATACATTAAACTGGTTGGTTAATATTAGTAATCGGTTTCTTTAAATTTTCCCTCTACATGCATCATTTTCAAAATGTACCAATTAGTAATTGGTTTCTTTAAATTTTCCCTCTACATGCATCATTTTCAAAATGTACCAATTCAATTTTTTTCTTTCTCAAGAAGCAGATGTAAATTAAATATTTACTGATTAAATGATATGTCATCTATAAATAAATTTGATATTTTTTAAATTTATAAATTTTGTCTTTTTGTTCTATTTTGAAATAACTTTTTTTGGTATAATTTTAACTAAAAAATTTTATTTTACTTACAGAAATAATTTATTTAATCACATGATCAAAATTGAATAGATTAATGTATCAAAAATTCTTGATTTAATTAACTTTAATAGATCATATAGTAATGTTCGCATAGATAAATTAAAAGAAATTATTAGTCAAAATTAATGACTGACACACCATTTTTTTTTAATACTGTAAAACTTGTTTTAAAATAATTTTATATTTAACAGTTTAAAACCAAAATATACAGTGAATATTTATTTTATAAATAATCAAATATTAACATAATAATACAGCTGTCGTTTTCTAACTTTATTTTTTAAATAATCAGAACTCAGCAAATATACTATATACATATTAGATTACCTCAAAATAATTAATCTTTTCAATTTTTTAAAATTGTATTAATTATATATTTTTTTAATTGTGTCATCTAATTATTATGCTTTAAATATGTTGTTAGTCTATGCAAATATGAGTTATTTTGATCTCTGTGATTTTTTTTTTATAATACTCTTACTAATTTTAATTGTTGGTCTATCAAATGATTTCTTTTGAAATTGTTGGTTCAATTTTAGAGCATCAACATTGACAAGGTAATTGCAAGATAGAAATTTGTATTATATTATGAAAGATAGTGACGATATTAAAGATAATATCGGTAGATTTTTTTTGAAATTATTGGTTCAACATTTTTTTTAGTTTTTACCTTCTATAATAATTAGTTCATGGTCAATCATGCTTTAGGATTTATTGATTGATCAGATTTTTCAAATAAAATTCGTTGATAACGCAAACCAACGGTTCATCATTTTGAACCAATTCTCAAATGTCAGCTTCAATTTCTCTTTTTCCATGTATCCTGCAATTTTGTATATGGAACTCTAAGCCTAATTTACGTAGGAATTTAGTTTTTTAGGAAAGAATAATGAAACATCTCAAGTTAATTTTAGGTATTTTTAAGGAAGAAGAATAAAACATCTAAAGTTAAATTTAAGTTAAAAAATACTATAGTTTAATTATATTGAGGGTTTATGTTTAAGTTAAAAAAAATATGTTTTAATTATATTTAGGTTTAACAGTGCTATAGTTTTTGTAATGGAATTTGGATGGAAGAACTATTTTAAAATAAAATTATATTTGCAAGGATGTAAATCAAACTAAAAATCTTACGAGAACCAAAATAAAAAAAGTTAATAATTGCAAGCATCAAAGATATATTTAAACCTTTTAAAAATAAAAATGATAAATACTAATATTGTCTGGTTGGATATCATGTGTTGGGTTCGAATTCGAAACATAACAATTGTGTGCAAACTTTTGATTGTATTTATTATCTCGTCTAAAAAAAAAATGAAAAAACTTATTATTAATTAAAATGGTATTAATAAACATTTTGTAAAGAGATTTGACCTTCATCTTTTAAAATTATAAAGTCAACTGTTTGTTGCTAAATTGATATTTCGCTACCAAAATATATTGACAACAGATAAAAGTGTATTTCAATAATTAGTTAAATCAAGTGTAATATAAGAGTTAACATAAAGAGTACAATTCACAATCCACATAATGTTAATCAAAGATAAAATATACGTAGTTAACGTGTTCAGGGACATTGAAGTTCTCTTTATACGAGCAACAATATATAAAGAAAAAAGAGAGAGAGAAAATGTTTTCCATCGACAATGATGGTGCCTAAATAAGAGTTATTTGCATAAGGTGCATTAATAACTCTTAACAATATTAAGAGTAATAACTCTTAACAATATTAAGAGAGCCTCCATCAATAATGATGCATCCAAAGCCCAAATTTGATGTGAAATGTAAAGCTAGTCTAAAGCGCATATTTTCAGCCACATTTGAGTCAGGGAGAGTATTATTCTTCCAAGTTACTTTTCTATAAACTTTAAATGGGTTTGAATGAGATGATATATTTAATTTGCAAATTAGCAAATGATTTTGAGTTCAAATCATACTCTATAATTACAATAGCTTTAAAATTCTTGAGAAAAATTATCATTAGCAAAAGAGATTACTCTTTATTACTTCATTCTATCTTAAATAATATATTAACTCAACTTTATCTATTTAAAATTGGAAAAAGTATAATAGTCTTTAAAATTATTTTGAAAAAATTCTATCATCTAAAAATATTAATGTATTTATTATTTTTTTGCTCGTTATAAATGTTTCATTTGAATTTTACGTTAAAAAAATAATTAGTTGTATTGAATTTAATAATAAAATCAGTTTTATTTATTATAATATTTATATTAATAGTAATTAGTGGACTAATTAAATGAATTGAAATACAATAAATAAAAATATATTAATTAAAAAAATTAATAGTTCAGTAATAATATAAAAAAAAAATGTACCGTTAAAAAAATATATATGTAGGAATAAATATGGTAAATGAGAACTTACATAGAGAGAATTAGAGAGTATAGTTGGTCACGCAAAATCATTATTATAGCAACACTAGTAGGTACATAATTTATGAAAAAAATTAATTGTCCCACTCCACCAATATAAGATTTTTCTAAATAACTTGTTGGTTAAATTTGGTCAATGCAGTCCTCTTTGACTAACAAAACAGAAACAGTGGAAAGATGGCGTGTTGGTCAAAATGTAAGAAGACAAAACTTCACACAAGTTTATTTTTTCTTCACAAGGTAGGGTATGTTTGGTTTTAAATTTGGAGATTAAAATTAATTATGAATGTGTAAAATTAATTTTATGAGGTTTGTATATTGTTTACAAAATTAATTTTACTTTTAAATTAAAATTTGTAATTTTTGAATTCCAATATAATTTTTACATTCAAATTTATTAATAAATTAACTTTTATGTAAACATATTTAAGTATAAATTAAGATTTAAGTCATTTTTAATAAATATTAATTAATTTTAATTAATTCTTTTGATATCCGTGACCAAAAAGAAATAAAAGACAAAGTTGACAATATACGTGAATGTGAACCATCTTTTTCAATACACAAAAAGCATAAACAACCCTCTAGAATCAATGTGTAGCCTTAACCATGCTTCTTTGTGTTCTCCAATATGTAAGGATTCCAATATTTTCAAATTTTTTTCAACCCTTTTACCTCTTTCTTCCTAAAAATTTCCTTTTGAACCTTATTCATTTGATTTACCACTTTCTGTTTCATTTTGCATGTGTTTTTGCTTCAAAGTTAAATTTTTTGTGTAAATTTTCATCTGGGTTGCATAAATTTTCAAACTTTTTTGCACTTTTGAATCCTAGATGCATAAGGGGTATTCAAAACTTGTTTTTTTTTCTTCTACATCTTGTTTGTAGTTGGAAATTGTATTATCATGATGATTTAATATTGACAACATCATTGTTTTTTGTGTTTTGTTGAAATTATTGCAGACTCATAGTTGATTGAATTTATATGACTGAAATGAAGTGCTTTTACTATTTCAAATATAAATTCAAGAATAAGGGTCAACGATCAGCACCTGAATTGAAAGAACAAGAGAAACTTCAGTTTTCAGGATCTGAAAGAGCTACAAAGTCTTCTTGTTCATCTGCATCTTCACCTAAGGGTATACCAAAACTTTATGAGGAAAAGGGTCATAATTTGAGGGTGTTTTCATTCTCAGAGCTTAAACGTGCTACAAGTGATTTCAGTAGGCTTCTTAAGATAGGTGAAGGTGGATTTGGAAGTGTGTTTAAAGGTTCAATCAAGCCTGTTGGTGGAAATGGTGATCCTGTTTTAGTAGCAATCAAAAGGCTTAATAAGGATGCATTGCAGGTATGACTCAAGAAATTTCTCACCCATACTTTTGATCGAATGTGTGTGTGGTGTCAAACATGTGTCACTGTTACATTCAATTAATTCATTTTCTCAGATTATTACTAGTGTCAACGTGTTTGTGTTTCATACTTGGGAAGTACTCCCTTTGTTCCAAATTAATAGTCCTTTTAACAAGGATGCATTGCAGGTGTGAGACTAATGAAATTTCTTGGGATGTAGTTTTTTAGATTAGAGAATGCTACAAAAGAAACACATGTTTCTAATTTTGAGAGATCCTTAATGTCTCTTAAATAAGTTAATGTGAAAAGCATAAATTTTATTTAAATGAATTAGAGAATTACCTCTATATTCTGTCTATTACAATATTATGTTTATTCATATGAAATGATTCACCAAAGAAGTGTCATCCTTCATTCATGAAATACTTGACTGTTTTATTTGATGTTAAGGAAGGACTTTCTTCCCCACTTGACTTGGTGTATACATGGGTAAAATAATGATAATAAGTTTGATTGTGTAAATACTTTTACATTAGTGAACCATGAGTTGGAGTTGAAGTTTAAGCATGAATGGTTAGTCTCACATCGATTAAGAATGAGCTAAATGAAAAATATATAAGAACCGTAACCCAAATTCCCAATGACTTAAAATTTTGAGTGGAGATATAATGTCAAAGTCTCGTGGTGGTCTAGATCTTTAGCTTGTTATTGCTTTCGTGCTCCCTTGGACTCCCCAACTGGTAGTATCAGAGTCATGGTTCAACTTGGTGGGGGAGCTAGAGTAGATCCAAGTATACTGGACCAAGTATAGTGATTTTGAGAACATCTCCTTGTTGAAAAATTTAGGCCATCGAACTCTTGTTTGTTGACATTAGAGTTTTCACCTATCTGCTTTAAAATGGTATCCTCTGTCTCAGGATCTTTGAATTTTGAAGATACATAATTACTTCACTCCATTTGTTACTTTCTTTATAATGCTTGTTTTATTAACTTTGAATAGGATGCTATGTTTTGATATTGTAAAATATGGTGATATTAGGACATTCTTTTGACCAATTTTGTGTTTGTTTGTGTGATGTAGGGTCATAAGCAATGGTTAACTGAAGTTCAGTTTCTTGGTGTTGTGGAGCACCCAAACCTTGTGAAGCTTATTGGATACTGTGCTTTGGATGGTGAAAGAGGGATCCAAAGACTACTTGTTTATGAATACATGCCAAATAGAAGCTTAGAAGCTCATCTTTTCAATAAAGCTTATGATCCTGTACCTTGGAAAACAAGACTTGAAATTGCACTTGGAGCAGCTCAAGGCTTATCTTATCTTCATGAAGAACTAGAAGTCCAGGTTCCAATTAATGCTATATGATTATGTATTATATATTATTATTCTTGCTTCCATTCACATACTTAGACCTAATCATTTAAGTCTTTTAAGAGAATTGGTCCATAACATTGTAATGTGCAACTATGTTTAACTTAAGAATTAAGCAAGTGGGTGGGCTCAAGTGATTAATGAACTTCAGTGAAGATCAAATTGATCAGGAGTACCCGTGTTCAAATCCTGACTCGAACAATAACTGCCTAGACTTTACATACCTCTCGGCCAAACTTCAAAATTATCAAGGTCCCTTTCCGTGAGAACCGGAGGGTTAATACAAAAAAAATATTAAACTTAATAATTTGAATAATTTTAGAGTTTAATACCATAATAAGGATAGAAAGTAGAAACTTATGTTTACATCTTCTGTTGCATGTTCTGCTGAACTCTGTTTTTAACATTTTGTATTGTTTTGTTGTAGGTTATATATAGAGATTTTAAATGTTCAAATGTCCTACTGGATGAAAATTTTAAGCCAAAACTTTCTGATTTTGGACTTGCTAGGGAGGGACCAGAAGCTGGTGATACTCATGTTTCAACTGCTGTAAGTCTTGTGTGTCCTATATTTATTCATTAGTATTTCCACTTTGCATTAGTTTACTGTATTTTTTTGCATAGATTTTGAATATTGTGAAGACTATTATGTTGGAATTTTCTGTGTAGGACCCCAAAAACATCTAATATTTTATAAATATGCAATTGATTTAATATGATCATGTCAGAACATAGAACAGTAACTCCAGTTCAAAAGAAATAAATACGAAAAAACCCTAACAAAGAACACCCAAGGTTTGATAACAGAGTTCGGTCAATTCTTCTTATATCTCCGACTGTAAAGTGATTGCAGTTCCTTTCTATAGTTGTCTCAGACATGTTTGTTTATTTCAGGTAATGGGGACACATGGTTATGCTGCTCCAGATTACATTGAGACAGGCCATCTCACTGCCAAGAGTGATGTATGGAGTTTCGGCGTTGTTCTATATGAAATACTAACCGGCCGGCGTTCTTTGGAAAGAAACCGGCCAAAATTGGAGCAAAAACTATTGGAATGGGTGAAACATTATCCACCTGATAGCAAAAAGTTTGAAATGATAATGGATTCAAGACTTGAAGGACAGTATTCGATTAATGCCGCGCGAAAAATGGCCAAGCTCGCAGATCATTGCCTGCGCAAGAGCGCAAAAGATAGGCCATCAATGAGTCAGGTGGTGGAGAGACTGAAACAAATAATCCAAGATTCTGATGATGAACAACAAGAAGAACAGTCTAACGAGAAAAGTGTCGAGGCATACGAAAATGATGATTCGGTTGAGGCCGAAGAAAAGGCGAATCAATCGGCCTCAGAGGAGTTGAGGAAAAAGAGGATGGAACATCTTGCAAAACTTGGTGAGCATGTGGAGGGTGCTAGTAGAAGAAGATTTATGATTCAACAGAGAGCCAATGTGTATTCATAGGTAAATGAATTGATGAATGATGGATATGCAACACAAAGTTTGAAAAAATTTATGTGATTGATGTATAGAATGGTGGGAACACTACATTGCTAATTAACTTAGTTTTTGATTTGTTAGTAGCCAAATATTTTGCATGGGAGATAAATATATAGTATAGCAGCTTCTTAGTTCTTAGTTGGCATTTGTATTGTTGATATAGTAATTAAGTGATTTTATAGTATATATAAGTTTGTGGATTTTCTTTTTAAAAATTTGATATGTCATATTAGCTTCTCTTAACTCATCATTATGAGATTGTAGGGGAGGAGTTTGGATTGGAGGGCTATTTTTTTTTTTGTTCTTTTGACAAACTTAACCAACTTTATACAATTAAATTTCTTTCTTTTTTTGTTTAATATAAAAAACAATGAAATTCTTCAAATTTTTATAAAATAATTGTGTTGTCTTTATCTTCAGCTAGGTTGACTTGGGCCTATGATTTGGGGCCTGTCTCTTTGTTTTGCAGTTTGACTTTAGGTGAATGATTATGGGCCCCTTTGATTTTGTTTCCCCACCTTAAATATATTGAAAGTTAAAATATGGTAAAAATCAAAAAATTGGGGCTAGGTTGGATGAGTGATATCATGTATGTTGATCGCTTTATTTCTTTTTTTTTAAAGATTCCAAATAAATGAAATATTTATGAGTATGACTTTTTCAATCACAAGTAGTAAGTCATGCTCATAAATATTTCATTCATTTGGAATCTTTAAAGAAAAAAGAAATAAAGCGACCAATATACATGATATCAATCATTTATACAGTAAATTTTTATGGTGTTATTATTATTAATTATATTTTCTGACAACATGATTCACCGTATTTCACTTTAAGTCTTATATTGAGTACTATTAGTTCATATCTTGATATATTATTATTATTATACACAATTGTAATAAAATTAAAATAAAAAAACTATGTAAAAGAAAATCTGATAGGGAAATTTGACTTATATTAGGAAAATGTGAAGAAGAAGAAGAAGAAGAAAAAAAAAAAAAGACTATTTCTTCAACTAACTTGCAATGTTCTTCTTAAAATTGGGTGTGGCGTATTAAAAAGATAGTTCACACAAATTCATCACACTTTTGGATGGAGTCAAATTTAGGGACAAAATACATATTAAATCCTTATAGTTCTATTTGCTAAAACAATGACACTATAGTATTGAGCTGAGCTCTCAATTTTGCAACCATTCTACTCTCTTCGTAATAAAATTTGCAATTTTTATATTTCTTTTTAAGTAGAATTGATTACTTGAATTAGTCGTATTTCACCCAAGTAATTTGTTTTGGATTCAAATAAAACGAATCATTTTTTAGAGTGTTTAGACTATTCACTTTTGACATTTAATGATATTTTGATGATTAGTTAAAAAAGGTGAACACTCATATACTTTAAATAATCGAAGTCACATAATTATTGTATATTTAATTAGTTTTGTTTTAGGTGTATCGATATTCAATCAAACTCATAAATATATAAGAATTTATCGGTCTTCCTCAAATTTATTTACTTCCACTTTCTTCTTTTCTAAACAAACTAGTAAGAAGATCCATTGAGTGGAGATTGGAGAATCCATAGTTTTGAGGACCAATATTGCTTGATGCTACAAAACTAAGTTTGACCTGCCTACCATTTTGTGCTTTAGATCTTAGCCTTTAACTTTATTAAATTGTTTTTCTGACGATTTCTTAACATAACTTGCAATGTGCTTTAGAAAATTGGATAAATGGGTGGAAAACAGAGGATAAACGTATTTAAATATAATGAAAGGGATAGTTAGAATTTTGTATTAAAGAATAGTCTATACAAATCTCCTTCCATCTGTTTTTTTTTTCTCAAATTTTTTTAAATGATTAAAAGTTTATACTATTTAAATCATATATAAGAATTTTACACAAATTTAAAATTATTTAATATGTTATTGAAACTTATGAAAATTAATAGTATTTAATAAAAGTGCATAATACTTCTCAATAACATATCAAATTATAATATATTTATATAAAAAAATTATATCTAATCTAAATGATATAAACTTTCAATTCAATCAAATAAAAAATTAATAGAAATAAAATAGATTAAAAGAGATTGAAAGATCTTAAAATTGAAAGATTTAAAACCGTTAAATTTAGAGTCAAAATACATGTTAAGTCTCTATAGTTTTATTTAGTAAACCGGAAGTGTGAATAGTAGCTTTTTTTTTTTCTGTCAAAATGAATACTAGTCTTTATTTTGAATGTTAAAACAATGATGTTGTAGAATACAAAACTCATTCACATAAACCCAGTTACATACATTAAGTGTTAAATTCACGTTTAAATCTATAAAATTGTTGTACAAATTATACGTCATTTTATGATGTTACAAATTGTAGTTTTCTTATAAATGTGAGTTTCAAACATATACAGTTTTTCATTTATAATAGTAAAAAAAACTAATTTAATATATGAAAAACACAATTCCCTAAAAAAAATACTGACAAAATTATTTATAACAAATAAAGAAAAAAGAATAATGCTGTCTCGAATTGATATCACTGCATCAATAAAAAAAATATTCCTCAGTTTTAAAAAATAATCTTTTTCAATTTCTCATGTCCGGCTCTTCTGTTTATTAAAATAATAATAATAATAATTTTTCTCTTTCCTCTTCATTTTCTTCATCTTAAACTCCCCATCTTCCTTTTCCTCTTCTCTAATTTATAATTTCTTGTGAATTGTGTGATTTATATATATATAATAATAATTTCTTTTATATATATATAATAATAATATATTATCAAAATAATAATGATAAATTATTAAAATATTATTAAATTTAAATAATTTTTACCTCTCTCTTATCTACTTATATATATCTCTCTTATATTTGTTTTGTATTCTCTTGTAATTTATATTATTAAAATATAATAAAATTAATACAATAACCTCTATCTAATTGAATCTCTATTGTGAATTGTTTTAATTAATATGTGTATCTATTTTGCTCTATTGTGAATTGTTTTTGTGAATTGTTTTAATTAATATGTGTATCTATTGTAAATTGTTTTAATTAATATGTATATTTTTTTAGGAGTGACACGATATTTAAACATAAAAAAATTGATGTATGTTTTCAAGAAGAAATTTTTTGACAAAGATGAAAATTATAAAATGAATATATTTTATTTGATTGAATTGTGTGACTTGTGAAAATTATGTGATTTGTGAAAATTATGTGATTTGTGAATTGTGTGATTTGTGAAAATTGTGTGACTTGTTATGTGACTTGTGAAAATTGTGTGACTTGTTATGTGATTTGTGAAAATTGAAATTCTAATTTTTTTTCAACTTGTCTACTATGTACCAATTATGTGATACTCTAAAAAAAATTATATGACTTTTAAAAATTTCAATTATAATATTTAAATTTCAATGATAATATTTCAGTTAATATTTATCGCTCTTCAGCTCCCCTAAATATTTTGTGCAAAATCCGCCACTAATGACGATAACAGTAAAGATGAAACCTCCAACTACAAGTATAAAAATGATTCAAACGTTGACTTGCATGAATTTGCACAAATAAACTTAATAAAGAACCCATAACGGAGAAACTGATACGAGATGCTAAGCACTCTCTCAAACATTTTTGGCGTTTTACACTAAGATTCAACAATTTTTGACTAATAAAATATCCGTACTTACACTATAAATAGTCTGCGCGCAACAATTGACTTTTTTATTTTTTATTGGGCTGGGCTATACTAAACAAAGTCTAAATTTCCGATTAGAAAGTTGAAGACCTCTAGACAACACTACAAGAGATGAACAACTCTCTTATTTTGCGGCTTCGACTTTATAGTCCTTTCGAGCATTCCAATTTTTACTATATTCATATTTTAAATAGATTGTTACCGTAATTTTTATTTTTTATTTGACCTTTTTACTTTATAATTAATCAAATCATGAACATTAAATTGTTTCGTTTTCTATCCTAAACGAAAGAGGTACATTTATATGAAAAGGATTAGTTTTTATGAGTTTGTTGTGAGTTTGGAAAAGTATATCAAAATTTATGAAAACAAGAATATATACACAAATAGCAAGTCATGCTCATGCTCAGAAATATTTCAATCATTTATAATTCTTAAAAAAAAATAAAAGAAATAACACATGATATCCCTCATTTAAACAATGAAAGTGATTATTATGCAACAACGTTTTCTGCTGGATCAATCAACTTGGATCATTAGCCATAGGCCCAATGACAAGTACAGTTGATTAGATGCCCAATATATACACATAAGAATAAAACTTAGCTTATAATTAATATAATTCTATTTTATATTTCTACATTGTTGCTTAATTATAACATTGAATGTGGCTCATGATATATAGAGCAATTTCTATATATGACTTTGAATTTTTAAAATATTATTCATATTAATATTATATTTAATTATTAATTATTATTATTGTTTTCTTTTGGATGTTGTAGAAAATAATAGTTTGCCCTCACTATAGTTATCATGTAATTAAGTTATTGTATATATTTGTAAGAAAACTAAATGAAAAGAAAATCAAAATATATAAAATTGTAGAAATCTTCCTTAACCAAAACTCACATAAGTCAATGATGTTGTATATGTTTCAAAGTGAAGCTGACAAAATAGACCCAATTCTTTATAAAGTAAATTGCAAATTTTCTATGTTTTATTTATTTTTTTACTATGTCGAACCGAACTTATTTCATTTAATTAGTTTAATTGGGTTCAACCGAACCAAATAAAACCAAACACTTTGATATAAAATTGTGTTTCTACACTCTATCTCTCTCACACTAACTCAATAGTTGGATTTAGATTTTCTTTAATCCAACAAAATCACATTCAAGTATTTAAAACAATGATTATTCAATTTAAATTAAATAATTTAAATTTAAATTTAAAAAATTAAAAATTTATATTTTTTAAATTGTATAATTTATGGTAGAGAATTCAAAACCTAAGCTACCACCAAACAAATAATTAATCATCTCTTCTTCTTCCTCAAAATTATCCCTTTCCTCTTTTCCACACAAACTAGTTAAAAGATCCATTGAGTGGAGATTGAAGAATCTATAGTTTTGAGGGCCAATAATGTTTGATGCTACTAAACTAAGTATGATCTGCCTGCCATTTTGTGCTTTAGATCTTAATTTGTTACCATGTCATATATAATTCCCATGTAAATATCCTAGAATCTATCAATCCACAGATTTGAGAATTTTTCTAGTGATTCATTATTTTTTTATTCAACGGAATATAATTTCTCTATGTTCACATGATGATGAAAGGATGTAACAAAGTTTCACCTCATTTAGATTCTCCATAAAGTATCTTTGATACTTTGATTTTATTGGAATATTAATTTAAAAGGCATTTGAATGTTTATGATGCCTTTCTCATAAAAGTTAGAAGAGAAAATATGAGAAAATAAAAATAAAAAAACAGATAAAAAAAATAGCCAAAATTCCTTGTTGAGTTTTTTTTTTCTTTCTATTTTCTCTCTTGAAACTCCAACAATTTATTTACAAAAGTAGCAAAAGATTCATCCTGGTTAATCAGAATCTTCATATCATGGAAATTGATTGTTCTTTTTTTTTTCTTTCTTTTTTTCTCTTGTGGAAAATTAATCAATTAATTTTCCACTTCATCTTGGTTTTCAAAATTTGGATTCTTTCATAACTTGTCATACATAGGATTATGCCACTGCAACTGTGTCTGATCTCACAGTCTTATTGTTTGTAGAATTCTGATTGGTTTCTGAATTTCTAACACTTCTTTTTGAAGAAATCTTCCAACTTTTCTCTTTGGATTCATCAATCTCTATTTGTTCTTCCCTGCACTCTTTGCTACAAAATGGTGTGTTCCCTCTGTAAAATCAAAATTCAATTTTTCTTTTTAGAAAAAATCACAATTCAATTAAACTCAATCACAAATCTAAACAACAAAATTACCTAATCAAATAATTAATTATATATATTTATACTTTATAAAAAAATTATAATTTTTTTCTTCTAGATCTAGTATTATTGAATGAATCTTCTAGTCTAGTAAAAGAAAAAAAATTGTTGATGACCCATATGAAAATTTAGTGTAAAAAACTAAACTTTAACAAATAAAAAAGAAAAATTTGGATCTGGGTTATCACTAAGAAGATTGAATGAGTTTGAATTGAAAATTGAGGTAATTAAATTAATTACCTATACATAAAGATGTCACGGTTTTGACCAAGAGGTTTTCTACAAAGAAAACAAGCTTGAAGAAAGTGAGGCTCATCATAGAGATCTTCACTTCCACCATAGTAAAACATGCTAGATTTTGGAGAAGGAATTGAAGAAGATGGTGTTGAAGAAGAGAAAGAATAGTTAGCCATAGTTTGAGTTTTTGAGAGAAGGAGATGGAAAAAGCAGGGAGCAAGAAATGAGGAAAATTGCTTATTATATAATGAGATATTGAGGGGAATTGGATGGTATAGGGTAGTGCACACAGCATACTATATAGTATTAGTATATATAATTAGTATAGTGTGATAATAATATAATAAGCTCTTTACAAATCAGTAACTTTTAATATTGTGTTTTATTTTCTTGGAAAAAAATATAATGTATTTTTATGTCTTGTCTTAGTCCTTTAGGCCCTACTTTCTCCTCCTAAATAAATGCTAAAACCTCTTTTTTCATAATAAAAAATGTCTTTGAGGTTTGTAATTTTTTATTTATTAAAGAGGTTTGTGAATTTTGATAAACATGGAAGTTTCTAAATTAATATGTTTTGAAAGATATATTATATTCAATAATGTATTTTAATATAAAACATTATATTCAAGAATATAACTGTGGCTTCAATCAAATTATCACACCCATTAGATATGTTTTAGTTTTCGGGCTTATTTTTTAAAATGGTTAATAATTTTATAATTGAATCTTTATTTTAAATTCAAAATGGCTCCCGAATTCTTTCAAACTTTTAGTCATATTCTAAAGAAAAAATCCTTTTGAATGTTGTGAAAAGATAAAATCTAATTAGTCCAATTAAAAAACCCAAATATTTTACACGTGTAGATAAAAACTGAAGAAAAAAGTTTATTTTTTATGTCAAATTATTTTAAGTTAATCAATACAAGAGATAACAAAGGGTATGATAAAACCTATACAATAGTTTTCATAAAATTTATTATATTAATTATAATTCTTAACTATATCAAAACCTTATATCACAAGAAATAAAAATTGATACATTCAATAAAATCAATCATGTGATGAGTTAGATCGAGAGGTTGATGAGTAGGGACCATCCAAGTGCCTACCATTCATGGTGTACCAGAATAGCCCACACTAGGGCCACATAAAAATTTATCTTTTTTGAAAAAATAAAGATGAGGAAAATAAAAAATAATAATAAAAAAAAAAAATGAAAGCTAATGGTTGTTTTCAGAGGTCATGGGATTTGAAAGTTGAAAGTTGAGGCCATTGGGACCAGTTTATGCATTTTGCACTTTTTTCCAAAAGAACTTTCTTCAACCTTTTCAATATTTGGTCCTTTCTTTGTTACCATTTGTTACTACACCTCTAAATTTGTTGAAATAATAATAATAATAATAATAATAATAATTATTATTATTATTAATTAAATAATGACTCAACTATATGGCAAAAGAACAAGAAAGAAGAATATAAATAAATCATGTCTCCACTCTCAACTAGGTTCTCTTAACTTGGACTATTATTCCATTTACATTTTTTATTTTAACAAATTTTTAACTATTAAAGATACACTAAGTTCACTAGCTTGCACGAATGAACAGAACGTGGCACATAGGAAATGATGAAATGTTAATTAAGTCACACAGCATGATCAATTTTAAGATTTAGTGTCATGGAAGTGTATCAAAGCCTTTACATTAAAGGGTGACATGAAGAGGAAAAAACAATGAAGTAAGAATCTTTCTTTTGCTTGGTTGGTATGTACTCTTCATAAGACACAACTTGCATGTGAGGTCTATGTTCTAGATATAATTTTTTTTTAATTGAATTGTTAAAACTTTTTAACTACAATTTAAAAGATACAAAAATGCAAAGAAAAATATGCAACGTTACAACAATAGTGTGATATATTTCTAAATATATTATTAATTTTTTATTTGACCAATTTGTCTATTAATTATTAACTATGAGTGATATAAACAATTTTAAAATTTAGTTATTATCAATATAAAAAATAAAAAATAAAGAGTAGTCTATAATGTAGATATATGACACATGGTTTTTTCACATGCTTGTTCATGGAGCATTTTGACATATGCTTAGACTTTTTGATTTAATATGCAAGCTCAATAGAATATGAGTTTAACAACTATACATAGATCCATTATTGTGGTTGACAGTGTCTATTTTTTTAGAAAAATAGATTTGCCAAAATTTGGATCAATTATTCATGAGTAAAGAGAAATTTTGGATTTAAAATCAAATTTTATGAAGAGAAAAATAAATGTGATTGTTCACTCCTTTGTCAAAGGTGGTTACGTCTTTACCTAATCACCATGTTTTTAAGTGTTTATCAATTTGTATTTCAAACTATATAGGAAATGACATGCGTTGATTTCAATAAATAAAAGTTACTCTAAATGCATATATTTTATAGATTTAATTTATACTCATTATGATCATTGTTAATTTGTTATAAGTAAAAAAAGTTTTAAATCTTAGTTACTTTTAACTTTTTTAATGTTACTATTTCTAATATATTTTAATTACTTTTTTTAATGTTGATAATTAAATATTGATAGAAAATTGATTACACTTAATTATATTTGTTAATATTTGTTAAATTGATTGGTCTAAATTTTTATATACAGTCAATCAATCATAATTATTATATCTTTAAAAATATTTAACTTTAATTATAATTATTTTTAATTATAATTTATTGATAATATAAATTTTTTGACATGGACATATATGAAAAGTAATTTTTTCTATATAATCTTTACTTGCTAGACTCCTTTTTAATTCTTATGTTCGCAAAATTTGGTTTCTACTTATTTATAATTTTCAAAATTATGTAAAATAATTTCAGTCATTTTTTCAAAGAGAAAAATTAATAGAATAAAATAATAAATAAATAAATATTAATCTTATAAGAAGAAGACAAATGATTTTATTAAAATTAACAAAATTTATTAATTGTCTTATAATATGTGTAGAAAGATCTAAATCAATAATTAAAAAAGAAGAACAGTAATAATTATGCCAATTACTATAAAAGTTTAGAGAAGAACTATATTATACTTTTCCCATTGATAAAAGTGTCACCTCCTTGGACCTTAGTGTCTCTATTGCACTCAAAAAAAGTTCTCCTCCTTTAACCTTCCCCTCTATCATCTTAAAGTAGCAAAATCGTGTTTTTTCTTTAATAGTATTGTATTTATCAATTGAATAAATATTCAAAGATAATGACAAAATAATATTTATACTTTTTTATAAGACACACTTTTTAATATACTATATTAAATTGATTAACTGTTACATATGTCCCACTAACACATGTAAATCTTATATAAATTTAAAGGGATTTATGTATTTAATGGGACTTATGTGTATTTTAATCAATCAAATAAAATATGTTATAAATTGTGTATAAAAAAATGTGTTGCTAGTATTATTTAATTTAGACAAATTACGTAGGCAGGTCTGATAAGTTTAATTCAATATATTCTTTCTTTTTTTTCAAACTGTTCATTTTAAGTTACATTATTTTTAGTTTTACAATTTTTTCAAATTAAAATTATAATTATAAAATATTAAGATATTTAAATTCAAATAAGTCTAAGTTACTTTGCAAGAGGAGAAAATTATTAATGACTTTGATTATGTTGACATACAATTATTATCAAAATTTTAAAGTTATATATGTATCTAAATAATTATAGAAAAAATCAAAAAATATAAATTTATTATAAGCTTTTATGAATGTTTTCTGAGACATATATTTTTAGAGTATTTAGTATATTTTTAATTTGGGATCAATTTTCCATGTTGGTTGAATAACCTTTTGTCTTGTTTTATTAAAGTTTTATGTTTTAATGAGTTTGAGTACCTCTTATACTCACTATTAATGTATCTTATAAAAAAGAATATTTTAGATTAAATTACATATGTAACCTTTAATTTTTTAATTTTTTATCTATTTTTCTCTTCTAATTTAGTCTTTTATTCTTTATTTGATGTTATTAGAGATGTAAATATGAGTTTATTTAAATATTTAAGTTATGAATTTGATAAAATTTACATTATATTGATAGTGATAATTAATTTTATGAGTTTTGTTTGAAATTTTTGATGAATTTTTGCACAAAAAAAAATAACATTGTCGTCATTTTAAAATATAAAAAATCCAAATATCACTAAAAATTAAAATATATGATCAAATCAAAAAATAAAAAATAAAACACTAAATATTAACTTCAATTAAATTAAGTACCACATATGCAATTTAACCTATATTTTATATTGTACCGATCTCTTAAAAAGTAAGATAAAAGATAAACTATATAAATAAAATATGATTTAAAGAATTAAATCAAAAAAATAAATCTAAAGAACATATGCGGAAACTGGATTAAACTTAAATGATCACTTGTATATATTTTTATTTTTAAATTAAGATTATTAATGGCAATATTTAATAAAAGATGACCCAAAAAAATCATCAAATACTCGATTAGGCATCTTCTAGGGAATAATATATTGGGACTCATCCTAGAAACTTGTACTTGAGAAGATAATGTTAAAAAGTTAAATTGTAAGAGATATCTATCTCATATTGATTAAAAATGTGTTAAGTTATTACAATATAAATAAGAAAATATTTATTGTTATGGAAGAAAATGAGAAGAAATACATATTTTATGCATTAACACCTGATTCTTTTAAATAATAATTATTCACTATCTTATGTATGTATGGTTAGCAAATATAATTGGTCAAAAATTCTATTTTTATATATTCTTCTATTTCTTTCAATAATTCTTCATACTAAATAGGAGTTCTCATATAAATATAATTAATTTAAAAAACGTTACACCTACTACCTCTATTTTACGGAACCTATTACCTTAAATAAACTTCAAAGCAAACCCAAAAAATAAGATTTGGCTGGTTTTCTAAGATAAAAACTAATATTTGGTCGGTTTAATTTTCTAAGATGAAAAAAGTAAATAATATATATAAAATAATTTAGGGATTTTTAAAACATAAAATATTATATTTTTATATTTGACGTAATTTATATTATATTAAATTTTTATACTGAAGTTAAGTCATGTAAACAAAAATAACTTACAAATAAAGAGTATCTCTTTTATAAGATACTTTGAAGTTTTATCTCTACTAAATGCAAAACTAATTGGATATTTTAAAATAGAAAATATATGAAATTTATGTTAGTAAATATTGAGAAAAATGATATTAGTGAAAGGTCAAAAATGTATTTGGGGTGTTCCCCCATTGCATAAAAATCATATATATGCAGTGTACATCCCCAACAATTCATTTTGGCTGTTGCTTTCCCCAGCTCATCTTACCACAATAAAGTTAGAGACATTTCATAGTGGGATTATTTCATTTCCAACTTCGCCATCTCCCAAACTAAAACTAAGTGCCATTTTTGTTTTGCATGGTAAAACTTAAATTTAAATAGTTCCTGTAATTTTGTAAAATTAATTTTGATAAAAAAATGAGTTAAATAATAAATCGGTAAATGTACTTTTATAAAATTAATTTTGATAAAAAAAAATTGAATTACATAATAAATCAATAAATTATACGTTGTCTTTAAAAAATTATGGATAAGTTATTTATAACTAATTAAAATAATTGTATGAACTCTAGTAACATTTTTTTTATATAGAATTTTAGGTTTAATATAGTTAGTGAAATACAAGTAACTAATTTTAGTTGGTTGTACATAATTTATCTATAATTTTCTAACGACAATAATTAGGTCTCACCAAATAAATTTAAAACTAAAAATTATTAATGGAATAAAATCTTCAAATTTTAACTTTAAATTAAATGTAATTTTAAATACAAAATAATTTTTCTATTTTGCAGAAAAATAAATGAATATTTTTTTAATGACCTAGTTATTTTTTAAATACACATATATCCTACTATAAAATGTATATACATGATATCTCACATTTTGTATTTAGTGGGAGGTTCACTTTTTAAAACAGTGAACTTGTGAATGATTTTATTTAAAAAATAAGGGAATATCTCTTTTTCAAATAGCACCCTCGTATTAATTATTTTTGAATTTTATTACATAAAACAAAACAAAAAATATAAATTGATCAAAATTACATAAAAAATACAATAAAAGGATCATAATAGTTTAAATAAAATTAATTAGTGCCTAAGATGTCCTCTAATTTCACGTGGTGGAGTCTTTTAAATAAAATAACTACTCTCACATGAAGTTATTACAATCTCAATAATTTTTGTTAAAATTCTCGTAGTAATTTTAGGATTTAGAGTTTAGAATTTTTATATTAATAATTTTTTTTATTTTTTTAATATAACATAATTAAAGAAAAAGTTAATACTAAGTCGATATATAAACAAACAACCTCCCTTTATTTTTCGAAAAAGTTAAAATAAGTCCTTTGCGAATTCTCTCTTTCCAAAAAAGGGAACTCCCACTGAATATAAAAAAGTGTTATGTTGGTTTATAAATTTTAGAGTAGTAATTAGAATATAATTTTCTTATTTTAAAAATAGTTAATTAAAAAATTTCCAAAAATTAATTCTACATTTTTTACAGCAATTTTTATTAATTGTTTTTGAACACATCAATACATTTTAAAATATTTTTTATATTTTTTTTAGAATCAATTTTAGCTTTATAAAAGTGAAATCAAATTTAGATACATTAAATATTTTTTAAAAAAAGAAAGCAGATACACTAAATTATTTATTTTATTAAGTAAGTTAAGAGGTGTACTATATTGATAGCTGATCTATTATGAACCAATTTTAAACTCCTATGAAATTTTAGCAATGGCCATCGTCACCCTTAAAAATTCATAAATTTCATTGCTGTAATGTTTCATGATGTGAACCAAATAGTGCCAATTTGACAAAAATAAGATAAAATAGATTTGTGCGCGTCAAAACTAAATTAGTAATTTTTTTGTTGTTGTTAAATTAACTTATCAGACATATAATCAAGAAGATTATAGTCCATCTTAAGATAGTTTATGACTAAGTAGCCATGAGATTTTAGGTGTCTTGTGCGGGAGTGATGTATTTGGTGCTTTATTTTGTTTTTAATATATTTTATCAAATGTAGACACTCTTCAACATAAAAATTAAAAATAATTTTTATTGCAAAATCATTAGTAATTTGGATTTTTTTTTCAATATATCCCCTTTTTCTTGTTTTCTTTTTTTTATACTAAAATATCCCCCTTCTAGTTTTATATACTAAATTATTATATTTTTGGGTTTAATAGAAATTCGTTGACTCATGGTGCAATCAATTAAAAAAGATTTTGAATTGAACCTACTTGGAGGTGGTCCAAGATGCGACCTCTTACTAGAGTTGAATTTTTTGTTGTTGTTGTTTTATGTATTATTATATGAATTAAATGTATTAATAAATAATTAAATTAATAAATAATATATAAATAGTAATATAAATAATATATTAATAAATAACAATAATAATAATAATTATTATTATTATATTGTTATTATTATTATTATTAAAAATGATTATAATTAAAAAGTAGGACAATTTATGATTAATCAATTTGCTAAAATTAATTTGATACTTACCAAATTGGACAATTTGCGATTGATCAATTTGTTACCAAATTGTACAATTGATTAATTTTTTCATTAATTTGCAAATTAATTTAATATCAAAAAAATTGATTGCGTTATTGGAAAAAATAATAAAAGTAAAAAATAACCTAATCTAATCATTTTATATATAGATACTTTTAAAATACATTTGAAAGATGAATATAGTTAATTTGATTTTATCTTTTGAGCTAAGTTAACAATACATTAGTATACAATATATTACCTGATTTTATCTCAACCTAGTAGGAAGTCGCATCTGGTCCATCGACCTTCAAGTAGGTCCAATTCAGAATCTTTTTCAGCTGATCGCACTCTGGGCAGCGACCTCGTATTGGGTCAGAAAAGTAGAACAATTTCATATATAAAAATGGGAGTAGGATAATTTAGTATTAAAAAAAATCCTAGTAATTTGTTTAGAATCAATATTCTTTACAAAAACCATTTTCAATTGACATCAACACAAGACTAAGATTTTAACAATGTCAATTTTTAAGAATAAATATTTCAATAGAATTCAATATCATAAGATTTTAACAATGTCAATTGTGTAGGTCGTAAGTAATATTATTTTATAAGATATGTAAGTATTAGAAAAATCACAAAATATTTTAAGAAAATTCAATATCATAAAATTTGATTTTTTGATTTTGATTCAATTGTTAAAATAAAAATTCACTATCAATTGTAAAAATTATCACGTTTCAAATAAGTTTCATAAAAAATAACCCAACTCTTTCAATACAAAACACAAAATTAAAATTCTCATCATACGTCGTTTTTATAATGCTTGAATCTGTCAATTATTTGATGTACAATATATATAAAATAACGAATCCTAAAAGCCTGTTTAGCATACTTAAAATTTAATTGTATCTATTCAAATGAATTTTCCTCTAAAAGTAAATAATAAAGTTGTCTGTTTTTGAACTTGTCTAACACTCTCAAAACTCTCTTTGTTATAGAGTGGAATAGTGCCTTATTGATTCATAATAAATTGATGATTAAAACTCTTCCCAATAAAATTGCAGCAAGTAGAAATTAATAATATTACAGAAAAAACAAAAAACTCATGATATTATTCTTTCTCACAACTTATATTAATGCTTCAAAGCATAACTTACATTCATTTTCTGGATTTTATATTAATGCTTAAAAACATAACTTACACTCCTTTTCCTGATTTTATTGAATAGTATCCATCATATTACTATGGGTGTGTTTGGTAAGATAAAAAAACAAGTTTATAGCAGATAATTTATAACATTTAAGTTAATATTTTTGTTGTTAATTATTATAGCATTTCTTTATAAATTATTTGAAATAATATTTGAACTTATAGCATTTATTTATTATTATTTATTATTTTTATCCTCATTGTCCTAATTGAAATTTTTAAATATTAATTAAAAATTTAATCGTCATCTTATTTCATATTTTTCAACTAATTCAACTATTAATTTTATTAAACACTTTAAATTAAATCAACTAATTTATCAATTATCTATCATCAACCAACTTATCTATTATCCACTTTAAATGCACTAATTTTTCTATAGAATGCCTATGACTAAGTGGTAAGAATGTATGATAAGTTGAATATATATATCTACTTAAAATAGAGACAAGTTGTCCAAATTTTAAACACTTTTTGAGTATCAAATTTGCCATAAATAAATGATAGTATGTGACTTCACACTATCAATTGTCTTTTAAAATTGATTTAGTTACAACTCAAAATTTAGCCCAACATAAGTTGAAGAAAATGATGTAACTTGACTAGAGAGCACTTATTTTCTTTTGTTTCTCAAACATAGTAACAATAAGACAATAGTGTTAAAATTGTTTGTGTTATGTTGTCACCTCATGACTCACTAAAAGGTTGAAAAGAGCAAACCTGGAGCTGACGGGGCATGGGACCCACGACAATGAGAAGCCGACAAAGACATTCAATAGTGGGACCCACCAATCAATTGTCTTTGCTGGCATTGCCACTCACCTGTCCTTGTTTCTCGGCCCTACTACAACTGCCCGTATATTACGGTCAGCTACAACCTTGCTCTCTCTTATTGCCCGTCACACGTGCGCTCTCTTTATTCCACGTGCAACGTGCTTATCAATTATTTGGAGATACTACAATGCAATTGCTTGCAACTCATATGCTTCTATATTTCCATACTAAGATATCATCATTAATTATTAAATGCGTTTAGATAGTTGCTGAGAAAATAAGAATGAGAGGTTAATTAAATTATTTTTATTGTTGCATAGATTTTTTAGTGTTTTTAATTAACTGTTTAATAGAATAACTATTAAATATTATAATGATTCAAACATCAGAATCTATTTAGAAACAAAACTAACACTTATTTATCAATTAATTAATTGATTCATGACAAATCATAATTTATATATTATAATTTCCAATAACTAATGGTTTTTAATCTATAATTGGTGAAAAAATTTGGGGCCTCTTCTAATTTATTTTTGGAATATTAAAAAACTAATTTTTTTTTGTGTGAAAACTTGCAAACAAAAACTTAAATTTGAATTATTGTGCTCTAGGAATTGGGCCTGAACCAGGCTTATATGCACTCTACTCTCTTAAAGTTTATTTGGCCCAACTACTGTTGATTGTGTTATGCAAAAAAGTTGTTAATTTTGGGTTTCCAATCGTTTTGTAAAGACAACTTTTTGCACATCCTTCCTTTCGAGTTGACAAATGCTTTTTGAGTCTTTGACCTTTTTGGCAAAAATTTGCATTGGTATTTTTATTTGGATCCTTAAAATACTTGTTACACAATCAAAAATAAAAATTTGGTGTTAAAAGTAATTATTTTTGTAAAGATCTGAATATATTATATAAAAGATAATATTTTTATATTTAATTTTTTTAATATATATTTTTAGGACACCTATTAAAATTTGTTATTTTATTTTTTTGACATCTTAGTTTATTTTGATAGTGTCTTTCACTATCTTCTCATTCTAAAGTTTGATAGTTTATAGTTCAATCAACCATGTTAATATCGATCATTTTGTGAAAACATTAAAGACTAGACATAACATTACCCACAAAAATAAAGACAATCAATCCTATAACCAACATGACAAATATGATTGAAATGTTGAAAAATAAGTTAAAAAGTGAAATATTGAAGCATTTACACTAATAAAAAAATAAAAAATAAAACTTAATTTAAGTTGGTGATGGTTCCCTTGAAAAAGTCAAAGGGCAATGAGAAAATACAATCTAATTATCATACATGGGAAATTTATATATGTGATGACATCTAATTTGGTCCCCACATTTTGATGCTAGAAAAGTGGGTAAATTCATGGCCAATTTTAGCTTTGGTCATAATGGCTTGACACAGAAAGAAACAGAAGGAAGGAAGGAAGGGGGAATTGTAGAGAGGAGAAATTAATCAAACTATCTATCTATCCTTCTATACTTCAACCTTCCTTCTGGACATGTGGCACAAAGGTCACTTCCATTTCATAAATCTCTTTTAAATATATATTGTGTTCATTTTCTTCATGCAAAGATATTCATAAGCAATTGGGTTTTTTTTTCATCACACTATAAACACATTTCTTAGTTATTATAACTTCCCTTGGTGTGCTCTTCAATAAGGTAGCATCCTTTTTTATTTATTTATTTTTTTTTATCATTGAAATATTAATTAACGAAATTTTAAAATAATAATTGAAATTAAAAATTCGTTTGATCACAATAGTTTTTCTGTATCTACAATTTTGTCTCTGAAATTATTCAATATAAATTAATGTGATCGATAATTTTTTTATTTTAATTAATATTTTAAAATTTCATTAATATCATGAATTGAATTGATGTATATTTATAGGGGTGCAACAATTTTCAGGTGAAATTAAAGCAATTTGGAAGCCTCCAATAAATTAGTAGAATCAATAACTTGATCAACAAGAAATAGAAAAAATGTCACAAAGCACATTAAAGAGAGCCATAGGGGCAGTAAAGGATCAAACAAGCATAGGGCTAGCAAAGGTAGGAAGCAGCACATCACTTGCTGACCTTGAAATTGCCATTGTAAAAGCAACAAGACACAATGAAAATCCAGCTGAAGAGAAACACATAAGAGAGATTCTTAGCTTAACATGTTACTCACGTGCATTCATAAGTGCTTGTGTGAATAATCTCTCTAAGCGTTTGAGCAAGACAAGTAGTTGGACAGTTGCTTTGAAAACTCTTGTTTTGATTCAAAGGTTGTTGTCAGATGGTGATCCTGCTTATGAGCAAGAAATATTCTTCTCAACTCGGCAAGGGACTCGCCTTCTCAACATGTCCGATTTTAGGGACACGTCCAAGTCGAATTCGTGGGACTTCTCTTCATTTGTTCGAACATACGCATTGTATCTCGATGAAAGGATTGAGTACAAAATGCAACATAAGCGCGGGAGGCGTAGTAGGTTTGCTTATGATGAAGAGGAGGAGGAGGAACAACCGAGGGAGAGGGAAAGGGAAAGAGAAAGAGAAAGAGAAAGAGATAAGGATAGAGAAGGTGTTATGAGATCTACATCATTGTATGAAATGAGATCTGAACTATTATTTTCCAAAATGCAGCATTTACATTTGTTGCTTGAAAGATTTTTGGCTTGCCGTCCCACAGGTTTGTATTGTTTAGAACATTAAAAGTTTGCCTTGTACGAATCAGTAATTATCCATGGATATCCACTTTTTGTATACCAGCGCGGCACCTGGTTAATCAACTAGATTGTTAATTCAACTACATGATTAATCATACTTTTCAATGTGATCTAAGTTAATCATCTATTCAACTGAATTAACTATATTTTTGCATACCACGAACTAGGTTTGTAGGTGTACAAAAAAAAAAATGGGTGTTTATATAACATTTTTATATACAAATATAGGGGTTCTATAAAATCTCCACTTTTAGTTCTATTTATCATTCGTGTTTGGATCTCCTACGACAGTTGCATGGTAAAATAACAGGTAGAGACTATTAGATCTATTTCTTATAGTCTCCGCAACTATAACATTGCAGTTGTTGAAGGGGATCCAAGTCTTTATCTTCTATGATCAACAATGTTACATACTTAAAGGACTCCAACTCACCTCCAAAACCACTTTTTCCATTGACCTCACTTCTCGGGCTGTCAACTCCTAATAATGTGGGGGTTGGGAAGAAGAGAAGACGATGGATGTGAGTTAGAGTCCACCTAACATTATTAATCCTACGTGACGACAATGATGTGTATTTTTGTTAGTCAGGTCAACAACAAATAAATAAATTGACATAACTAAAAGAGGTCATTCTTGATATCAAAATGTCATAGATCGATACAAGAATTATTTATGCAATAATTAAAATATTTTGCATGACCAAATAACTGACAAAACCTACATGCATCTTTACATAATATTCTTATAGTTATGTATCAATTGCTATTGCAAAAATGCGTCTACTCATAACATTGTTTAGATATGCAAACAAGTGCATATAAGATTAAGTATATATAAGCATAAGAATTAATGTCGTGCTCATTTTAACTGGACAGGGAGAGCAAAGTCTCATCGAATTGTGATAGTGGCACTCTACCCAATTGTGAAGGAGAGTTTTCAAACATATCATGACATGACAGAAATACTAGGTATCTTCATCGATCGTTTCACCGACATGGAGGTACCAGATTGCATTAAGGTGTATGACATGTTCTGCCGTGTCGGAAAACAGTACGACGAACTAGACCTGTTTTACAGCTGGTCTAAAAGTATTGGAATCGCACGTTCGTCCGAGTATCCAGAGATTGAGAGAGTCACAACAAAGAAGTTAGAGCTCATTGATCAGTTCATCAAAGACAAGTCTCTCATAGCACAAACCAAGAAGCTTAATGCACAAGAAGAAAAGAACAATGAAACAAATGAAGAAGAAAAAGGAGATCTACAAGAGGATAATGAAATCAAAGCACTTCCACCACCAGAAGAATTCAATGAGGAACAAACAGAGGAAGTAAAAGAAGAACAAGATTCAAAAGAAGACAAAACAGTGCAAACAGAAGGTGATTTATTAGACTTAGGTGACAGCATGGTGACAAAACAAGAGTATGATGGAAACAAACTAGCATTGGCCTTATTTGATGGTGAAGCACAAACAACAACAAGTACTACACAAGCTCTTCCATGGCATGCTTTTGATGATGCTGCAGATTGGGAAACAACACTAGTGCAATCAAGTAGTAACTTGCCAAACCAAAAACCATCATTAGGTGGTGGATTTGATACATTGTTGTTGGATAGTATGTATAAACAATCATCAACAAATGCATCTATGCAAGGAATAAGTGGTTATGGAAGTGCTAGCAGTTTTGCAAAAAGGTCAGAAGCAATGTTAGCATTGCCAGCACCACAATCATCAAGGAGTAGTTCAAGTTTAGAAACTGAAGATCCATTTGCAGCATCAAGGGTTGTGGCACCACCAGCTTATGTGCAAATGTCAGAGATTGAGAAGAAACAAAGGTTATTAGCGGAGGAACAAGCAATGTGGCAGCAATATGCAAGAAGTGGCAGCATGAATGGACAAGTTTCATATACAACACAACAACAACCTAATAATTTCTACATGGGGGGGTTTCCACAAAATTTTGGGAACTATTATCATTAACTTAGGAAGAATTTTTCATTAGTTTGAACTTACCCAACTCCCCCTTCTTTGCAAGGTGAAGAAAATTTTAATTGGACAGCTAGAAGATCTTGTTTATAAGCTTCTTGCAATTTTTTGTAACACACAAGTGAAATGAAGTCCAACATATTATTACACATTGTATTGATAGTATAAATTCTTCTTATTGTCAAGTTAGAATTTTTTCTTAGAAATTATATATTATTTAATTAATAAATTTTTAACTTAAAATTCAAAACTATATTAGAATGTATAACAAATCATTTTTTATGAATGACAGCTAACTTTTAATTGATAAAGAATTATTGATTGAAAAGTCATTCTATCATATTTTGCTTTGAGCTTGAGAGCAGAGGACATACGTGTATGGAACAGTATGGTGAAGGGGTAAAGGGTGGGGTGTGCTCATAGAAATTGCAAGCAACTGCATAAGCAACGCAAAACATGCAGAGGTTGCAGACGAAATATGGGCCAAGCAATTAACTAATCAGCAAAGAAGCACGTTTTATGAAGTTGAATCGTATTGCCTATAATTCAAAACATATATCAAGCTTTTGTTCAACTTCCTGGAGCTAGATGGAAGCTGTTGAAATATTATTTCATCAATTCAGTTTCAACATAGAAAATACATATATGATGAAAATGTTGTTCAGCAACTTTGATTACACTGAGACAAATAACCGGGGAAATAAACAATTGAAAAATTAAAGCTCAACTACAGTATTTAGCCTGTAAGAGCTGAGTTGAGAGCGCTGTGAACATCAACTCCAATCTGAGCTTCAGCTTTCTCCAAATCAGTGTTGGCTGAGTTGAGCTTCTGAGTGAAATCTTGAAGACCCTTCTGCACTAGGCTTGCATCAATTTGATCCAATGGTACAGCCTCAACAGCGATTATATCAGCAACGGAGTTTGCATGGATGAAAGCGAAGCCGCTGCTTACAAAATACTTGGTTGTTTCACTCCCTTCATGTACAGACAGGACTCCAGGTTTCAACTCTGCAATTGTTGCAACATGTCCTGGGAGAACACCCATCTGGCCAGTTGTAGCTGGGACTATAACCATATCAACCTATAAAACATAAATTATGTCATTTTCAAAGGGAAGAAGAACTAAGCAAATTTCTAACATAAAAACCTATATAACTATGGAAACAGTGAGGGTGGAGAGATTGCAGCATTAGATAAGAAATTAGACAATCAAAATTGTCCATATAGATAGTTACACTGAAACAAACATGTGAACATGTGATATATGTTTTGGATTATAGGCAATACAATTCAACTTCATATTAGGTGAGGTCAACCACATGGGATCAAACAATGCTATAATGTCCTATCATGAATCATGTCTAACTGACAGATTGCTTAAATCCAAATCCTTAATAGTTTGATCTCCCTCAGCCACTAACTATTGGAGTACCTTTTGTCTGATCTACTCTCCTTATTAATACTTGTGGGTGTTCTCCACAAAACACCTATGTTGAAACTCTGCCATCTTTTATACAGTTATGGCTACTTCAATTCTCAGAAATGCTTTTATTCCCAAACCTCAATACTATCTTGTATTGCGTGAATACTCATCCATTGAAACATATTTTAAAGGAATATTAAAGCTAGAAATAGCACACTTGAAACAAGATGCGAGTTTTATAGGGAAAATATTGAATGAGTTTTAATTTCAAAACCAAGTCCTTAGAAGAGATGTCACCAAGACCAAAATGTATACTTTACAGTAAAAAGTTAATTTCCTGTTATAAAGACCATAAAATCACTGCATGGTCTAGTGCTCAAATTGAAATGTAAAAAATTAAAAGGCTACCCATTTCAAATGTTTATTTTCATGGATTATTGGAAAGTTTATCCATGTCAGCCAATGTTAAGCACAATAAATTTCATGTGGCACTACGGCAACATTCTTCTTCTTCTAAATTTCCAGGAAGTTAAAAAAATTCTCTAGATTTTTTTGGCTATATACCATGAGGTCCATGACAGTCTTTGAGATAAAACAGGGGGATGACATGAGAAGTTGTAACACTAAACAATTCCTTCTTCAAGAAATAGTAATAACACACTAAGGAGAAGACCCCGAAACCCCACAGCATTACTTTACCAAGGATATCCTAAAATATGAGGATTATGCTATTCCCACATAACAAAAAACAAGAAGTTCATACGCATGTAATTCTGTATTATATTCTACCAGTAAGGTTTCAGGAATAAATGATTTTGTAAGATGTCGGAAAAAATTAATACCACTCATAATTCTAAAAGAAACATACAGAGTAATCAAATACCTACTTTCGTTGGCGCAAAAGATAATTGTACACAGCAAAAGAATGTGGGTTGATTTCAATCTTCAAGCAATTGAAATACGCAGGAAAAAACTTAACATAACAATAATGCAATCTTAATAATAATAAATGACAAAATAAAAGGTCTCAAAGAGTGACCAAAACCACAGAAAATAGAACATGAATCAGAAATGAACATAAATCAACATTTCTTATCATAAGAAAATTTAAAAACTAACAAAAGATAATGAACTACATCCTAAATTCAATTTTCATTTAAATTAAATGGAAAAACTATCCATCAAATGTTGTATCAATTTTTCTTTGAAAGTTAAAAGTTCAAACATTGGGACGCCCACAAAAACAACAACAAAATCATTCTTCCACTAGTTAGAGTTAACTACATGGATCTAATATACCAAAACATATTAACATGAATCACATGTCAAACAAATAATTTCAATCTAAATCCTTCTTAACAATTCATCTCATAATTTTCCTTATCCCTTATACTCAAACAATTAGATTCCATCAATTGATTCAATTTGAACCTATTCAATAACAATTTCAATTAACCAATTTAAAACAGAACCAAAAATGCAAATCATAAACAATCTTACAATAACAAAATCGAAATGAAAATAACGACCTCTTTAGCGGCCAATTGAGAAGTATAAGGAAGGACAAAGTTAACAGTGAGTTTGGTAGGGAGATTGGAAGGAGTAGGCGGACGAGGTTTCATGAATTCGATAGGTGTCTTAGGTGGGTCAAGATTGGGGCTAACTTTCTTCCACGCTTCAATGAAGCTAGAATCGGCGGCAGGAGTAGCCACATCTGTTGAGAATCGGCGCGTGGAGGCGGCGCGAGAGAGGAAAGTTGATGTAGCGCGGCGGAACATGGCGATGATAGGGTTGGATCGCTCGGCCTCGCAAGTCGGAGAGGAAAATGAGTGTGCGTGAGTTTAGAGAGAGAAAGAAATAAAGACAAGTGAGAGAATAGATTGGTTGCAAAAATGAAATCAATGTAGTGTGGGTTTGGGTATATTGGTAATTGCAAATCTGGGCTTTGTTTTTTTATAACCCAGCCCAATAATACTGTTGTTTCAAAATCCAAATTAAAGGTTGCTATTCACACCTTTGGTTTTGCTGATACGCCTCTAAGAGATTTTTTTTGGTCCAAAAAAGTTTAGATTGGTTAAGTCCTCTACAGGATTAAAGACGGCTCCTTGCATTGGTGATGTGATTCGAATTCAATTTTTTTTTTAGGTTTTAGTTGAATTATTATCAACTAAATCAACCTACATTGAAAGTTTTACTTTATATTCCATTAATTATATTGTTACTTCACATTATATTCAAACTACTCATTTTATTTTTTATTTTTTTAAAAAAAATATTTTTCTAAAATATACTATTCATACAAGCCCCAATTACTTACATATATTACTTATAACCGTCCTATTACATCTAAGAAGAAGCTCTCAATGGTACCTCCAATTTTGCCACCTCTTCCTTTTAGGACAGAAACAAAAACAATGTAATGATCGTTATTTAACTAATTAAAATAGTAAAAAGGTCAAATAAAAAAGTAATAAATTATGAAGAATAAAAATCTCATATGGACAAAGATTTTTATCGCTTGGTGAATTATTATTCAGTATTTTTAGATCCAATGAATTATAATTTAGTGAACACTTTTTTGTTGCTAAATGTGAATATAGTGAAAAATTGGCAAAACTCAAAACGCCTATCTAGTCAAGTATCAAAACAAGCATGAGTAATCAACCATGCACCTTACCCCTTAAAGTATATCCAAATACATTTTTGTCCTTTTTAATTATTTAATTTAAAAAAAAAATATAAATAAATTCTTTTACTCCTTCGTCGAAAATTTGGTTAATTCTGAAAGTTTTAAAACAAAATTGAAAAATTTAATTGAATATGAAATTTTTAAAATGTAACTTTTCTAAAAATTTAAAAGAATTTCAAAAATATAGATGAATGTTAAATTTTTGAAATGTAATTTTTAAAAAAATTTAAAATATTTTAAAATTTTGGAAGAATGTAAAATTTCTGTAATTTTTCTAAAAATTTAAAAGAATTTCAAAACATGTAAAACTTTTAAGATACAATTTTTTCAAAAGATTAAAAAGAATATTAAAAATATAGATGAATGTAAACTTTTAAAAACA
>JBBPBS010001102.1:1079151-1093612 GCA_037974835.1 Cicer judaicum
AAAAAAAAAAAAAAAAAAAAAACACACACACACACAACTCCTATGAGATCCTCATTTCAATTTAGTTCCCTAACTTCCTATTTTGATTCAATGTTAAAATCATAAAGTAGAAAAATAGAAATAAAAACACAATACAAAGAGAAAAGAACTTAAATAAATTATAAAAAATGATAAATGTGAAGAAGATGGTTCTGATTTTACTTACCTTTGAGAACATGAATGGTGTTACTGTGTAAGAGTGGTTTTAAGAAGAAACTTGCATTACACGCACCTTTTTCTACTTTTAGTCTTATTTCTAGTTTTTAATATTTCTTTTAAATTTAAAATATTTTTTTCATTTTGTTTTCTAGTGTTTTTTCAGGAATTGTAAATTTATGATCCATCGTCACACTCAGAGCATGTCACATGGCATGGCATGCTGTTTGTGTTTGCAACTCAAAAATTTGAAATATTTAGTTAAATTTAATTTCGACTTTTTTTTTTGTACAATTTGGATTTTAGCTTATTATACGTATTTTGTCTTATCCTCCCACACTAATTTCATATTTGCAAAAATTTGTCAGATTGTTATTTTTGTTTCAAATAAACTTTACATTGTTTTCAATTGTATCATATATTTAATAATTAATATTATATAAACCACTTTTAATTAATTATTCAAGTTTATAATGATTGAAATATATTAATTGTTGATAAAGATGAGAGTTATAAAATGGTTGTTAAGAATTAGAGTGATAAACTAAGAAGGTAACAAGTTGAACTTCTCTTTTAAACAAAATTAACAATTAACTAGTAATATTTTTTAAAAAAAAGTTATTAATTAAGATAAGCTTTTCCTTAAAGTTTCATTCTCATTTATAATTTTTTTTAATTAAAAAGTTAAATATTTTTTCTTTCATTTATAAATTACTATGTTTAGTGAGAAAAGTTTGCTAAGAAAGAGATTGAAGAGCATAGATGATAGGTTTATCAATTCCTACAAAAGAGAACTAGGGTTTCTAATTAGAAAAGATTAAAAAAATTATTATTTTTTAATAATTTTAACTGGGCCAAAGCCCTACAATTTAAAAGAAATATCTGATGATTGGGCTTACATGTCATCCATCCAAGTGTCCACCAGATTTTAGAGAATTAACAAAAGACAAAAAATAAAAGAAATAACATCCACTAAAATTACTTTTTCCTTAAAACAAAGTCATGACTGTTGCTTTTTGTATCCTCCCATTTAAACTTGTACCCCCAATTTATTGAAAACCCAGTTTTACCTCTCACTAATTTATTCATGTGTACGATAAAAAAGAAATTACCTCAAAATTTGACCCCCTTGTTGAAATTTCCGGTAAATAATTTTAGTAAACGAAATTTCTGATAGTTATATTTTCAACACTGGAAATTTCAAATTTTCGGAAGCTACCGGAAATTTCAAAAATATTGAAAAATCCAGTAGTTTGTTTTTGTTCACCGGAAATTTCGTTGTTTGAAATTTCCGGTAGTTAATCTAAAAATTTCAAAAAATCTGGTAGTTAATTTTTTATTGGCGTCCGCTATCCATGACCTTCTATAGGTACTGTGTGCCATAGCTCAGTTGATTGGAGCGTCAAACCCTGATTGTGGAATGGTTGGAGCGTCAAACCCATTAAATGAGGGCTACATGGGGTACTGTGTGCCATAGCTCGGTTGGAGCGTCAAACCCATTACACGAGGGCTACCTTCCATGGGGTACTGTGTGCCATGGGTACTGTGTGCCATAACTCTCTTGAGAAAGAAACAGGAAAATTGAAAAATTATGTAGTGAAAAATACATACCAGAAATTTCATTTTTGAAATTTCGGGTAAGTTATCCGGAAATTTCAAATTTCCGGTATTGATTTTGAACTACCAGATTTTTCAATTTTCCGGTGACCTTCCCGGAAATTTCAAAAACGAAATATCCGATATATTTTTAACTATCGGAAATTTCAATATTGAAATTTCCGGTAAAATAAAATGTCCGGTTACTTTTTTACTGAATTTTTTAAGGATATTTTGGATATTTCACTCAAAAAACATTAAATTCGAGGGGTAAGAGTTTAAATGGGGAGTACAAAAGGCAACAGTCATTCAACTAAAAGGCTTTCTTTTGTTACGGATCAGCCCAGATTTATATGGTCATATCAATATAGATAATTGGGGCAAAATATTAAAAGTGTATGAGACATATGATATAACATATATTAAAATTAGAATAAGTGATTTTTACGGGTATTTATATTTATTTATTTTTGTACTATTCTGTTATTTCATAGATATTTTAGTGTAAATTATTTTGTTCACTGTTATGGTGTGGTATTTTAACTTTTTTTGTCTTATTATAATGTTTATTTAATTCAAATTAAAAGATTTAAAATTGATAAATTTAATTATTGACTCTAGTATCATGAATGTTATATATATATATATATATATATATATATATATTTCAATTACTTTATTTTTATCAAATTTATAAATATTTTATTATTTTATACTATTAACATTAATTATACAAATTTATTTATATATTTTTTCTTTTATTATTAACGAATTTATATTATTTTCTCCGTGTAATCTATTAGTTCAAATGATCTAATATTATTATTTTGTAAGAAAAAAAAGTACAAGCCTATTAAATCTTGCACTACACACATTTCTAAATACACTGTTGTAAAAATGGATCAGATGACGTCACCCAATAACCAAGACTCTAATTTCATTCCCCAATTTTTTTCCTACTTTACTATATAATAAACCAATTTCCATGTCTTAAAAGCATTCAATTTGAGGGAAACAATTGTGAATCGTGCATATATTCGACTAATTCAACCTAGTCTACATGACTCTTAGGATTTTATAGATTTTTAAAAAATTAGAAATTACTTTTTAGAAATTAAAAAAAAAAATATTTTGTATGTATATATTTAAATAAAATTCATTTTTTTAAAATCATCATTATAAAAAAAATTGAAACTTCAAAAAATGATTTCCCAGTAACTACATTTTTTAAAAGCTGTAACAAATAAATACAGAGTCCAAAAGTAATTATTTAAAAAAAAATGATTCATTTCCAAAATAAACTGTAACAATGCTGATCTTACGGGCCATTATAAGGTCAAGTTCTAAGGTTCACGAGCTTGATGATTCTATAAGGTGACTTATGAAAAAAAAAATGAAATCCTTTCTTAATGATTAACTAAGTGTTTGCAATGTTGATGAAGTATAACCACTTTATTATCCTTCAATTTTCAGTCTATTTAATAAAGAATAATTTTGCTGACAATTTAAAAAATAAAATAATATGCTTAGTAATCACAACAAATCTCACCTCCACCTAGCTCTTTTTTTTCCCCTCTTTCAATAGACTCCTCCCAAATTCATTACAAAGAAATTCTCATCATAACAAATTTTCTTCAAACTTCAAAGCTAAATAAATAAAAAATGGATAATTTATTAGTCCCTCCTGAAAATATACTTTAAACTGTCACGTGACTCCAAGAGATCTTGCCTAAGAGTTTTAACCAGATCATTCACAGTGATCGTTCATCTGCATCATAGCTACATCACTTTTAGAATTTCAAAATATTATATAATATATATAATTTCAATGGCTTAAGATGCATTATGGCGAAAAATAATATAAAAAATATCATTATTCGTTGAGAAAAATAACTGTGCATAAACAATACAAATCAATTTTATATTTGTCAGTTAGCAAAAATCATTGATCACATAATTATATTACATAATTATAACTTTAATCAACTAATAATAAAAAAATTATGTTAACCATATTAAACCCTTTCTTTTTATTTTATTTTTATAGAATTTATGTGCAATATGATAAATGTTGTTTTTACTGCTCCTCACAAAAATATTAAAAAAAACAATTTGATACACCCCTTCAAATAATTTGTGACAATTATACTTTACTCTTTTAAGAAAAAAATGTGTTTATTTAGTTTTTTTTAGAGTCATTAGATTATTAATGCTTATAAATATTATTATAGTTTATATTTACTTGATTATTATACACAAACATTTTCTATCTAGATAAAAGATTTGTGTATAATAATAAATGAACATAAATCATGACAATATTTATAAACTCTAATAATCTAATGCCTCTAAAAAATTAAATCATGATTGGAGAGATAAATTTTATATCTCTACATTTTAACTCTTATTCTCGCATTTTTTATATTTTATATGAATTTCTAAAAATATTATAGTAGAAAATACATTTTTAATAAAATTTGTACCTACATATTTATGTTTTTCCATCATCTTAGAAATTTTATTTTTATTTTTGAAATTTTTAATATAAATATTTTTTATTAAATTGTTTTACATATTAGAAATTTCATTTTTTAGATGCGAGTGCAAAATTTTTGCTTTTCTTTTTTATATAATGAAAATTTAAAATTTCTGATATGTTAATATCTAAATCAATCTTTAATTTGGAAAACAAAATTTCATATTAAAAGTTTTATATTTGTGTAAAGTAAAAAATAGGTCAAAAAATTTTTAATAAAAAAAAGATTAAAATAATATTAGTTAAATTTAATTTTTTAAGAACAGTGAGAGTATAGGTCATGGAGAACTTTTCAAAGATGGACCACTTTAATAATGCCACTTTTTTTTTTTCCTCTGTTGTTTTTATTTCAGACCGGCCCAACACGTTATGAGGTCTAAAGCAATGTTATTTTCAAATATATTTTCTCTATATTTTTTTAACAGATGAAATAACACATTTCAACAGTTTTACGGCAACATCAAGAATTCATATAATTTTTTTCATATTTTAGTTGAGGAAGAAAATAACGTGTATACATTGTACCACTTCAGACTCATGTTAACAATATGTTTACTATTTATTTTATAATTTCTCAATTTATAACTAATATTTCTCGTATGACTAATATGTTCACTTTTGATTTTTCAATTTATAACTAATATTTTTCTTATCCCTATTATTCTCATTGTGACACCCTAAATCCCAAAATAATATATATAATAATTTATATCATATTCCTATAAAATTTGCAGCGGATAAATAAAATTATATTTTCAAGAAAATAAATATTTTTGTAACTAATTTAGGATATCACGTTTCTCAAAGTACACATGCAACAATTCGAATTTTATTACTCAAATAAAACAATTTAATCTCAATAAACTTGATTTAAGTATAATTACTTGATTTAATTCTAAAAACTTACTAGTACTTCAAAGGTTTTCATACAAAAATTTGATTCAAATTAAATAAGTAATATACAAATTAAAACCCTTATTCCCGGTATCACCTATCAGAGCGGGGTTCCTCCCAAACTTGAACTTCAAGACTCATTAACCTGTAATAACTGCGATTTCGCAAACGCAGGGCCCAGCCAGTCAAACACAAACAACGAAGGAGGTGAGTTTTGAAATCATGTTAATAGTATAATATGAGTAAGAAGAATACGCAAACAATCATAATAGAACCGTATCATAATCACTTTACGATATATCAAAGTATTTAATTAAATAGTATCATACTATAGCATAAAAGTCACTCAAGTAAAATAATCATCTCATTATAATATGCATCTAATTATTATTACCTTTGAAACACATCAATCACAATAAAACAATCGCAAGGAAATGAAATGCTATGCATGAACTTAGACTCTACTTCACAATGTGGTACCATTCTAACTCTGAAGTACTTGGTTAGGAGACCATGATACTATGCCACCATCCCGGTGGACGGACAATTCAAATTGGCCCTGTCCTCATAGATCCCCTCAACTCAACCCGAGACACATATACGTGACAGTCGAGGTAAACGTGTGTTGCATGGTAGCTCCCGACATTTGGAGTGCTACCTCCAAGTCACTTAGGAATTCCCCACCGGAATACCTCCAAGGTCTAACAATCTTGCCTTAAGGCTCGACAGCAGACCACCACGATCAGGCTCATTCAGTTGTACTTCCCCATAATCACTAGGCTTGTCAGGCCCTACCTATATGATGACAAAATAATCTCCACTTCACAAATTCACAATATTTATTTTCTCCCCTCGTTGGTTTATGATACTCCATTAAAAGCGTCATCTCAAACACAAATTGAAATCATAATTATTTCACCAATTATGGGGTTACTTCAATATTCTCATCACAACATCACTATCATCAATCAAACATCATCACATAAACTTCTCACAAATTTATAACATCACAATAATTAATCATACATCATCATCATCACATAAAACTACCACAACACATCCATCTTTTGTTATCACATCACATAAACTCATCTAATCACACACACACACACACACACACACATATATATATATATACACATAAATTTAAGTCGACATCCAATATCACAATAATATCAATTTCACACATTCAATGAAATTAAATCAATCAACACCCTACAAATGTTTCTATTCTATATTTTAATCTCACAATTTCAATATTTGTAAATTAATTAATTTATCCCTCAAAGGGCTTCTGCCATACGTAGCGAGCCCCGAATGAATCGTTGGGAAATACGGTTTTCCCGTTCATCTCACAATATATTATACTCATGAATTCAAACGCTCTCTCACCCCTTACCTTATTTTGAAGCTTTCACACACGCATACGATTCCACGAGCAAACAACCTTTGTTTATTGACTTTTTGTCCTTCAATCGATCTAACTCGATAGTTTATGGGTAAACGTTAAAAATAAATTATGAGAAGATACTCTAAAAACTAAATTCGAAATTCGGTCAAGCAAAATTACCATAAATCAGAAACCCAATCAGTGGATAATATAGCCACTTTTCACACGATCGCTTTGGCGTTGGTTTCACTCAAATCGGACTTACGGTGAAGGAGAACGGTGCAAAATAAGGATTTCTGTAAACGGAGAAATCGGGTATTTTAGGGAGAAATTCGGGTTGTTAAAAATCTGAAAAATTGTGTTTAATTGAATAGATAAATGAGTAAAAAAACAGAGAAACTTTTCTGGGATAGTTATGGCTTACTAGTGTCAAACGATAGGTTGTTGTTGTGTTTACTCTTTGGTTCTAAGGCTGCCTGACCAACTCCAATCCTTTTTTTTTGTTTTATTTTATTTTAGTAAAAATCAGGGTTCACAATGTCTCTTTATTTATGTTTTTATTTTACTATTATTATTTTTATTTTGTGGAAATAAAATTAATATTTGTTTAATTTCCTTTTTAATATTCCTCCAAGCACCATTTAGTTTTCCAAACGTTACTAGTATTTTATAAATTAGAGTAATCAAAACAATCAATATATAAAAAAAATATATTACTAATGACTGAAACATTCACATTCAAAATAATCTCTATAATTATACTTATTTCTCAAAATACTCATATTATAATAATACCAGAATATTAAGAAATAGTCAAAATTATAAAATAAATAAATATAACATCAATATTTTATATTAATTACTAAATCGTAATAAATATATATAAAATCACAATGTCATAACAAATATATAAAAATAAACAAAATCAGACACAATATCAATTCTATCTCAAGATAAATATTTTTAAAGAAAATAACTAAAAATAGAAAATAGTTATAAATAATGGAAATATATCTATGTACATGCTTAATATCAGTCAAACGCACAAAAAAAATATTATATTAGTTTGGTACGCGTATATACTCGTAAAATCACATAAAAACTTTTTCTTTAAAATATTACACTAAAATACTACTACTATTATTATTATTAATTTAAATATATATCAAATAATAAAATATAATATTATTTATGTCGCTCATTTAATCTAATATTTTTAAAACTAGCACATCATAGAAAGCACTCATATAACGAAAATTATTCCAAAATTTATCAATATGTATTAAAATAATTTTTACATCAAATTAATTATTTAAAATCCTATTTAATTAATAAAATAATTTATTATTAAATTTGGGGTGTTACACTCATTAACCAATTTAGTTGTACTAATAACAATATAAAAAGATTTGCAACAATTTTTTTCTTTAATTATATAAAATTTTATCCATTTTAGTTTCAAAAATATCAACATGTTAATCTTCTCTTAAAATAAAAAAAATTGAGATCTTTTTTATTAAATAAAAAAATTTGTTTGGTAGGGAGGCCGCTTGCTTTAGTGCCTTGTTCTTCGGCCGGCTCTGTTTTGGTCACTTGTCTGTTTCGGTCACTTATTTGTTGTTTTGTTCATTAATAAATAACAGTTATTCATTTTTGTCATAGATAAATAACACTTTTATAGTTTGTGTATTTTAAGACAAAAAAAATTAATATTTCTTCTAAGAAGATGTTTATAAAAAATATTAAAACTTATTAAATTATTTTAATATTATTTTTTATTCATTATTTTAATATAACTAAAAATTTTCAATTGGATGTGTTTAATAAAAAAGTGTCATAATACAAAAACTTTTCCAATAAAATATTAAATTTCATAATTATATTAGAAAATGAAATGATAGTGCATTTTTTATTACCTGAGCAATTATTGTAACTTCTAAAATTGGAAGTTACAAATGCCAATACACTACTAGTAGCAAGTGGTAGATGAAAGAACTCTCTACGGAATTCCATTATTTCTGTAAAATATACATTTCCCTTTAGGAACAACGGTATACCCAACACTGAAATCCAAGCTCAACAAAAATTGACGGGTTAATTGGCAAAAGATCTCTAGTTATGATATATTAGCCTCACAAGAAATTCATAGCAACTATTTGTGTTCTTTACTATATTATTTGGGTATGGCACGTTTAAAATTAATTTTTTTAACTGGAGAAACAAACACACATTTTTAATAATTTTATTAAATTGAAATAAAAATTTGATATATATAAATTTAGGATATCATACGTATTATTAGATATGCTAACAAAAATTTATATATATAAATTTAAAATATTTTTTATTAATATATAATTATTGTGATAATAGTTTTATAATGTATTTTAATTCATGTGTTATGATATCAACAAAAGTGTCATTAGAAGAATTTAAAATAAGTATTAGTTTTATTCAATAGTTAAAATTTTAAAAATATTTTATATTGTCTCTTTACTTATTACCATCGTCAATAAAAAAAACATGGTCGGTAAGTTTGATTCACAAGTATGAAAAAACTTTGTCTCACATTTTTTAATTATTTAACTATTATAGAACTCAATCGATTGTCACTTATGAGATATGGATGTAGGAACATAATTTTTTTTAGATGAAATAGTAAAAAAAATTGCACACAACTGTGAAGTCTAAGTTCGAATTCAAAATATGATATTTAATCTAACAATATATGATCTTTGTTCTTATCTTATGTTTGTGTGGATTGAGTTTGAAGTATGTGAACATGTAATTCGGGTTCATATACTTTTCATTTTAATGTTTTTTATTTTCCTTTTGGTTTAATCTTTTATCATATATTCATAGATTCCGTTGATTTTGATGTATTATTAGCATAATAATTTTATAATGAGAGTCAATTACTAATATGCCACTTTTAAGGTAGTTATATTAAAGTTAAATATTTTTAGAATTGTTATAATTGTGAACATTCAGCTTGTGGTAATTACAAATTTCGTCTTGTAATTTTAAGGGATGAAATTTGAATTACCTTCTGTCGTAAAATACGATGATTATAATTGATTGACACTATAATTTTAATGGATGCAACTATACTAAAAGCATGAAAACAATGTGTTTTATATGTTATGAAAATATCTTTTGATGATTAATGGTTTAAAAATATGAAAATCAAATTGGCGAGACTTTCAATTCATGATTCAATTAGTTCAAACATAGTTAAATTAGATGACAAATACAAACATAAAAACTTATTTAGATAAAAAATTAAAAGTAAAAAATCAAAATTGGTTGAACTAATCACGGTTGAATTGTTGTTCAACAAGTTGAATCCGAATTCAATTAAAATGTAGTATAATTAATATCAAACCAATCGGGTGACCTAGCTAGTTAGCTAGTTTTGAGTTCAATTGGTCGATTCGGCCCGATTTTTTAAATTGTTCAATATAAAAAATTCATATTCAAGATTTACTATATAAAATGGATCAGATATAGGAAAAAGCGATACATGTATAGAGTTGAAAAATATGAACAATAGAGACAAATTAATCATGCAATTTTGGAATTATTTTTTGGAGAATTTTTTTAAAGAGTCTAACCGTAAAAGTTACACTAAATATAGAGAAGCGATAAGTTCAAACTCACACTCTAATATATCAAATGTCTTTGCAACCTTTGTTCGATCAAATAACCTAGTAGCTAGACTCACATACTTTAAAGTGTGCAAAAATGGAGAATTTCGAATTCGAGACTTGCATTTAACCATAGTGATTCAAGAGACTTTGAGACTTTATCTACTATTATCATTGATTGTTAGAACTGCTTTACAAAATATTAATCTTAAAGGTATCTTAGTTCCAAAAGGAATAAAAATTCAAATTCCAATGCCAATATTGCATCAAGACTCAAAGCTTTGGGGGCATGATGCACATAAGTTCAATCCACAAAGATTTGCAAATGGAGTGAATAGAGCATGCAAGGTTCCACAAGTGTACATGCCATTTGGAATAGGGCCACGTGTATGTGTAGGACAACATTTAGCTATCTTAGAATTGAAAGTGATTTTGTCTCTCATTTTGTTGAAGTTTCGATTCTCTTTATCATTAAGTTATTGTCATTCACCTTCTTTCCATGTTCTATAGAACCTGCTCACGGAGTTCTTCTTCATATGACAAAAATTTAAGCAACAATTAATGTAACAAACAGAATTCTCTCCCACAATTTTGGAGTTCTTTTTTTATTATTATTATTATTATTATTATTATTATTATATTGATTAGAGAAACATTAAATAAAAGAATGTAAGAGATATTACTCGTATATTCAATGGTTCAAGTGAATAGTGAATATGTGAGGTCCAAATATTTTGATTGTTTAACTTCAATTTGATTTGATGGATATGCGAGTAATGATCTTGAATAAAAAAATAATAAATTTTTGTTGAAAGTTTATTTGACCGTATGATGAAGTCATTTTCTATGATGAATATTATTAGTCAACTAATTTAAAAATGTGTATAGTGTTGGGTGGACTTACTCCCAGATGGAACCCACTAATTTTATTAGTATTAGTATTATTATTATTGAAATAAAAGAAAGAAAAAAAAATGTTTTAATGGGTTTGACCCATGTGAGAAAGAAAAGGGATTTAAAATTCTAAGAAAGCAAAATAGTGAAAACAAAACTAGAAAAAAAGGTAGAAGGAGAAAAGAGAAAATAAGGGTTTGGTTGTGGTGGTAAGATGTAGCAAACTTACTTCGTTTTTATCTTTCCTATTGTTGTCAGAAAGACTTTGGACTAGGTTTGGTGATTTTTATTCTCTCGAGGGAAGTTTTTCAGTTAAAATTGTGTTTGTCTCATATTTAATTTTTTATCAATTATTTTTGTTATGTATAATTATATTTTTTGTTTGACTATTTATATGCACAATTGGGGAAAAAATATTCTGCATGATTGAGATAGTTATTGTTAATTATATTTGATTTTTCTCAATAGATACACAAAACTTTAGGTTTAATTCGATTCGCCTCTCCTAATTTAGTTTTGTGTAAATACATAAAACGTTGCATAAATATTTTATGCATTTAAAACATACAACATTCCAATTTACAGACGTATGCAGTAGATAGTAGATGTTACATGAACAACATGAACACATATTATTCCAGCTATCATGAAGACTTTAGGCACCTTCCCATTGTTGTCATTTGTAACTTCTGTTTGTTTCAACAACAAATCAACATCCTTCAGAAATGGAGGCAAAGGTCTTACCAAAGATAAACCGATCGAGTGTCAAATGTTGTGTATAGAAATTGAATTTTCCTTTAATAATCAATAAATCAATTTATTTTACATGATTGAAAAAAATAAACATTTATATATTTTATTTAAGAATTTAAACAGTTTGGAGGTTCTATTCTAATTTTAAAAATAAGACTTTTAATAAAAAGAAAATGCAATTTTAATAATTACAAATTATTTTAAAATATTAAATTTTTATCAAATAAAATATAAAAAACTTAAACTATTTTATTTAAATTGTAAATAACATCTCAACATAATTTGGGAGGTTTTTAAGAAGATTAGAGATAGAAAAAGAAGCTTTCAAACTTTTAAGAAGAATTGAGGTACGAAAAGATGCTATCAAAGATTGGAACTTTGTTTGGTCCATCAAAGATGAAAGATTGTGTATCTAAAGCTGAGCCCACTCTTTTCCTTCGCTATACGATCCACACACAAAAATTATATTCCTCAAATTGTCTAAGTTAACAATGGTATAGTTTAGTAGTGTATTGTTGCATTTATAACTTAAAGCATTTTTTTTAATTTAAATTCATTAAATTAAGAATAAAAAGATAAAAATCATGTTAATATTATTTTATTAAACTTTTAATTAATATATATATATATATATATAGCGTGTGTACACCCAAGACAAAGTTACATTTACATTAATGAAATAAAATAGTTTCAAAACAACATCTAATTACATCACATTATATAGCTCTTTGGCCATAAGCACTAACCAAATAGCATATAAATAACTAAAAAATAGTAAAGACAAAATAAATTTTAAAACAAAAATGAGAACAAAAAAATGACAAACAGTTAAAAAATACAATTTCTCCATTCTTATGGTCAAACACATATTAAATTAGATCAACTTGGTGAAGAAAATCAATGATAAACTAAAGGATAATCATTCTCTATAACTTTGATATCATAACTTTACATATATTTCTATGATTAAAAAATATAACTTTTACTATAAATTTAATTTCATATTAGGTTACCAAAGCAAATTTATCTTAAAACTCAATTTATCTTAAACATAGTAATATTTGGATTTTAAGTTAATATATTTTTTATACGTCAAAATTATATTACTACATTTGTTTCATAATAATTTATTTGTTTGATCATTTTATTTTAAGAGAAGTGTGTAAATTAATAAAAGAAATAAAATAATATTTTATTAAATTATTATTTTTTAAAAAGAAGTTGATGCATTGTTTACATTAAATAAAAATATTTGAGTTTTAATATATCACACCCAAATTTTAATAGGGGTTTTTAGTCTGACTCTAAAAATCTCATGGTGGGCTAACCCGATAAGGTTTACGACTAACTTCATACAAAACAATATATAAACTTCATTTTAAGAACTTATACATTATATTTAAAGAATGTTAATAGTATTTAAAAAATCTTAGAAATTACAAAGATTTAATTAATATTTTTTTAAGAAACCTATAATATATAATATTACAAAATATAAATAAAAAATTTAAAAATAGTTAAATGATAGGCTAACTCGAAAATGCACAACTCTTTTTAAAGTCGGGTTAAGATAATACTTTTTGAAAACGGTTCTAAAAGGATCTTTTTAGCCGACTCCATAAAACCTATAAGTAGTTAGGACTGACTCTAAATGGGTCGAATAACTCGTTTTGTAAAAAAAAAAATCGGTATATGATTATTAAATTCTTATCATTATTAAGTATTAATATATTTACTATTATCATAAATACAATGTGATATATTAAATTAAGAGTAGTAATAATTGGTTTTAATATATTTTGATCCTGTATTTTTTTTTAACAATAACTTTGTAAATTCTAAAATGTTTTAACGATTTTTTTGATTAACAAGCCTCTCAAGGAGACCATGAACAGTAAGAGATGTTCCAGCCAAATCCACCTCGACAGCAAGAGTGCAATTTCCATGGACTCAACCAATGAACTCAAGGTGATGAGCATCACCAGAATCAAGAACAGTATCTTCTATAGCCTTCAAGACCAGTTTTAGCTAGGTTGAACATGAATAATCAAATTAAATTAATAGTTATAATTATAATAATAATAATAACAATAATAATAATAATAATAATAATAATAATAATAATAATAATAGTAGTAGCCTCCAAAAACATTTTTCATTTAATAATAATAATAATAATAATCAAATTAAATTATCATTTTAATAATTAATTATTATCCTATCAGCAACATTTACATATAGGACGTGCCATATTACTCAAAATTAGCCGCTTCGGATATTTTTTTTTCACAAAAATTACATTAAGTATTTTTTTTTTTTAAAAATATTTTAGAATTTATAAGAGCATTATTAAAAAAATAAATTTACAGAGATTAAAATCAAAATGAGTACTCTAAATATTTTGATCAATAATTTCTTTTAATTTATCTATGCGGACATTATTATAAGATCTATTAAAGTTTTGATACATGTATCTATTCAATTTTGATTTAGTAATTAAATAAATTGTTTCTGTAATTAAAATTAAAATTATAACCAAAAACATTATTTCAAAAA
>JBBPBS010001102.1:1102032-1125749 GCA_037974835.1 Cicer judaicum
GTTAAATTAAAAAAAAATACATAAAACTAAAGAAAAAAATATATCAAATTTATATTTTATTATTATTATTATTATTATTTTTATTAATTTTATTTATTAGATAAGAAAAATAGGAGAAAATTGTTATAATAACGTGTAAAAATGGAGAAAAATGGAGAAAAAAAAAATAGGAGGATGTTGTTACTTATAGTTACGTAATAAAAAAGCTGAAATAACGATGAAAGTTAAAGACGTAAAAAAGTAATTTCAATCATTAATTATACATATATATGTCTCTAATAGAATCATTAAATTTCCTTTGCTATTTCAATATTTATAGTAGTACAAAACATAACATTCAACAATACTGAAATTAATGAGCTAATTTTTTGAGTGGAACAGAGAGAGGTTGAAAGCCATGTTGAAGTGCTGAATGCCAAACTTTGTCTACGTTGTTCATTTTGTAGCCATATTTTCTCAAATTTATCATAAACATCTAAGAGCACGAATGTAAGAAAAAAAATTATTAAATACTATAAATAATTTATTTATATTTTTTAAATATAAAATTTTTACGAATGTAGTATAGTGTTGCAACGGTAAAAAATCGTTATACTAGTGAAAAATTGACTATGACAAATTACCTCATAAGAATGAACATTTTCAATAGAAGTGGGAGTTAGCATTGCTGGTGTGTAATGGTATGAGCAATCATTGCGGTGTTTCTTTGGTGAGAATTGTGAGTATGGAATAAATAATGTTCCTTTGGGTGCCTTCATTTGTTCCTCTTCAGTAAATCCATCACCCACTAACCAAAATCTATGGAGCAAACACATACAAAAATAAACCATTAATTGATCATTGTTTTAAACATAGCTTATTGTATTAAAAAAAATAATGAAAAATGAGAAGTTAATTTTGTTTGCATTTAATTTGTTTTTACATAAAGTTTTTGAATTAATATTTTAGTCCATATTTTTAACAGGTTTTTACCAAAGTCATTATCGTCATATAGAAGAGTAGGAAACAAGTGGCTTAGGATTTGAAGTTGTCAAATTCTCAAAAATAAGACTAGGAAAAATTTGCTATATTACCATTTGAGTGCAACTTTTTTTCTTTGACCATATTTTCATTAGAGCTATTGGTCAATGACTTTTTGAGATTCACATAATCATCCTCATGCAATGTAGCTACCTGCAGTACATATAGTTAAATACCTCATCAAAACTAAGATACAACAAAGTTTAAATTTAACCCTTCTTCGTTAAACTTTGTAACAACCAATATTAGTAAATAGTATTGTAATATTATGATGTAATTTATAATCGAATCTGTAATCTTCTTATTACTTTATTTTTTAATTTATCTACCATCAATCTAACTTTACATGACTTGATTATTATATGATCATAAAAAAAATAACATTAAATAATTAATAGATTATTTTTTAATTTAAAAAAAAACAAAAAATATTGCGTTTATTAACTGCAATAAAAATTACTTTAAAAAAAATCATTGCTTAAAAATAATTTTTCATTATTCAATCATTTAAATTATTTTCATATTTTGATTTTTTTAAAAGTTGTGATAAATAGTTAAAAACTCTTAAAATTAATTATTTTTAAAATAAGTGATTTGGTTTTTTGTTGTAACAAAGAGACCTATGTGAAGAAGTTGACCGGAATTCCTTGTTGGCACAATGTGAAGGCGATAGCATAAGCAACTTTGGTGAGTTTGCCTCTAAGTAATACTTGAGTTGTTCCTTTAGGAATGGTGTTAAGAACAACAGCAACAACAAGGCTGCTACCATCTACAACCTTAACATTAAGCTTTGGATGTTTACTAACATATAACCCTCCATACATGTTAAGTTCCTCCCCTTGATTCATGAGTCCTAGACTCACCACTTTTATGCCCTTTTTGTCTGCATCTAGTATTGCTTCCTCAATCATTTTGTTTATAGCCACCTTTTGCCATTCCAAAAAGTACTGCAAAAATTCATGTGAAGCAATTTATCCCATAATTTCATTTTGGTATAAAAAAAATTTGAATAGGGAAAAGGCACTCATTCATTTTAATTATTAATAAAATATTTTAAAGTGATTAATAAAATATATTTGCATTTTGTATAACAAAGTGTTTTAATTTTGGTTGAAAAAAAAATTGCAATTATTTTTTTTTAAAAAAAAGAATACACCATATATTATGTTTGTGTTTGGAAAATTGGATTTTATATTCCATATTTATGATTTCTATCTATGATTTTCTCAAAATACTCTCATGGTCAATAGTATAAGAGTAAAACAATTGGTACAATTCACACATACCTTCTTCCAAAAATCCATAAAAAATAATTTTTTCTATGAAATTCTTGAATCAGAAAATTTATTATTTGAATTTTTCGATAATTATTTTGTTAATAAAAAAAAATTCGTTTTTGAATTTCCAATAATTATTTTCTATTCAATAATTTTATTTTTAAATTTTTCAATTAACAAAATAACTACCGAAAAATAAATTTATCAGTTGAAAATAACTCCCGATAATTTTATTTTTAGAATTTTCCAATTCAAAAAATGAATCTTTAAGTTTCTAATTTTCTTTTCATGTTTTCTTTGTCTGCTAAAATTTTTGAGAACGAATAATTTAACAGTGAAATATCTTTGTCAATTTTTTACTTGAACACTGTATTTGGATAAGGCCCAAGTTTGAAGGTTGAGTTTGTCATCAAAACGGTTTCTTTCAATAATGAATTAAAACCAGAAATTTCAAAATTTTTGGGTGGTATTTTCGGAAATTTTAAAAATAAAATTTCCAGTATTCATTTATAATTATCGAAAATTTCGTTTATTCTAAAATTTTCGATAAAAGAAAATTCTTTTAAATTTTTACAGTTTTATTAAAGGTAATTTAGACATTTAAAAATAATTTTTTTGAATGAGGCGATATAAGATTAATTGAAGGGTACAAAAGACATCTTTCCATTTGTTCATTCCTTTCTTTTTAATGATGTCTCATGCAATTCATCACTAGTCTTGTCCATTGTTCCATATATTAAGTCATAAAATAGCATAAAGAGTGAATAATTTGTTCTAAATTGAGTATGGTGCAAAGAGTGAAACCTGCAATAATAAAATTTACAAAATTACTAATCTTACTAACTTAAACAACCCATAAATATGTTGTGTTTAATGTAATTTCAACACGATCGCACAATCGTTAGATTTGAATGAAAAATCAAGTTGTAACAATCTCTCTTCAAATTCAACGGCTCTACAATTGTTACATCTGTACAATGATTGTAAATTATCTAACTGACAAAATGTCTTTAATATCTCTAATCTCTAATAATAAAAATATAAGTATTTTTTAATATTAAATAGATTTTTTTTCATTTTTATTTTTGAAAGTGTTGGTTCAATAAGATAGGCACACTTCTATTACACCTTGATGCCTTCACTTAAGATTAATTTTTTGTGAAAAAATCTAGACTCTTTTTTTTTCTTCTAAAATCTATTTTCATTTCTAAATTCTGAGGCTTTTTTATTTTTGGGTCTTATAGTACATGTGAATTTTTATTTTTTAGTAGTATTTTTTGGGCCTTGTGTAGTGGATCTGGCTGCACAAACCCATGGCCTGCCATATTCTTAAGTAATAAATTTACATTTTGTTTTCATTTAATTATGATAATTGGTGAAGATATTATATTAAGGGGCAGACAGTGAGCATGGCTCCTTGTAGTTTTTTTCATTATTTTTTATATACTATAATCAGAATAGGTAAGTTCTAGGCTTGTACTATAACGTAAAAAGGTCGAAGACTAATGAAAAATAAACAAAATTGAACTCAATTTTGGTGTTAGAATTGATTCACTTTAACAATATAAACAAAAACAAAATTTCATTTAACAACAACAAATTTCAATGGAGAAACCAATTCATATTGCAGTTGTTCCAGGTGTTGGATACAGCCACCTTAACCCAATTCTTCAATTCTCCAAACTTCTTGTTCATATTCATCTACACTTTCATGTTACATGTTTCATTCCCTCACTTGGGTCTCTTCCAACTGACTCCAAAACCATCCTTCAAACTCTTCCATCAAACATCAACTGTTATTTTCTTCCACCACTTGACCCCAAAAACCTACCCTTACAACTTCCCTTGGAACTGCAACTTCAGTTCACAATTAATCACTCACTCCCATCTCTGCATCAGGTTTTAAAAACCTTAACTTTAAAGACACCCTTTGTGGCTATGATTGTTGATTCTTTTGCAGTTGAAGCATTAGATTTAGCTAAGGAATTCAATATGTTGTCTTATGTTTACTTTCCTTCTGCAGTTACAACACTGTCTTCTTACTTTCATTTGATTAAATTAGATAAAGAAACATCATGTGAATATAGAGATTTACCTGAGCCTGTTAAAATACCCGGCTGTGTACCGATACACGGTCGGGATCTTGTTGTTCAGGCTCAAGATAGATTGAGTCAGTCTTACAAATTTTTACTTAAAAGGGTTGAAAGATTTCGTCTTGTTGATGGGGTTATTATTAATAGTTTCTTGGAAATGGAGATTGGTGTTATAAGAGCTTTGGTAGAAGAAGGAAGTGGTAACCCTGTTGTGTATCCTGTTGGACCTATTATCCAACAGTATACACAATGGGGTAATGACTTGGAGTGTTTGGCATGGTTGGATAAACAACGACCTTGTTCGGTTTTGTTTGTGTCTTTTGGGAGTGGTGGTACACTTTCACAAGAACAAATTTTTGAACTTGCTTTGGGTTTGGAATTGAGTGATCATAGATTCTTATGGGTTATGAGAGCACCGAGTAGTTCGGCCAATGCTGCATATCTTTCGGGTGGAAAGGATGGCGTTGACCCTTTGCAGTTTTTACCATCTGGGTTTTTGGATAGAACTAAGGAGAAAGGTTTGGTGATTCCATTGTGGGCACCTCAGATTCAAATCCTTAGTCACAGTTCAGTTGGTGGGTTTTTGAGTCACTGTGGTTGGAATTCAGTTCTTGAGAGTGTGATGCATGGTGTGCCGCTTATCACGTGGCCTTTGTTTGCTGAGCAGAGAATGAATGCTGTTGTGTTGAGTGAGGGACTTAAAGTGGGAGTGAGGCCAAGAGTTAATGAAAATGGGATTGTGGAAAGAGAAGAGATTGTTAAAGTGATCAAGTGTCTCATGGAAGGGGAAGAAGGTGGGAAAATGCGCGATAGAATGAAGGAATTGAAAGATGCTGCTAATAATGCAATCAAAGAAGATGGGTCTTCTATAAAGACTCTTTCTCAGTTAGCACTTAAGTTTAAGTTGAGAAATTTGGCATAGGAAAAACAGGTTTTATTTATGGAATTTTTTTATCATGATCTTTGCTTTGTTTCTTTTCATGTTTTTACTTTTTCTGATTTGCAATGACAGCCAATCATTGTGTGGATTATTGGTACCAATACTACCTACCTTTTAGTACTTTCTATTGTGTACTATATCTCTAGTTTATGATTTTATCATATCTAAATTTCATGTACATTATTCAGTATTCACCTTGGTTTTGGAATGGTGTATACGTCAAGGAATCTACCTTGACACAAATTTGAGAGCTGAAGTTTATTTTTACTTGATATAGACCAGCTCAAAGTTTTTACCTTGAAAGTGTTTTCATAAAAAAGTTTTGGTTTTTTCTTCCATAAAGGCAAATTACCATAAGTTAGATAAATGACCATCTTAATGAGAATACTTGAGCACTACAATCCTGGTAAAGTTTTTATCTTATAGCTTTCCTGTAAAAATTGATTGATGCTTTTCGTTTTGGTTAATATATATATTATCAACTACGTTGATAAAGGGTATTTATTATACAAAAAGAAATGTATAATACAAGATATTATTCAAAATCAATCGTTTTGCCTTGGTGAAATCAACTTGTATGAATTTACCTTGTATTAAAATATAGAATAATGCTATTAACACACTCTTTGAGACGCATGTTCTTACACACTCTATTTGATTGGTTAAAATTCACATGGGATCCACGTGATTTGATAGAATTTATGTGAATTTTAACCAATCAAAGAGAATGTGTTAGAAAGTGTGTTGTTTGCACTCCTCTAAAATATATACACGATGGTAAAAATTAAGTTATTCTTATGATTAAGGTATTTTTGTTATCTTTGTATTAGTCACAAAACTCATGGGGGTAGGACATTCTTAGATAGTACTTTATTTTATAAACTTTCTTACTTCCCTTGAATATATATATATTGCTAAAAAAAGCTATGATCAGATAGCATCACCAAACAACTTTTATAGTACGTACGTGTTTTGCTAAGGCTTCTGTTACACTATATATCCATCTAATCCTTAGTTGTTATTCTATATGCAATCTAATAGTTATAAGGTAGTGTTGATTGTAGAGTGAAATTCTCATTATTGTTAATAATTTTTAGAATAATATCATTTCATAAATTTGCTTTAAAATCTATATGTAAGGCTTGAACAAGGTGAGTTTCATGAACTTGGACATGGAAAAAACAATTCACATAGCAGTTGTTCCTGGTGTTGGGTTTGGCCACTTAGTCCCTATTCTTCAATTCACAAAGCTTCTTGTTCACCTTCATCCATTCATTCATGTCACATGTCTTATTCCCACACTTGGGTCTCCACCAAGTGCCTCAAAAACAATCCTTCAAACACTTCCATCAAATATCAACTACACTTTTCTTCTACCAGTGGATCCCAATGACCTACCACAAGAGACACTCACCTTAGAAATGAAAAGTCAGCTCATAGTTACTCTTTCTTTGCCATATTTACATCAGGCCTTGAAGTCCTTGGCTTTAAGGACTCCCCTTGTGGCCTTGGTTGCTGATTCTTTTGCTGTCGAAGCGCTAAACTTCTAAAGATTTCAATATGTTGTCCTATATATACTTCACCTCTGCAGCTACTACACTTTCTTTTAGCTTCTATTTTCCTAAGTTGGATGAGGAAACATCATGTGAATACAGAGATCTACCAGAACCTATCAAAATACCAGGTTGCATACCACTTCATGGCAGCGATCTCCTTACACCGGCTCAAGATAGATCGAGTCAAGCTTACAAACACTTCCTCCAACATTCTAAAAGTTTATGTTTTGCTGATGGTGTTCTTGTTAATAGCTTCTTAGAAATGGAAATGGGTCCTATAAAAGCACTGACAGAAGAAGGAAGTGGCAACCCTGCTGTGTATCCTATTGGACCCATCATCCAAACAGGAACTAAATCTGGTAGTGATGATGGTAATGGCATGGAGTGTCTTTCATGGTTAGATAAACAGCAACCTTGTTCAGTTTTGTATGTTTCTTTTGGAAGTGGTGGTACACTTTCACAAGAACAAATTGTTGAGCTAGCTTTTGGTTTGGAATTGAGTAATCATAGATTCTTATGGGTTGTAAGAGCACCAAGTAATTCAGCCAATGCTGCATATCTTTCTACACAAGATGATGATGTTGATCCTTTGAATTTTTTACCATCTGGGTTTTTGGAGAGAACGAAGGAGAAAGGTTTAGTGATTCCATTATGGGCACCCCAAATTCAAATCCTTAGTCACAGTTCAGTTGGTGGGTTCTTGAGTCACTGTGGTTGGAATTCATGCCTCGAGAGTATGATGCATGGCGTGCCACTAATCACATGGCCTTTGTTTGCTGAGCAGAGAATGAATGCGGCTTTGTTGAGCGAGGGCTTAAAAGTAGGTGTAAGGCCGAGAGTTAACGAAAATGGGATTGTCGAAAGGGTGGAGATTGTTAAGGTGATCAAGTGTCTCATGGAAGAAGAAGAAGGTAGGAACTTGTGCAATAATATGAAGGAATTAAAAGATGCTGCTATTAATGCACTCAAAGAAAATGGGTCCTCTACAAAGACTATTTATCAATTAACACTCAAGTGGAGAAATCTGGTGTAGAAATAAACTAGCTTTAAGGAATGCTTTTTTTTACCATTATTATAGTTTTTCTGTTTCTTCTTTGCAATGAGATAATCATTATAATTTGCAGTATTAATCTCATATTATGAAGCATATAAGATACTCTATTTGACAGTTGAGTTTGAGTTAGTCTAGTCTATAATATGTACACATGTTATTGGATTAATATGCCAACTTAATGGTTTCTCTTAAATTTTGCACTTCTTGATAGTTGTACTTTTCTGTACTCTATTGTGAAGTGTTTCATCATTATTGATGCATAAGGAGATGTTTATTTAGGAATATATAAATTTAGTCCTCTACATTAATAACATTCTAAAATAATCCTTGAAATTGCATAATGTTTGATTACTTTGTTTCTCCGCTGGTATTTGCAGAGGTTATAATGACATTATGTTGGTTATGTTGGAGATGCATTCGATAATATACCAACAATGCAATATTGATGAACAAACTTAACATGTTAATTTTGAAATATTAATAATATAGAAGACTAAATTGGTATGACCAAAATCAAATTGAATATTTACTCAACTCTACAAGTGGTGCAACATGCTAGAATGATAGTTCTGAATCTGTGATAAACAGGTAGGTCCAGGACTGAAATTCTTCAAAGTTTAAGTTCACATCAAGTTGGTTTCAATTATTTCTATACTTATTCGAGACAATTGACAGTTAAACGTTGGATCTTTTATTGGGGGTATGCTGTAAATCTTGAATAACGAAGGTTGTACGAATAAATTACAAAACGTGGGCATCACACTAATATAGGTTCGATTTACTCCACCAATATATGTATATTGGATGCAAATTGGTTGACTGACGAATCCCTTTTAGAATATTTTGGAATCTTTGAAGTAAATTGAACATTCACATCAATTGTTTCGATCACTTTACAAAATAAAGCTCATTCATTTATTCTTGTGCACTAAAAAAGAAAAAAAATGACTCGAAAATGTTTTTGACAAATTTGTCTCATATAAACATGAAATTCATATTCTTTTTCTTTTGCTTCTAAAATGTCTCTTTTTATAGAAAAGCTCACATCAATAGGTGGAAAAAAAACTATTGAAAAGATTTGTAACCAATACATTAAATCATTTAATTTTACTACATAACTATTACATAATTCTAAATTTTACAAAAATGTCAGGCTACCAAATAACTTTTGTATTTGAATTTGAATGTATCAAACTTGTTTTTTCATATTCTCAAATAAATTAGTAGTATTAATAAAGATAATATTTAAAAAAATATATAATAAGTGCATCTAGTAAATTGAAAGTGTATTTATATTTAAGGTCAATTTTTTTCCAAAAGAGTGCTCATAATTAAATATATGTAGTAATTATATTTTTCAATATTAGATTTCTATGTATTTATTTTAGGATTGTTAAACCAACTTATATTCTACAATTTAGTATATGTTCATGAGACTGACCCACTAAATTTAGAGATTTAAAACGATTTTAAAATAAGAATTTTTGTTTTTTTAAAACATATAATATTTAGAAGAGTAATCTAAACTTCGACCAAATGATTAATAAAATTTAATTAAAAATTATTATTGTATAGATTCGAACACAGATTTTTTTAAGTGATGCGTCATAAAACGACATTCAAATACAAAGTCATTTTATTATAAAAAATAATAGTTTTTTTAATAAAAATATAAATCTTACAAAAATAAATGAAAGAATTTTGTATTACACATACATTATTAGTATATCACAAACAAGATTTAATATAAACATCATTTATGATTTTTAAAACATACAACAAAATAATTTTATAAGTACACCTTTTAGATTTTAAAATCATAAAGATTTTAGTCATAGTCATAGACAAGAAAAATAAAAACTTTACCCTATATCATATTCAATATCTTTAATTAATACTAGCGTGTGTACCGTACGGAATCTGGTGTAGCAAAAGGTACTGCTGCGGAGTTTCACAAAAGTTAACAGAAAAGTCGACAGATTCAAAAATCAATAAACACGAAAAATAATGACATTAATATTGGTCGCAGACTCGCATGGTTAGTCTTCTCTTTTTTTCTTAAGATTCTCGTTTAAAACATTAGGTCCGTTTGGGATTGTTTTTGATTTGAAATTTTTAAAAATTAATTTAAGTTTTTAATTTTAAATTATAATTTTTACTCGAGTTTTAGTTTTTATTTTATTTGAATTATATTATTATTATTATTATCTTTATCATATTTCATTATGAATTTATCAAATATAAAAATTACTAAAACGTAAAAGTAATTAAAATATAAATAATAAACTTTAATTATTTTAAAATAATTTACATAATATAAAATTATAATTTATTTAATTATAGTAATTTTAGTAATAATTGTTGAAAATAATTGTTGCAGAAGATTATTATTGTAATAGTAGTAATCGATCGTCGAAAACAACTCTAATAATTAAAAGAAACAATTGATATTGGAGGTGGTGGTCAAGTGTGACCGACGCTGACTGTAATGATGGACGATGGTGTAAGATGATTGTTGGAGGTCGATGGTAATGATGACGGATGTTAGAGATGGCTTGATAATTAGAGGTGGATGGTCGGTAGTGATAGTAGGTGGCGATGGTGGAAGACAAGAGTGATAGTTGTTAGAGGTGAGTGGTCGGTGGTGCTAATAGTGACCGGAGGCAGGTGGATGATGATGATGGAGGTGATCGGAGATATTGGCCAAAGGTAAGGAGAGATGGTGGTTGGTGGCGGTGGTTATAAATGGTAATGGAGATGTTGGTAGTTAGTGATGTTGTGGTCGAAGATTGTGGTTGCGGTTGTTAGAGATTGGTGTTTGATGGTTGTGATAGTTATTCGAGATGGAGTGGTACTTATGTCTAATGAGATGACATGTTAATTTCAAAACAAAAGTAAAAATTATAAAATTTATGTTTTTTTCTCTATTTTGAGCTTATAAATGCCGCTTCACCAAAAATAAGCTTTTGAAACTCAAATTGATTAACCTTAGCTAATATTAACGATGTCATAAGAAAAATTAAATGAATTAGTTTTATTATGAATTAAAAAAAATTATAAAAAAAATCAATTACTTTGATAAATAATTTTACATCAGAAAAAATACAAAGAATAAATTTTAAATAAAATATTAATAATTTATTTATTAATTTTAAAAAAAACTTCATCTAATTATTATATTTTAAAATTCATAACGTGTTGGATTCCGATAAAAATTATAATTAAATTCATGAATTTTAGATTTAACATATGTTTTTTAGAGTCATCTTATATATAAGGTGTGAAATGAAATTTTGGTTTATTATGATACATAGAGCGCTTTCTTCGCAATAATTTTAATAATATCAAACTTTTATATACAAAATGACCACAACAAAAAAAAAAAACATATATTAAACAAAGGGCTTGTGTGAAAACCTTTTAGTCAAACAAGACCTCTAAATGTTTTAACTATTAAAACATTTTTTGCATTTAATTTATTACCACTACTTTTAATCAATCGTGATTCATGGGTTTCTGCCATTAGCGTCCACATCTCTTCTTACATCCACATCAAATAACAAGCCATGACACACAATTCACTACAAATCACATTAAGCAAGTCTGTGTCTAACGCCACACTCACAACATTACAATAACTAAACTAAAATCATACTACCTAGTACAAATTAAGTGTGAATGATTGACAGTGTTACATGTTGGGTATTCAATTATGAATTTTTAGTCTCAGATTGACCGGGAATGGAGATTGTATTGGATATATAAAGAGAATGACTCATACACCTAATGTCTTAAAGTTTTGAGTTGAGATGTGGTGTCTAAGTCTCTTATGAATCTTTGGATATATAAGGAGAATGACCCTTACACCTAATGTCTTAAGGTTTTTGGTTGAGATGTGGTGTCTAAGTCTAATTATTACACCATTCATTATTAAACTTGACTATATTAAGACAAATGCAAATTTAACTTTGTACTCTAAAATCATTAATAGAGTTTTAATAAAAAAAATTTATCATAGAATATATTATAATATATTAAAATAGATTATCAAATACTAAATACTAATATGACATATCATTCAATATTTGTCATTTTATTTAAATATTGTCACCTCAACGAAAAATTTATATGAGGCATCTAAAAGGTATTAATTTGTTCATCCTCACTCTTACATCTTCTTTATTATTCCACTTCCAATTTATTATTATTATTATTACTATTTAGTATCTAACATTATATATAATTATTCATGTGTCATGATTTACAAATTAAAGTTTAATCAATATTAATTAACGGACACTCGTTGCTCCTCCATCATCATTGAGAATAATTTTTCTATAATTTTAACTCTAATTAAACATCGATCAAAAAATATATAAATGACAACAATCAATGGAAGTTATTTGGTATCATATATTGTTTATGTTTATTTGAAAATTAGAAGACAATGACACATATACTTTGATTCTTTGTATCATTTTACGTATTTTTAGATAAACAAACGTGTGAGAATTTTTATATTTTTTTAGTTTACATATTTGAGTTTTAAATTTATTTATAATTATAATATGTTTTTATATGTTTATAGTAAACTCTTGTATGTGGATATTTGATGCAAATACATCAATATTTTTGATCAAATTTTACTTATATTTTTATTATGAAGTATGTTACGTGTCATCCAATATATTTTTCATATATACCCATAAATAGATTTTTAACACCAATACACTTCTTAAATTTTAGTGATATAATGGATAAATTGTGGAATATTATATCATGACAACTATAATATATTTCTCACCTCATCTTTAGATACATGGAGTCAATTAGTGTAACAGGTAACTCTTTACATTTCCTAGAATGAAGAATAACAAATACTGAATATTGCATAGTATCGTCATGGTAAAATATATATATATATATATATTTTAATTAAAAAAATAGTTCATTTTTATGAGATATATAAAATGGTTTATAGTTAACTTTTTAAGTATTTATACTCAATTTTTTATATATGATTTCATTAAAACAACTCCACAACCTAAGATGTTGTCATCTCACAACTAATTTGCTATAGAAATTTTGTTGACACATCTATGTTATTCTATGGTTTCTAATAGTCTTTCTTAATGGGTAATCAATCTCTCTATAATTAATGTCTTATTAAAAATAATATTGATACTTCACTATTTACTTTGTAGTTATATTTTGTTTAATAATTTTTATTATTGTATTGCACTATTGTGTCTCCTCCCATTCTAATTTTGTAATGGTTTAAATGCTTAGTAGTTTTTTTTCTTCTTCTTGTAACCATTTTACACACCATATGCACTTAGCTTTCCAATTGCATACTTGACACGCCATGAGAAATTTTTTTCGGATAAGTATGAATTTTCACAATCCTATTTTATCAATTCAAAAGAAATTTTCTTTGTAGTCCAATTATTTTTAAAGTAGATAGAGTTGGAAAATTTTTATCTTTGCACAAATAATTTTTGAGTAAGTGATGTTTTGTAACATATTTCACCTATAAGTTTTTAGAGATTATTTGGTCCATCGTATAGACCATTAATAATTAATAGTTAATGTACTATTAACTTTATACATATTACTACATTTTAATATGTAGATTTTTTTTTACATAATACTATTTTTTTCTTCTATTTTTTCATATTCTTTAATTAGTGAAATGAGATATAAAACATGAAATTATAAATCTGCTGATCAAACTTTTAAATATTTTTTAACAATTTTAAATCTTATTCATTCATTAAAATATAGCTAAAATTTTAAATTAATAATTCAATAGATAAAATTTAATATATGAATCAGTTGCAACTACTCCAAAATATTCTACATATTTTTAAATGTGTATTTATAAACTCATATATAATAGTTAATCAAATAAATTTATTAAAAAAAATACTCAACAAACAAAATTAATAAATTATATTATTTTTTAAATTATAAAATCTTGTTCATAATAATATTAATATGTTAAAATCTATATCTCATACACAACATCCGTAAAATTTTGTATTCAAACATAAATAATAATAATAATATTTAGGCTAAATTACATTTGTGGTCCTTTAACTTAATTTCAAGTAACGTTTTAGTCTTTTATTTTTTTTTTCCTGAGTTGATCATTTATTTTAATTTTAAGTTACAATTTGATATTTTATGTTTTAAAATTTCAAAAATGTTATCCTTTTTTTTACAAAAAATAAAAAAAATCATCAAATTTTTCAACCAAAACCCATAAAATTCATTATCATCTTCAATAAAATACAAATTTAATCAAATTCATATCTTAAATCTTGAAATAAACTCAAGATTTCATTCTTTATTTGATGTTGTTGGAGATGAAAATATGAGTCTAATTGAATATTTGAGTTGTGGATTTGATAAAATTTGCATTATATTGAAGATGATTATTAATTTAATGGATTTTGGTTGAAAGTTTTGATGATTTTTTTTGAATTTTTATACAAAAAATGATAACATTGTCGAAATTTTAAAACATAAAATATGAAATTGTTACTTAAAATTAAAATAAAAGACCAACTTAAAAAAAAAATAAAAAACTAAAATATTACCTGAAATTAGGACCACGAATATAATTTAGCCTAATATTTATCGTAATAATATCAAAGTTGAATTAAGTATTATTAATAGCTCTCAATTTTAATAAACTTGTATTCCAAGTGAATTAATGATTCCATCCACTTGAGTTGTTACTTACCGAACCCAAAAATCAAGTCACATAAATGGGTTAATGATTTACTTTTCCACAACCTGCCCCTACACGTGCAATTTCGATCACATACATACTTCAAATCGAATTATTTTCCACACAAAACTTGCTGTTTAGATTTTTATTTTATTTTGCTTTTTCTTTTGCCCGATCAATTCACTCGTGCCCAATACTATGCTTTCTAAAATATAATTTTTACTTATATTGCTTTTGAATGTATTATTGGAGTTGGAGTTAACATGTTGAAATTACATATTTACTTGTGATCACATCAACATTTTATGTAAATACATCGTTTACATAAGTTCTTTAGGAGATCGTGTTTATTTACCTTAGAAATTTACTTTTACATTTATTTATTAATATTTTCATAAACAAAATATATTAGTCAAGAATAAAATAAATATAAATAAACTCTAAAATTTTATTTATTTATTTTGGATAAACAAAATATATTTATCAATAGTAAAAGAAATACTCTAATCCATTAAACATAATTGAGACTATACAGAGCAGAGATTAACAGTGTATTAAACTATTATTTGTTGATTTTAATGATTTTTTAATAATTCTTATTTGTTTAATTTGATATATTTTTATTACTATTTTACTGCTCAAATAACATACTCAATCAATATTAATTTATAATGTTAATTTTTAATATATTTTAATATAATATTTTGTTTCAAATTTATTACTTTAAATATATTTTTTTTACAAATTATAATTTAGATAAACAAAAAATTGATTCAATTAAACTACATTAATTTAAATTAGATGATATTTTGTCTTACAACGGATGCAAACCGCACTATGAACACTCTTAATACTACTGTGTTCTTTATAAGAATTTCTTAAAGTAAATCCTATATAATTAAATTACTATATTCGTCTTAAAGTAATTGACAGATGCAATTTTTAGCTGTCCAAGATATTTTTAACGAAACACTCTAGAATTAAATTTTTCGTAAACGATCCACCGCAGTTAATTTAAATTATTCGTCGACGAGTAATTCTAATCGGGCATTAAAATATCTTTTTGATCATATAAACTCCAAAATATTAATAACTTTGGCTAAAAAGCCTCCAAATTCAATACCAAAATACACTAAAATACATAAAATGTGCTTAAAAATTATGGGTCTTACATTACTACCCCCCTGAAATTAGTTTCGTCCTCGAAACTTAAAGTACGGGTAGCAATCCTCATTAGGTTTGTACTCAAATTCAACATACTAGTCACAACTTGTTTCACCCGGCCTTCTCGAAAAATGTTGTCTACCCCTTTTCATAGGGTGCTTAATAACTTCACACACATCCATAGTCGGTAAGGCTCGTCCGTTCCATTCAACATGATTTTGTCTACTATCAATAAGAGATTAAGGATGATCAGTCCCTCAATTTGTCAATAAATAGCCAACAACCATGATAGTGGCTTAGACTATCTTAACTGAACTGTAATAGCACTCCTTGCTACTTACAACTGAGGTTATCTTAATGTACCAGCAGTCAACAATCTTCTCAAGGTCCATTGAGTTTCCCTTATTTTTCTATAACTTTGATCCTGTCGACGAAGCAAAATATCCCATACCTATGTCACGTAGTCTCATTTGCATCCACTTGATATGAAACATCCAATTGGTACCAAACTGAAACACTTAGAATGATCCAAACACACTAAGCACATAACAATCACTACATCCGAGAACTCTTAAATTTCTCCCTTGTCCACAAATCCTCGATTTTTCTTAAGTCGTACAACTACGTCAAATTGTAGTGTTCTTATCAGTAGGTTATTCCAGCTATAAATTTAATAATTCCATCACCGCATATGCTTGGTGATCGAAGCTTCCTCAAATATTTTCGATATCATGCCAAAGACTATACCCCTTGGGACACACAAACTTGCTTCCAGTTTAGTACTTCATTTCAAGAGTCAAGTTTTCCATTAAAATCTAACTTGAATTTAATTCACAGATCAAGGTCTACATTTGTCTCATGCCTAACACCTCAAATTCACGCTTCACTAGAATTTTTTTTACATACTTTGCAATTATGCACAACTCGAAAATAATCCTCCTACCTCTACTGCCAACATTCATTCTGATACTTCTTGATTTCACTGTGTCCTTCATTTGCAACTTGATCATTATCCTTTCATTATGACAGGTCAACCGCATTGTATTCACTCCATCACTTTTCCATTTATACAAACCTTAAATTTCTACCTCAAACCTTGATACATCTTCATTATAGTGATTCCAATAAATCAAGGCTTACTAATTCCCACCAAACTTTTCCATTTCATGTTCAATTGTTTCCTATCAAGTAAATATTTAACTCATTTTATTGACGAACACAATAACAATCCCCATGACATTCACTCAAGTAATGTCTTTATATTTTGGCATACCTTTATAATAATAATGTCTGAATTATAGGTGAGATAATTCCTTTCCTGAATCTTTAATTGTCATAAGCTACATCTCTATGTGCTGCTCCAACAAATTTCTTGGCACATTTTCCAATATTTGTTTCACTTGCTGGATTCTTATTCCTTCACAACCTTCACTGAGATACAAACTGAAAGAATCCTAACAATCGAACGTCCTAAAGAATTATTTCTCCCACATTCTCCAAAGCATTTCCTAAGAAATAATTATCTATAACTTCCTCGTCCCAAATTTTTGCAGTAAAATGTCTCAAAGACCCACATACCTTTCATTGTTCATCTAGTTACTAAAACACTCAGTTTAAATCTCGACGCTTGATTTCCCAAGACCAACAACTAAATCATAAATCATTTGTTACATCTCTTCTTTTTCACTTTCTATCATTTAATAGGATTCAAAAATTTGATCCTCAAAATCTCCAAACACTTTCATCCTTAACATGAATTATTTATCACCTGCCTGCCTCAACTCCTTCGATTATGAAAGTTTTAATTATTACTTGGTCCTCCATCCAACCTTGCGAGATTTTAAATCATCAGCTAAAAATCAACCATCTTAGGGTCCCAAATCAAATCTCGAATAATCCTTCAATCCTATCAAAATATTAACATCCTCTTAGTAATTTTCATTCTTTAATAGACTCTTAAACTTATATTACCGCAATCTCAAGTATTCTCGTACTCGATACTTCAAATTCCACTTAATGGTAACATAGAGTTCAATACATCAAGGCTTAACTTATTAGGTTTTTCTGAACATCGCTCAAAATTCACACTTACGTGTCTATAGATTCATCCAATATTACTATCCATACTTAATAATCCAAGTTGCGAATCCAGTCTAACTCGAATGCTCGACTTTATCCCTCAAGGTATCGACTAATCCTCAAAGCGTATGTTATCTAACCAAAGGAGTATTTACTCCTAATGTGCAACGCTCCCTTAACTTCAATACTAGTCTCTTTCATTGACACATAAGCACCAAATGTTATTCCAAATGGAAGCCTTATCTTCTCAACAGTTCCATGATGTTCACATCTCCTTGACAGTTGTCAAACTTCATCTAGTTTCATCCTGAAATCTACCAGGAAAACATCTAATACTTTTCTTAACAAGAGTCCTCAACTTAGATCTTTACTTGAAATCCCTTATTAGTCTAATGTAAATCCATCCATACTCATCATCTTCGAGTTTACACCAACACATAGCTTATGTGTCCTTGGAACCACTTTATAAATTCCATGCCGTCATGATTTGCTTCAGGTCTGCTGGACAATTCGTCATCTCGAAGATCTTTTCCATTTCTTGAATCCACTAATCATCTCTTTTCCTGAGTTCTCATCACCCTTGAACTTTGGAGGATGGTAACGACGCAAATCTTTCAATCCTCATGACTTAATAGCATAAATCCCTCTTTCCCTCTTCTCCAGATCCCGTCGAGTCTTTGCAGTAGTTCGTGCAACAACAAAACATCCATGTTATTTGTAGCTTCAACCATTTGATTATCCCTACTGACGTTCGTCCTTGCAACGTTGTTCCCTCTTGGAGGTAGTGTTTCCGAAAAACCAACATCAAGAAGAAGTGTTAACACCACTTCGAATAATTCCAAAACTAAGTTTCGAATATATCAACACATAATAACTACCCCTGATCTGACAACTCAGACCAATTACCCCGACACATAATCAGATAACGACTCACAACCTACAAGTTGACTTACAATCTATAACCAAAGGCTCCACAGCCCCCAAAAAAACCAAACCAAAGCTCTGATACCACAATGTAACACCCCGAATTTTCAAAGCGAGGGTGTATTTTTTTTTTTTTTCAAAAGAAATTAAAATAAAACAGAGAAACAAATAAGGAAATACCTTTGGATAATTACTTAAATCATTATAATTTACAAGCAGCATAAAAGTTTCTCGAAATATAAATCCAAAGTATTTACACATCAAAAGTGATACATGGAATCCATTAACATAAGATGTCATACTGACAATATTAGCAAAGATACAATTTTCCAATTTAAAATAACCGCAATCCAAAATAAAGACATTTGTTCCCTCTATGTCAACCTAATATGATCATTCTACCAAAAAAACTATACACCCTGAGTGATCTCCACGCGCCCCGTAAGATCCTCCTAACATAGCTCCAGTCAAGCGTTCCCATCTACATTCCCATCCGTAGGGCACAAATCGGTAGGATCGTCCTGGCTCTGATCTAAGGGCAAAGCCCAGATTTCCACATTAGTTGTAAAGGGTCACCAACCGAAATTAACAATTAACACATAACATTTAAGTTTCAAATGCACAAAATAACCTTTCCATATGCTAAAAGTTCACACAATGCTTACCAAATGAAAATGAAATCAAAATAAGTCTCAAATCTATCAAGTAATAAACAACAGGCCAATTCGTTGATGAACCAATTGAGCAATCGATTATCTAACTCAAAATAAGAATTTCAACTGAGCCAGTCGATTAGGGAAATCGATTTCCTGAAAGTTTTTAGTGAAAACTGAACTCTGGGCTTAAATCAATCGATTGGGGAAATCGATTGAATGAAAAACTGAGCCCCTGTATTGATGCCAATCGATTTACCAAATCGATTTCGTCAATTTTGTTGAGCTCCTGTAATGAATCCAATCGATTTGCTAAATCGATTTCTTAAATGGTTTTGAAAATCATATTACAAAATCGATTGGATAAATCAATTTTGGCAAATTTGCGAAGTCCCTATAACTCATCAAATCGATTGGGAAATCGATTCCCTTGTAAATTCTTCCAAAAATACATAAACTAACTCAATCATATTCAAACACAACTCCAAATCTTAACACTTAGCAATCCCCACACAAACACCACGACAAATTGGGTTTCGAAATAGTTTTATAATCCATCACACTTACACACGATAATCAATACGTAGCACTTAGCAATTTCAACACAATTACATCTCAAGTTCAAACCACTCAATCATAAACTTGAAACAAACACACTTACACACAATTTCAAAACATACCGCTTAACAGTTACAACGCAATACCCACACAGACAAGATGAACCAACAAATCACATCGAATCACCTTGACTCGACAATCCCAACACAGACAAGATGAACCAACAAATCACATGGAATTACCTTGACTAGACAATCCCAACACAGACAAGATGAACCAACAAATCACATTGAATCACCTTGACTCGACAATCCCAACACAGACAAGATGAACCAACAAATCACATGGAATCACCTTGACTCGACAATCCCAACACAAACAAGTTGAACCAACAAATCACATAGAATCATCTTGACGCGACAATCCCCGCAAGGATAAGATGAACCTACAAATCACATGCAATCATCTCGTGGCCCATGAACAAGATGAACCAACAAATCACATGGAATCATCTTGTGGCCCATGGACAAGATGAACCAACAAATCACATGGAATCATCTCATTTCCCATGGATGAGATGAACCAACAAATCACATGGCATCATCTCAGTTACCACTATCACTATGAACTGCCTGAGCATACCCTTACTCTATCCACTACAATCGTTAAGTAAATACAGATATTAAAAGATTCTCCATTTTTAATACTCATTTAACTTAAAACGATTTTCAAAACAAACATTAAGTAAACAAAAATATTAAGAGATTCCCCATTCTTAATACTCATTTAACTTAAACGATTTTCACAAACACACATTAAGTAAACAAGACATTAAGAGATTCCCCATTCTTAATACTCGTTTAACTTAAACGATTTTCAAAAATACACATTAAGTAAACAAGATATTAAGAAATTCTCCATTCTTAATACTCGTTTAACTTACTGGTTTTCAAATTCCACACAAAACAAACCCAAATATATTATCAAATTCAATCCGCGATTCACACCAAACACATCAATTCATTTCACCACAAAATCCAACCATACACATATCAAATTTCATCAGTATTAATTAAGAACACGTCAAATACGACGACACCAATCAACACAACCCACCACTCAAACACAACAAGTTTCATTTACTCAAATTCATACATAAATGAGTTAAATTCATTTTCCGCGAAACATTCATCAATATCACCAAAACCCCACATTAGAATTTCACCCATAAAGCATTAAATTCTTTTTCCCCAAATCAACACTCCAACCCTAACAAATTCTTTTCCACACAACCACATATAAGTCCCTAAATGCAAACTAAAAGTTTGGAAGGAGCCCTTACCTTCACGTTAGCTTTAACGTGCGATTAGGGTACCGCGAGTAAATTTGGTAAAATCTACGCTCGCAACGTCGCGTCCAAAGTTGGTCCCCTAGCACCGTAGCGTGGTAGTGAGCAACTTTCCCTTCTATCTCTTTGCGAAACGAAGCTTAGATCTAGGTGAAACGGGGAGGTTTGTGTTTGACGGTTTTGAAATCCCTAACTCCGTTTTCGAATCCGGGAGGAAGGAAGAAGCTGGGAACTTGATCATTCTCACTCACTAGCCTTGGGTTTCAATTTTCGAACTCAAAAGAAGCAAGGAAAAATGAAAATGGAGGAAGGAGGGAGGGTGGTTCACGCAAGCAGAGAGGAAGGAGATGGAAATGTTTCTTTTCTTTCCTTTTCTTTTTCTTTCTTTCTTTTTCCTTCCTTTATATTTCTTTTCTTTCTATTTCCTCCTCTTTTCCCTCCACACAAACATATATATATATATATATTAATTATAATTAACAAATATCCATATACTCATTAAAATTACCATTTTACCCATAGTCTCTCCAAACCACTTTTGTTAAAAATATCTACTATCGTCGTGACTCAATTGACAGATGCAATTTTTAGTAACCCAAGATATTTTTAACGAAACTCTCTAGAATTAAATTCCTCGTAAACGATCCACCGCAGTTAATTTAATTTATTCGTCGACGAGTAATTCTAATCGGGTATCAAAATATCTTTTTGGTCGTATAAACTCCAAAATATTAATAACTTTGGCTAAAAGGCCTCCGAGTTCAATACCAAAATACACTAAAATACATAAAATATGCTTAAAAATTATGGGTCTTACATTCTCTATCTAACGGTGGAAATTAAAGTTACATGTTTAACGTTGTCCGAATTCATAGGTGATATGTCTATTTATTAAAGCTGAAAATCATCTTTGGTTGGACACAACACAAACTCCTAGCTTCTCCCAGTTTTTCTTTTGGATGGAAGATTTGTGGGAAAAGTGGTTTTCTTCTTTGGTAATGAGATAAGCAGAGTTTGATTCAACTACTTATAGTATTAATTAATTAAATAAATAATGACATGTTAAATGATGATTTCTTTTTCTATAATTAATATTATTTTTATTTTTATTTAACTCTTGGTATCTCTTCCCATTTGTTTGTTATAGGAAATGGATGGTGACAAATCTCCCTATTTGGATGAAGACATGTTTCTCATAGACAATGTGGAGCAAGCCAATTTATTTCTTGAGAGTGCTAATTCCAACATTAATGTTGATAATGTTTGTGTTACCACAATTCAAGAGAACATGCTCAACAATAGTAATACTTCCAACTCCCTCATTTCTCAAGAATATAATTATGCTTCTAGTTCACAACAAGAACCTTCTCAATACATTTTATCTTTTGACAAATCAATTGTTGAACCTTCACCTAATAGTGCCATTGCCACATGTTCTTCTATTATGGGCCAAAAAACAACATTGAATAACAATCTTAGTGAATTGCCAAAGGCAAAGGAAAGAACTAATTGTTTTAGAAGCTCATCTGAGACACAAGATCACATCTTGGCTGAGAGAAAAAGGAGACAAGCTATTGCTCAGAGGTTCATAGCACTATCTGCCATCATTCCCGGATTGAAGAGAGTAAGTTTCTTATACAATCCATAACATCATTAATTAATCATAGATTCATATATTTAAAAAATTGATCTTATATTTTTTTTTTAATTCTTTAAATAACTTTCTTTCATTGAATCATTTTTAATTTTGTGTGTGTACAAAGGTAGGTTGGAGCTACTAAAATAGAACTATCAATATTTTTAAGTCATAGTTCAACTACACATGTCGATATTGTTAAGTTGGATGTCGTATTTTAAATCCAAACTCGAAATATTGTAATTGTGCAAATTAATTATGTTGATATTTATCATCTTTTTTATATATAAAAAAATAATATATATATAACCACTATGACATCATATTTTAGTGATTTACATAATGTCAGAGCTACTTAGTAGATCCACATTTGCAAAATAATTTGTCATAAATAGATTGTTATGTTATATTGTCAATATAGTTTTAATTTTTTTTTTCAATTGTACTTTCTAATTATTAATATATACTTCATTTTCATTCTCTCACTCTACATTTATCATAATCATAATACAATAATTATTAATAAGAATAATTTAATAAAATCACTATTCTCTCTTTTATTTTTTTTAATATGTGTGAAATAATCAATGTAATAGGTATTTTGAAACAAATGGTGTATTATAGTAAAAAAAAATCATAAAAGTAATTCAAAAAAAGAATATAATAAAGTAGATATATG
>JBBPBS010001102.1:1125989-1154638 GCA_037974835.1 Cicer judaicum
TATTATATTCTACTGATTTTTAACTCAGCTCATATTTAAGATAAAAATTTTAAATAAAAAAAAATTATGAAATAGTTCTTGATTAACGTATTATATTTTATTGATTTATAAAACATTAAATTCAAACAAAATACGATAGCATATTCTTATCTTATTCATCAATAAATTTAGAATAAGGTGAAAGAGAAATAAAGTCAATGAATTTAGCAACGAACATATAAAGCTATTGTCAAAATTAATATTCTATTGATTTTACATCAAAAGTAGATTATATCTTTATAATTGATTTTAATACTAAAGTAAAAAGATGTTGAATGCAATTTAAATTAACAAAGCTTCATTTTCATGTACCCATGGATAAATATCCGAAAAAAGTAAATTTTATAACGAGACGGAAAATCTAACAAATATTTTAATTGTATCATAATAAATGAATATGGAAATAGGTATAATAGTATCCATACTTTGTATATAGAATTTGATAAAAAAAAATTAATAAAATTAATATATTGTAATTTTTTTTTTGTATATTTTAATTGTTTTTATATTGAAATTTTACTATATATTTTATAATTATTAATATAATATTGTTATATATCAATATCTTTATATTAATAAAATATAAATAGAATTCTACATAACAACAACAATAAAAAAAAATAATTTTTATACATAGATAATCTATTTATTTAAAAAATAATATCCATAGGTATCTCCTGATCGATAACAAAATAGTATTGTGTGTGTCAGTTGAATACCAATTTGCATCCCTCAGCACACATAACATTCGCATATTCTGTCTTTATATTACTTAAAACTCTTATGAAAATGCTCTACTATGTTATTTGTTTTATTTTGTTTTAGTATGTTACAAATATTAGATATGTTAATTTTTTCTAATTCCTTAAAATAAATATAAGATATCTGAGTCTTTTAATTTTTGAAAATTTATTATTTGAACATTTTAAGTTACACTATTAGACACTATTAAAAATAATTAAAATCTATTATTGTTTGTAATTTGAATCATCAAAATATTTAATATTTATAATTTAAAAGATTAAAATAAAATAAAAATAACATAAAAAGTTAAAGTATTTAGTATTTATAACTAAAAAGATTAAAATAAAATAAATAAAACTTAATAAAAGTTAAAAATAAATTAAACACCAAAATTTAAAAAAAAAATATATTTTACACACATAACACATGTTCTGACAAAATGCCATGTGCACCTACCTATGTATGTACCTTTCCTTTTCATCTCGTTAATTATAAGAGAAATAAAATGTTACACCCAATGTCTAAGTTTTCTTAACCTAAAGTATTCTTTCAATATTTACTTACTTAATTACTCTAATTCTTTCTAGATGAACAAAATTACCATCATATATTTACTTAATTACATATGGTCCAATAAGGTCCTCATTAAACCAATTAAAATAATAAAAGACTGATGTATAATTGACTTGGGAGTGCTTTGCTAATTATTTTAAGCTTCTTAGCATTGTTATTTTTTTTTACATTAACACAATGATTATAAATGTACTTATAAAAATTATGTCAAATTTATAAAAAAAAAATTATAAAAATGTTTCACTTTTATCTTTAATTTTGACAGGTAATGTTATTTTATTTCAGTGATTTATGTAAATTTCGATAAATTGAGGATGATCAACTTTTTAATATTTCTTTATTTACTCAAATAATTAATTTTAAGTTTTTAATTATTAATTTATGTTTATAAAAACTAAATTTGTGCAATAATTAATCTTCTAATTTTCTTATATTTTTGTTATTAGATATCGAATTTATTATCCTAAAATTTATAACAATCATACATATATATTACGTACACTTTAGCGAGAACAATACATAATCATTCTTAAATATATTGAATTTCCCACCTCAATTTTTTCTTCAATCATTCCAAAATTTTATTTATACCTTTAACTTTCTTTTAACTTTTCTATAAATTTTCAATTATTATATATCACTTTTGGCTTTATTATTTCTTTATACAAATATAACTTTATAATTTAAATGCACTTTTTCTACATTTAGACTGACAAGGCCTATATACTTCGAGAAGCCATCAATTAGGTGAAACAACTTCAAGAGAAAATAAAAGATTTAGAGAATCCTAACAAAATGAAAAAAGGAGATTCATTAATATTCATAAAAAATTCCCAAGCTTCCATAATAGAAGAAACCACAAAAGAGAAAATTGATAATAGTAAGAAAGAACTACCAAATCTTTTGTGGTTTCTTCTATTATGGTTCAAAATATCGGTATTATATATTTACTAACTTACCAATAAAATTGGTAAATTTATTACTCTTTCCCTTTTATAAATTTCAAATAGTTCTCAATGTTAATGTAATAATGAGAGAGTTAGGTGAATGAATTTGTAAATATTGATAAGAACTTACTTGTTGCATCAGATAAAATGTTGTAGAAGTTCTCCAAAGCCATGCTTGCTTCTCAGCTTAAATCTTCAAATCTGCTTTTGGTTCTGCAGAAAGTGTCACAAAATAATTGAATTTAGATTCCTAAGATTGTATTAATACATGTATAGTATACATACATGAATATATTTACCAAGTACTAACCACTCTAGTAATAAATTATGGAATTTAGAGCTTGGAAATCAAGTACTGAAATTTGGAAAAACAAAGAGAAGGAAAAAAATAAGTGAGGGACATAGAGAGTGAAGCAGAGGAAATTTGAAGAAAAGTTGAGTTTGGACCAAAACAAAAGAAAAACACTACATTATATAAAAGGAAAACATATAATATAAATATTTATTTTATAGTCAATGATAATAATAACTTGGTTCCGTAAAGATTAGATGTCACGTGAGAGAGTCCTACATAATTGATTTTTGTCATTTTATATAGTTTTGATGAAATATTTTGTGGTGTTCAACTTTGGTAGGACAACAAAAGCTAAGAAGCGTACCACTTATTTTGATAGACACATAATTGGTTAAAAATAGTGCAAGTTGAAGGTGAATATTTTGTGACATTGTATTATGTATAGTGAAAGAAAGAGAAAACTCTTAGAAAATATGAAAAAGTTAAAAGTTTTAGGCACCATATGGATGAAGAATCTTACTTTCTTTCCCAACCAATCCCACCATAAATTAAAAACATGTAAAAAAATAATATTTGACTAAACTATTAATGAAGTATACCACTAAAATTTGACGTGTACCGAAGATTCAAACAAATACTACCACTTAAAAATATTTGACTATAAGATTATAACACAAATTAATCAACCGTCAATTTGAAAAAGAGATTCTCATGATAAAAAAAAAAAAAAAATTCTGCCATTTGAGTCAAAATATGATTCTTAAAATAGGAATACGTGTCCAGATGTGCTCTCGGCATATACAGAGATTAAAAAGCTGTACCAATTAAAAAAAATACACCAATAAGAGAAAGAGATAACAAAAATTGCTGAGAAACGTTTTTTGAAATTTATGTATTTAATTTTTTTTTAAAATTTAAAAAATTGTTCTTTTCGATATCTATTTTTTACTCCTTTATTTTATAAATAATGATCTAATTAAATATTTCAAATAAATTAAAGAAAAGTATCTAAATAAAAAAGAAAAAAAATAATATTTTTATTAAAATATCTTTATTTATATATTATCACTATTATCATTAATGTAAAATGAGAAAAACATTGAATAATAAAAAATTAATATACTATTAATTAATTAATACTATATTCTAAATTGAAAAGGATAATTAATTGGAAAATAATTTTTTTTATGAATACATTACTTAATGTAAAATAAAAAGAGTATGTTTTTTTTAATTATTTAACATGAGCCTTTATATGTCAGATACAAAATATATTGATTTGATCACATAAGGCGTTTGATTCAACAAATAAAAAATTCACAAATCTTATAATTTTATTGAATGTCATTAATATCTTCACTTGAGATCCAATTTCAAATTATTTTTTATAAAATGAAATCAAACTGAACTCAATAGATTTATAAATTTTGTTACTTATATTATTTTTGATTTAGTATGAAAAAAAATTATTTGTTGATTTTTTCTTGTTTTAAACATAATTAATTTTTAATATTAATTTTAGCATGTTACATGTTAATGTCATTTAGGTTGTGTATATTATTTGACATACGATAAATATATAATTAAATATCGATCAAAATCAAATGAATCGGTCCAATCAATCCTCATTTAATTGAGTCAAATCATATTTATTTTCAAAAGTAACTTTTTAGTTTTGGATGACTTAGTACATTTTGGATTACTTAAACTTTGAGATTGTAGAATAATTTTTTATTTCAGATTCAGAATTTGAATTTTTCAATTTATAATTTGGATACGTATAACATTTTTAAAAAATTATTAAAAGAAATATTTCATAAGCTTCACTGAATTTGCATAAATGTTGTGTGGATCATAGAAAAAAGAATAAATAAGACAAATCGATAGAAATTTATAGTTTAATCTACAATAAATTTTTATAGAAAAATAATAGAGATTTTTAAAAGGCTATTTAGCTATAAAAAAATAACAGCTCACATGCGATAGAATTTTTTTTTTAAATTTATTAAGCTAGCGTACTTAAGTAAATATCATTATTTTTTATTATTATTACTTATTAAATATTAAATTTTGATTGTTATGACTAATTATGAATTTGCTTATCTTTTAGTATGTTAATTATATTATATCTTCATTTGTCATTCACTAAAATACACACTTAATTTTTAATTAAGAATAAAATTATATCTTTTAAATTTCATATACTAGTTGTATGATTGTATATTTGCAAATTAAAGTAAAAACTTTAGTTGTATTATATAGTGAATGATAAGAAAATATTTAAGTGTCACCAAAAAAATGTTCAACTCGATGTTTTAGAGGATATAAGGGAGGTGACTATTTTTTGAAAATTACATAAAGTACCGGTGTCATTTAAAGATAATTAAGGAGAGTTCAAAGTAATTTCTCCTTAAATATATTATGATAAAATATAATTGAAATATATCTTATAAAATAAAATTATTTAAAATATTATATTAAATCTAAAAAATTACTTAATTTCATTTAACTATTATATTTTTAGTGTATTAAAAAATATTTTTAATTATTTATTTAAAATTGTTGATATGAAATAGACTTTTTAATATACTACTAATAGGTCGAACTTTTAAAAAAGTGAGACTTTTATCATGTAACAAATGGATCATATAAAGTTGGATCAGTGGTGGAAAAATTAGAGAATAACATTATAAGAAAATTTCAGATTCGATCGTAAATTATAACAAAATATTACAATACTATTTATCAATATTGGTCGTTAAAAAATATAACAGATCATATACATGGGAGAAGGGTTAAATTTAAACTTTGTTGTATCTTAGTTTTGATGAGGTATTTAACTATATGTACTGCAGGTAGCTACATTGCATGAGGATGATTATGTGAATCTCAAAAAGTCATTGACCAATAGCTCTAATGAAAATATGGTCAAAGAAAAAAAGTTGCACTCAAATGGTAATATAGCAAATTTTTCCTAGTCTTATTTTTGAGAATTTGACAACTTCAAATCCTAAGCCACTTGTTTCCTACTCTTCTATATGACGATAATGACTTTGGTAAAAACCTGTTAAAAATATGGACTAAAATATTAATTCAAAAACTTTATGTAAAAACAAATTAAATGCAAACAAAATTAACTTCTCATTTTTCATTATTTTTTTTAATACAATAAGCTATGTTTAAAACAATGATCAATTAATGGTTTATTTTTGTATGTGTTTGCTCCATAGATTTTGGTTAGTGGGTGATGGATTTACTGAAGAGGAACAAATGAAGGCACCCAAAGGAACATTATTTATTCCATACTCACAATTCTCACCAAAGAAACACCGCAATGATTGCTCATACCATTACACACCAGCAATGCTAACTCCCACTTCTATTGAAAATGTTCATTCTTGTGATTTTATTAGCGTTGGATATAAAAACATTAAAATATAAGATATTTTTATTAAGTATAATTTTTTTTAGATAGAGATTTTTTTATTAAATAAAAAAATAACTTTTTATAAAAAATTAAAATGAATATTTGATTAGTCTTGCATTTAGGTTGGTTCTATATATATATCACTTTAGAAGAATTATAGTTGCTCTATTTTCTTCGTGTATTGAGGCTTAGTTGAATAAGTGACAAGACATAAAATAAATATAACCAACACAACATTAATGAATATGGCAGGCATCAGCTAAATTTTAATTTCTTATTAGTAGATTATGTGGTTAACTTTTCTACATTTATTTTATCTCATTATGTCATAGAAAATTCTAAAATTTATATAAAAGTAATTTTTTTTAGGAATAACAAATATTAGTAATTAGTTGTTAGTTTTGTTAGAGATTGTTATTTTTGAATATCAAAAAAAAAAAATTTGAAAAAATAATTTATGTTACTTAAAATATTATTGGGTTGAATCGCATACTAGATTGTTCTCTTTAAGACGTTTTGAGGCATTGTCTAAATTGTGCTACACAGACTATCAACCACGAAATCTCCATAATAAAACTGTCTAGATACACTGTGTTAGAGTTCTACTGCATTGTAGAAATTTGTTCTAGAGTTACACCTTCAATATAATAGTCGAACGACTGTCACTCGTAATATGATACTAAGACCGCTCGAAAGAAAGAGAAGAAATGAGTAAGAAAAGGGGAAAAGAGAGAAAAACCTCAGATTCAGAGTGCTTTTGGTGTTCTTTTTCAACTAAGGAGAACTCTCTATTTATAGAGGAAATCCGTAACTAGATCAGAGAGAAAAGTGTGATCCATTAGGTCTAATACACTAAACGTGCGCTCGAATCTTTAGGTTTTGACCACATAAACACGCGCTTTAAACTTAGGGTTTTGACCTAGGTTTTTAACTGGACAATAACAGATGCGTGAGACCAAATATTAAGATTTTGACTAAACAACTAAAGCGTGGAATCGGGGGCAAGGAACTGATTGGATCAGATGTTGAATGTTGACTCGATGGAAGACAATGACATAATTAACGTATCTATAAGAGATAAAAAAAACGCAACCATTCATTTAATATTAAATAAATAATTTATTAATTTTTCATTTATTAAAAAATAATACACTACTTAGTCAAAGTCAAAGCCAAGGCCCATGTGCGGCACAAACGGCGGTGGCTCGCACGCGTGTGTGGTGGTTAATTTTGCATGTGTTTTTCCTTCTTTACAAAATTGGGGTACCCCTTAGGGCACACCCTATGTTTCATACATCTAACTTATAAACACTACTAGGGTGTGATATCCATCGTATATAAGATTTCTTTATTTTTCAATTCACAACAACACTTACTTTTATTAATATTATCATTATTTTCAATAATTTTTCATTAATATGATAATTATTTCTAACAAAAAATGGATGAAATCATGATATAGTTATTAGTCCTCAAATATAAACAATTAAAGGTAGAAGTTTTCATCCGGAAAAATTCTTGTCACCATGGTCATCCGATAATGTGCAAACACGTTGAATGTTACTCCCTTAGGTCTCTTATATAAAAAAATGTTTGAAGAAATTTTGTCTTTTATTATAAAAAGTTATATATTTTAAGAGGTATTAATTACTTATTTTACTTTTTTTACGTTTATCTTCAATAAAAATAGATTTACTTTATATAAGTGGATCAGATATTTTCTAAAATTATTTAATATACAGTTATATTTAAAATAAATTATAAATATTATACTATTTAATGATTATATTGATATTGGTGGAAATAAAAAAGAATGGCAGGAGAATGAGGAAGGTGAAAAGATGGCTTGTAGCATATGCAAATGGGGAGTTTTATATATATTTTTTATTTTTTATTTTTCTTAAATGTTCCATTTCAAAATTAAATTTATTGAATGTCTATTTTTTGGTTTCAACAAGTGAGGCGACATCTTGAATAGAAATTTTTTTTTAAGTCAATAGGAAGTCGTTTTCTGGAAAAGCGACCTCCAATGTTATTTATTTTTTTTTTTTTTATGTTGTTATATCTTAGAAGTAAAAGCAGTTGGAGGTCGCTTTCTTTGGAGAAACAATTTTTTATTGACATAAAAAAATTTCTCTTTAGGAGGTCGCTTCCTCGTAGAACGACTTCCTATTGAAACAAAAAAATAGGGCAGAATTTAATTTAAGAGTGAGACATTTTAAAAAAATAAATAAAAAAAAAACTCGCAAATGGGATGTTTGGAATTGAGTGTAGTAATTATTTTATCTGAATTATTTTAATGATTTGATTTAAGTGGTGTGTAATTTTAAAAAAAATTATTAAAATAAAGTGAGCATTATTTAATTAAATATTTTTATTAATTGAAGTTAATTGAAAAATTTAATAAAAATATGCAATAGATAAAAGTATATTAGTGGAACAAAATAATTAATAATATATTGATATCTTAAAATAATAAATAATTTAATATATATAAAATATAACAAATAAAATATTTAAAATGAGGAATATTATATTTGGAATTGGAAGATGCGTGTAACATATTGGAAAACTGCATTAAAAACTCAAAATGAAATAGCAAAACACCAAACAGAAAATTTCTACGAAAAACATATAAAATTTTTTTTTTTTTAACTTGACTACTCGGCATATATCTGAAAGTGACACAATTGAAATTACCTGTCATATAAAATGCTGAGAAGTAATTATCAAAGACTGCATTTCCACACACAAAAAACATTTCTATTATTTTAAAAATTGATTATTTTAAAAAGAAAAACACTTGGAAAAATCAGAATTTTTAGTTATTATTTGTTTATACTAATATCTTTATTATATTTAAAAAGTAGAATTTAATAATGATTTATCTTGCATTTTTAATTTTATTTCTTCAGGATATAAACAAAATTTATTATTTATTAATTTAAATAGGAGGGTGGTGGTAGACCGCGGGAGTGTCCCGATTCACTCCGTTGTAGTCACTCGAGTGCCACATTTGATCACCATCTTTATTATTAAATTATTAATTAATAACATATTTTAAAATAATTATAACTTGTTATTTTAAAATATAAAGATAGTTTCCTGAACTTTATACTATTATTCAGTCACAAGTTCCCACGACATCAAAAGTGCCTTTGATTTTAAACTATACACTATGAATCCATTAGAATTATATTGATATTATAAAGTTACTTTACATTGTCTCTTTACACTCTTTTAAAAATAATATAAAATAATTTATTTAAGTAACTTTTATAAAATATTTAAAACACAAGAATTTTCAGTATTTTAATATTTTAAAAAAATTAATATAATATAAAGTAGTTTTATTAATATTTAAAAAATAGTTTTTAAAATTAATAAATGAATTAATTTTAGGAATAATAAAACCCAATATTTTTTTTATAGAATAAAGAAAAACCATATTATTATCGTAGGTATATAATTTATTAAAATATAAAAAAAAAATATTAAGTGGATTAGGTGGATATACATCAATCAAAATCTAAATAATATGTTTAATTGATTGAACTTTTTATTTTAGCATGTCAAGACTAAAATAACAACAACAACGAAAAATTAAATAATATTAATAATACATTCTTTAATATTTATTTTCCAACACATTTTCATCAGTTAAAATTTATTAGTCAGACTATAATTTAATCGAATTAATGAATCTTAATCTATAAAAGAAATTATTTTAAATGTGTGTATTAACACTCCTCCCATATTATATCACAAGATATTTTTTCTATTTTAGTATAAGTAGTGCATATGCATACATATTTCTATATATAGAATTCACAAAATAAATAAACTTGATAAAGCAATGAACATGAAGACAAACTTCCATGGAGAAGCAATTCACATTGCAGTTGTTCCAGGTGTTGGGTACAGCCACTTAGTCCCTATTCTTCATTTCTCCAACATTCTTGTTAACCTTCATCCATACATTCATGTCACATGTCTCATTCCCTCACTTGGGTCTCCCCCAAATTCCTCAAAATCCACCCTTCAAACTCTTCCATCAAACATCAACTACATTTTTCTTCCACCAGTTCAACCCAATGACCTACCACAAGGACTCCCCTTAGAAATGCAAATTGAGCACACAGTCACTCATTCATTGCCATCTATACATAAAGCCTTGAAATCCTTAACTTTAAGGACACCCTTTGTGGCCATGATTGCTGACTCTTTTGTTGTTGAAGCATTAGAGTTTGCTAAGGAATTCAACATGTTGTCATATATATACTACCCTGCATCAGCTACTACACTCTCTTTGAACCTCTATTTGCCTAAGTTGGATGCAGAAACATCATGTGAGTATAGAGATATACAAAAGCCTATTCAAATACCAGGTTGTATACCACTTCATGGCAGAGATCTTTCAACCACAATTCAAGATAGATCAAGTCAACTTTATAAATTTAAACTCCAACGCGTAAAAAAATTCCATTTTGTTGATGGGATTTTTGTTAATAGCTTCTTAGAAATGGAAATGGGTCCTATAAAAACATTGACAAAAAAAGGAAGTGGTAACCCTGCTGTGTATCCTGTTGGATCCATTATCCAACAGGATACGCAACAGGGTAATAACATGGAGTGTTTGGCATGGTTAGATAAACAACAACCTTGTTCGGTTTTGTTTGTGTCTTTTGGGAGTGGTGGAACACTTTCACAAGAACAAATTGTTGAGCTAGCTTTGGGTTTGGAATTGAGTAATCATAAATTCTTATGGGTTGTAAGAGCACCAAGTAGTAGATCAAAAAGTGCTGCATATCTTTCTGCACAAAATGATGATATTGACCCTTCAGAGTTTTTACCATATGGATTCTTGGAGAGAACCAAGGAGAAAGGTTTGGTCATTACATCTTGGGCACCTCAGATTCAAATCCTTAGTCACAGTTCAGTTGGTGGGTTTTTGAGTCACTGTGGTTGGAATTCAACGCTTGAGAGTGCTATGCTTGGTGTGCCGCTAATCACATGGCCTCTGTTTGCTGAGCAGAGAATGAATGCTGATTTGTTGAATGAGGGACTAAAAGTAGGATTGAGGCCAAAAGTTAATGAAAATGGCATTGTGGAAAAGGTTGAAGTTGCTGAAGTGATCAAGTGTTTCATGGAAAATGAGAAATTGCGCAATAATATGAAGAAATTAAAAGAAGATGCTACCAATGCACTCAAAGAAAATGGATCTTCTATAAAGATTCTTTCTCAATTAACACTCAAGTGGAGAAATTTGGCGAAGGAAACTAACTTCAAGGAATGTTTTACTGAGATTGTTGTTTTTTAACCATTCTAATATTATGTCTATGTTAGACATAAGTCCAAGTTTATGTAATTGTATGTTGTGTCTTTAAATAGAATAAGGATGAGAAAACATATCTCATTCGGTTGTTTTATGTTGGTAGAGACTAAACTCTATAATTTGTAGAGGTTAAGCATAAACGACCAAAATAAGCATGCTATAAAACATTCAAATTCAATAGGGCTGGTTTTTATATCCAAGTTTTTAGGTTATGAATCCTGCTATAAATATGCAATATCCAACATCCAATAAAGACTGCACAACAAGTATATGTTAGATAAGACAACTGTGAAATAAAATATCAAATAAGCATGTTACAATACAAGATGATCTCATTCCAAATCACAAGGATCCTTGAGGCCAACAATCGACACAATGATTGGCCTTTTTCATTGCAAAGCAGAAAATGTAAAAACAACAAAAGTAATACAAGAAATATCAAGATTCCATAAAGTAATAAAGCAAATATCCTACAATAAATTTCTCCACTTGAGTGCTAATTGAGAAATAGTCTTTGTAGAAGTCCCATCTTCTTTGAGTGCACTATTGGCAGCTTCTTTTAACTTCTTCATATTATTGCACAATTTTCTACCTTCCTCCCCTTTCATGAGACACTTGATCACTTTAACAATCTCTACCCTTTCCACAATCCCATTTTCATTAACTCTTGGCCTCACTCCCACTTTAAGTCCCTCACTCAACACAACAGCATTCATTCTCTGTTCAGCAAACAGAGGCCATGTGATTAGTGGCATGCCATACATCACACTCTCAAGGACTGAATTCCAACCACAGTGACTCAAGAACCCACCAACTGAACTGTGACTAAGGATTTGAATTTGGGGTGCCCATGATGGAATCACCAAACCTTTCTCCTTAGTTCTCTCCAAAAACCCAGACGGTAAAAACTGTGAAGGGTCAACACCATCATTTTGGGTTGAAAGATATGCAGCATAGGCTGAATTACTTGGTGCTCTTAAAACCCATAAGAATCTATGATTACTCAATTCCAAACCCAAAGCTAGCTCAACAATTTGTTCTTGTGAAATTGTACCACCACTCCCAAAAGAAACATACAAAACTGAACAAGGTTGCTGTTTATCTAACCATGAAAGACACTCCATGCCATTACCATCATCACTACCAGATTTAGTTCCTGTTTGGATGATGGGTCCAATAGGATACACAGCAGGGTTGCCACTTCCTTCTTCTGTCAGTGCTTTTATAGGACCTTTTTCAATTTCTAGGAAGCTATTAATAAGAATCCCGTCAACACAACGATATCTCTTAACACGTTGGAGTAAAAATTTGTAAGCTTGACTTGATCTATCTTGAGCTGGGGTATAGAGATCCCTGCCATGGAGAGGTATGCAACCTGGTATTTTAATAGGCTCTGGTAGCTCTCTATACTCGCACAATGTTTCCCTGTCCATTTTAGGCAAATAGAAGCTCAAAGATAGTGTTGTAGCTGCTCCAGGGTAGTATATATAGGACAACATGTTGAACTCCTTAGCCAAATCTAGTGCTTCAATGGCAAAAGTATCAACCACCAAAGCCACAAAGGGTGTCCTTAAAGTTAAGGATTTCAAGGCCTTATGTATAGATGGCAATGAATGAGTGACTGTGAGCTCAATTTGCATTTCTAAGGAGAGTCCTTGTGATAGGTCATTGGCGTGCACCGATGGAAGAAAATAACAGTTGATGTTTGATGGAAGAGTTTGAAGGATGGTTTTGGAGTCACTTGGGAGAGACCCAAGTGAGGGAATGAAACATGTGACATGAAAGTGTGGATGAAGATGAACAAGGAGTTTGGAGAATTGAAGAATAGGGTTAAGGTGACTGTATCCAACACCTGGAACAACTGCAATATGAATTGTTTTCTCCATTGAAATTTTCTGTTAAAGGAAAATAAAAACTGAATTCACATACATAACCTATACATGTGCTACAACAGCCACATTGTATATATGGTTGGGAAGTTTGAAAATGACGAATAACAGTCACAAGTGTCGGCAATATATTTGTGATAACAAATATAATGGTTCTGATGGGGACAGGGTAATAATACAATGGTTCCTATTTACTCAACACTTTGTCCGAACAAGACATACGGTGAGGAGAAGTCATTGGAAAAATGAGAAGGGAGAGGAAAAGTACAGTTGGCTAATGATTTATGTTACTCTTTTATGTCTTTCATTAAGTATGGTTGCTCTCATCCACTTCTTCGGTTAATAAAATGAAGCCTTTTGATATAAATTTGATGTATAACATCTCAACTCATAGATAAAGAATTAATCTTTGTCTAACATTGTGATTTTTAAGCATGATGCTATATTCACTCTTGTGAATAATGATAAACATAGAAGAGAGGAAGATCAAGAGATGAGGAAGACAAAGAACCCACTGGAGTTTCGTTAATCAAATGAACAAAAAGCTTAATATGATAGAGTTACAATAAATATATATATATATAAAAGATAATATAAAAGTCTAAAATCCTCTAACTAGTAATATATAATAATATTATATAATATCTCCTTTCAAACTCATGATAGATTATCATTAACATGGAATATCAGAAGTTTGTCAACCAAAAAACGAAAACCTTTAATGAAATGCATTTTTGTGAAAAAATCAGCAATCTACAAGGAAAATAAGACAAACAATTGAGTAATAGTTCCATGTTAAAGATGATGACAAGTAAGATGACAATCAATCTCAATGTACTTGATGCGTTTATTAAAGACTGAGTTATGAGTGTCATGACCTAAAATTTCGAATGTTTTCCAAATTAAATGGAGTCGCCACCAAAATTTATTTCAAAATAGAGAAAATATTATGAAACCCTTAAAAATAGTAAAATAAAATAAAAAATAGTCTTTGAAATCAAATTTTGAATTTGGAAGTCGATTATGGATAGAGAAGAAATTTTTATTAATGTGTTTGACTAGATCTTACTCTTAAGTATCTCCCTGTGCATGGAGAAATTAAGCAGTTCTTAAATAGAAAATGTGTATATATTAGCTGCTCTTAAAGAAAATATGTGTTGTTATTGATAAACAAAAATTATTTTGACAAAAAATGAATTTGTTTGATTTGAATAATTATTTAAACATAGACTTAATTGCAGTTTTGGTCCCCTTATTTTAGCTGAATTCCGAAAATAGTCCCTCCATTTTGTTTCTCCTCAGTTTTGGTCCCCAAGCAGAATTTCGATCCAACACTTCATGAAATTTCATATTTTTTTGCATTTATTAGTCACACTATGCCTCAAAATCTCATTTGCAACAATTATACCTGAAATATATAATCATAAATGGTGTAATACGACTCTAAAAAATGAAATTTCATCAAATTTTGGACCAAAATTCTGTTTTGGGGACTAAAACTGTAGAGAAGCAAAACGAGGGAAATACTTTCGCAATTCAACTAAAATATGAGAATCAAAACTGCAATTAAGCCTTAAAAATATGAACTTTAAGACTATCAAATTATACAACTTATGTGTTAAATAAAAAGTCTAAATACCTTTACTATTATTATATAATAATATTGTCTAATAACTCCCATTAATATACCAAGTCTTGTAAAAATGCGGGAATAGCAAAGGATATGATCATGTTATAGGATTTACCCTTCAACATCCATGGTCCATTAAGTCTAGAAACTCATTGTTAGCTTCTAAAAATTGAAATGTAATTGATCTTTCCAAATAAATATAAAGCGAAAAATGTAATTTTTAACACAATAAAATAACAAAATGGTTATGAAATCAACAAAAACCAATAGGAATTGACTAACACAGACAATATTCATATTGTTACTATTTCTCATGAAGGCCTTTTCAAAAAAGAACAATTAAAAATCTCATCTGCAGGATTTAAAGCCGAAATATTATTACACACATAAAAACAAGAAAAAGAAAAGTATCACTTGAATTTGGACCTAACAAACCTAACTGCCCTATATATTCATCTTATAACTCCTTCAAGAATAGACTGGCATAAGATTCTTCTGTGCAGATCCACACACTCAGTACCTTCAATTCAAATCCTCCCAAAAAAATTGATACTCTGGCATAAATGCTACAACCAAATGACCATTTAGAAACTTTTCTTGAGGAATGATCCATTCCTAGGTGATATATATAAACATATAACAGCCAGCATATTATGAAAAAAAATATAAACTCAAGAACATGGAAGCTGGACAACAAGCAGTGATAATGGAGAAGTCGAAAACCCAGAAATTAATTAGATTCATCCAATATTTTAGAGACCAACTTGTTTAGTATTGAATGGAGAACAAAGCTGAAAGAAAGTGGCATAAATAGTAAACCTCAGAAGCCACTGCTGGATGATGCATTTCCAGATCTGAGACCCGAAGTCGATCCATTGCTTGTTTTGCTGATGATCCCTTTCCCGAAATATTCAGCAATGACCGAAAACCCATCTTTGGAGTTCTTAACCTTCTGGAAAAACCTGTCCTGATCCTTAGAATTTTGCTCTAAATTTCTTTTCGTTTCTAAGACAGACCTATATTCTGGGGCACACTCAGGGCATTCTTTTTCGTTATCGCCAAGGCACCGCAAATGGAATGAGTGCATGCACATGAAGTGCACAGCAGGCAGATCTAGCGTGAAAGTGCATGCCGTGCACTTGCTAAGCTGAAAAATCCTCGCGTTTGTCCTAAGATCCTGAATTTCTTTTCTCATCGTTTGTGTGTCATCCTGCATAGAAAGAATAGCAAATAACTAAGATTACCATTGCAAACTCGCTTTAGGCAAGGATTATTTTAATAGATATGTTCGACTATTTGAGAAATATTTATAAACAAAAGTAATTATGTAAAATAAATTATCACTTCTTATAAAAATAATCTTTTGTATTTGCCAATTTATCATCACTACACATATCTCTGCTTTCATATTAAATGATCAAAATCACCCAATGGTCAATGCTCTAATTTCAATCTAAGTGTTTTTCATTCCTTCACTCAGCATTCAAGCATGACAAATTTCGATATCTCCATTTTCTATTCAATATCCAAATGATCCAGGAGTATCAGAAACTATTTTAGGAAGAAAAAAATGTTGCATGTGTTACAATAGACAAAACACTATCTATGTATGCTTATACTAGATTCTTAATGCTAATAAAATAAGGAATCAAATCAAGAGATATGGAAACCACCCCAAAGAGATCATATACTGTAAATTATTCTAAAATGCAATAATGATATTAAGAAATATTTATCATATATTCTAACACATAACTATAATATGTCTCTAATCCTTTTTGGTTTTAATTTTTTTCTGCTGTCTCAATATTAGTTCTTTTGATGGAGTAAAATTTAAAGTATTTTTCCTGCTGGGCTTCTTCAATTAGAGGATAAGGATGAAAAAATAGATATTCCTGAACCAACTTCCAATGGACTTTGAAAGAAGAAAAAAGCTTCCTGCATACCTACAACCATGGTTCCATTGTTTGTATATTCTTAAAATGTAAACTGCTTCAGCTTTAAACACCAGTCTTATTTGCTATCAGTGTCTATTGTATGGAAATCATACTTTTGTATTTGTAATTTAACTATATCAGGAAACAGAAAAATGGCTATTTGTTATATTATATACAATGCAAACAAGATGGATGGACAGACAAATACATCATATACTATCAAATAAACTTAATATCCAACTGTATTCTTAAGAAAAAAAGAACCAACCTGGTATTTCTCAATAGCTTGTCGGTCCTCCTCAATCATCTTTGATTCCTGCTCAAGCTTCCGAGCAATGTAATCCTTGATCACAGAAAGTGTGAGGCAAGGATTTCTTGAAAGAGTTTGAAGGACAATTATGGGGGGCAAAATATTATCCCTCTCAATGTAATTCAAAACTTCTTTTACTTCTTTGGAACAATCTTCACCAAGCTCACCAAAATATTTGAGCACATCTGCCCAAAGAGATGGATCCCCTCCTTTAACTGAATCGCCCAGTCTTTTGCAGCATGCAATTAATCCCTCATGATCATGCGTCTGCATGTAGCATGCGATTACTTCCTTATAGAGTTTCATCTTTTCATACAAATACAAAAGCCCGTTTTTGAAAACATTCATTTCACATAGTATAATAGCTAAATCAACATCATAAAGTGGATGTTCTGCCTCTGGAGGCCATGCACTCTTAAGCATGCGTAGTCCCTTTTCACGCCTTTCAAGACGGTGCTTTTCCTTTTCTGAACTTTTGTGATCGGCAATAGTTCCATTGGACTTGGCACTTGAACTCAAAGTTTTTTGTGATGCTACATTAAGGTAATCTGCACCCTCATTAACTTGTGATACTGAAGGAAAGTTCAATTCATTGGATATATACAACTCTAAGAGGGTATTGTTAATCTCCACCTGAGCAGGTGAGTCCTTCACCTTATTGGTATATTTTTCAAGAAAATCCATAAGGGACTCAGGGTGATGAACAAAGATGCTGAGAAAATCAACAGGAGATGGCAACATAGACACGTACACACCATTTGATTGTCCTTTTTTGTCACCATCATCTGTGCAAAGCCTAATGAGAATCTGAATCGTCTCCAACGGCTTGTGCTCTATTAGAATTTTACCATACTCCTTTATCGTCATCCCTGCCTGACTCGATTCAAGACTAGAAATATATTCCAAGGCCTCTTCATAACTACCAAGATCTTCAAGCAAGATTTTCAAGTACCATTCGTGCCTCCCTGCCTTCTTTGCAACATACATTGCATGCTCATGGTAATTGGCAGCACGGCAAACCCTGATAGCTGTTTCCACGTCAAACTTAAGTTCCCCAATGCTGTCTTCACTTTTGATGAACAGATTCAATTTTTCAACATCTTTCAATTTGGTGTAACAGTTTAATAGAAGTGTGGTGTGATCTTTAGAAGCAAGACCCTTCTCGTGTAGCTTTTCCAAGTAATTTGTGAGGTTGTAGATTCTCTGAGCATCCAAAAACTTCTGAATCACATAAGAAGGTTCAAGGTGACCAATAGTATGTATGTACTGGGCCATCGCTTCATCATAGTCTTGCTTGCTGTATAGATGATCTCCATATTTTCTCAGCACTTCAGAAGTAGCTGCGGCATCGGCTTGTTGAGTCTGAACAAGATTGATTGCTACAGTATATAGGTTTTTCTTGAATAACATGTCTAACTTGCTTTCCATATCCTTTTCCCCAATACATAAAGCTGATTTGTCAGTCGTTATGAGTATGATGTTACCCCATTCATAGAGCATATGAGAAACTTCTTTAACCAACGTACTGTGGGCTATTAAACGATTCTTCAGGTCATAGATGTTGAAAGTTTGTTTTCCTGTTCTTTGATCCGCAATAACACACAAAAGGTATCCACGAAACCATCCTACCAATTTCTTTTCTCCCTCAAATGCCCAACAAGGACCACGCCCGTCAACTTCATAAAAATATACTGCCTCTGGACGACCAATTATAAACTCCTGTTCATGTTAACATACAGAAACATTAAGCATTTAGCGAGCATATGTTTGTGATACTATATAAAAATAAATAAATTGAGAGTAAGGAATAAAGGTTTCATACAGAACGATCACTCATTGCAACACTGTTTATACCACATCCAATCTGATCAAGGGTTTGCCTTCTTGGTGGTTGATCGTGCAATGAAAACAAGCTCACAGAACTTGGGGTTACTGCAAATAACTGAAGTGATTGACCGTCCACCCTAAACCCAAGACCAGTGATTGAGGAAAGAGTTTTCTCTGAATGGTTTTCCACTTGAAGCTTGAAACGGGTGATACGCTCACGTGCAATGTCTCCTTTGATGCAGTAAATAGAACCGTTGTCTAAGCCAATAGCTATGAGTAGTATAGGCGGCACTTCCTCTAAGACTATAAAAGATGTAATCTGCAGTACACCATGGTTCCAAAATCATTAAAACTGGGGTCGAAATAATCAAACTGTGTTACTAACCAGAATTACCATAACAGTATATTAATATCATTTCTCTAAAGATAAAGAGTAACAAACATGCATAATTGTGCTATTACCGTTGCCTCAGGAAACTGATTAGTGAATATACGCAATATCCCAACACAATCAGGACTCGCCTTGCTTGAACTTTCAGATTGCATCTTATCTAGGTCAAAAACCTTCAGACACAAAGCCGATTGCTGAGGAGTGAGTTGTTCATCTTCCCCAATCGTTACCAGGAAGTTGCGTTGCTGATTAATCAACAAAGAAAAGCACACTCTTTTAATTTCAAATCGAGATCCCTAGAAAACATTTGAACAGAAAATCTTCACCAATCTTTGATATATATACGCGTGTATGCCTCTGTTGTGCTGACACCTCTAATTGAAGGTGTGTCCCAATGTCTGACACATTTCGATGTCGGACACTGATACAACACTAACACCTTGATTAAAATCAATAAATTAATTTTCTCAAAGTATTACCGGAATCGACGTGTAGTGTTAGGTCTGGTGTTGTGTCAGTATCTATGTTTCATAGGTTGTGCACACACCTACATATTTATATATGGTACTAAACCATATAATTCTTTCACCAATTTTCACAATAAGAACAATGAAAAATGAGATTTTGGATAATTCTAACAAATGAAGTAATAAAAAAATCTGAAATTGAAACAAGTAACAATTACCAATCAAAATCACAAACCCATTTACCCAAAACAAACAAACAATTCCAACACTTGAAACACAACCAATCAAATTCTACTTTCTACACACACCCATCTCTCCCAAATCAATGTCCATCCTCAAAAACTACTAATCAAGCAACCAAACACAAATAATAATAATAATAATAATAATAATAATAATAATAATAATAATAATAATAATAATAATAATAATAACCCACATACATCCCCAATTTGAATTCCCCAAAAACGAAAAAACAAACAAATTGAAAAATTGAAAGAACCTTGAGCTGCTGAAGAAAGAGAACAGAATTGGAGTGAGGTTGAAAAGAATAATTGAACTTAAGTCCTCGATCGAACAAGCAAACGGTGCCATCATCAAAACCAGTTACCACTTTACCCCTTCCGCTCGAACAGCACTCGATTTTTCTCTCTTTCTCTTTCTCCTTCTCATTGATGCCTTCTTCTTCTTTTTCTTCTTCATCTGGAATTGTACATTTTGCAGCGTACTTCTCCTCGAAGAACTCGAACTTCCTCCATTGATACATCACGATCCACGATCGATCGGAATCGGAAGAAATTCTTCAGAAAATTGGGGTTTCGATCATATCATATAGTTTTACAATTAATATACATGTAATTGAAGCTATATGATGCAAACACGTAATTGAAAATTTGAATACAATATCACTCTTTCTTGCATTTGTGAATTTGTTTTTGCCAAACTTTCTTGTAATTCCCGATTAACAAATAAAATTATTGTTTGCGAGTACATAGAACAATATAAATTAAAAATCATAATACATTTTTTTCTAATGATAGTCGTATATTTTTAAAATTAATTATATTAGTTTAGATAAACGTATATATCAGATGTAAAAAAATGAAAAATATTTATATCATCAATTTGAAAATTGTTCATCTCATTTTTTTATTCTTATAACTTTTTTTTTTTATTCTAAGAAATATCATCATTTTTAATTTTAGTCTATATAATACAAACTACAATTGAAAATGTGATATATATATATAATAAAACGGAGCATCGTTAAACAAATGATATTATAAAAATTTATTATCTCTTTATTCTGAAATAATTCTTATATATATATATATAGCTAATAGCTAATGATACACACATGGTGACAAAGAAAATAATATTATTTTATTTTATATTTTTATTAATTTATATTTCATAGTCACATGAATAAACATATATTATACTTAAATAATAAAAATACTTAAAACATTTATATATACTTTTGATCAGATTCTTATAAAAAAAAAGAAATAAACAATTACTTTTCATATCTAGACATGTCATTCAATGTAATTATGATAATTGATTTAATAAAAAATAATTTTAACTTTTTTAATCTATCATCTTTTAATGAATGTAAATATTAAATATAAACTACTTTCTATTTATTGTGACCGCATGACATTTTTTATTTTATAATGTTATCTATTTAATGGTCAAATTTATTGATTTTAGAAGGGACCAAAGTGTAAGGAAAGAAAAAACAATATCTCATCTTGTTTTCTTAATTCAATTAAAATTGAAGAAACATTAACCCATTTTCATCCATTTTTGGGGTGAAGTTAGAGTATAGTGGGAAAGCTTGTACTGGAGGGTCGAGTTCAATTAGCTCAATGAGAAAAACATAATAGTTCAAAGTTACGCACCAAACAACAACAACAATGAAACCACCATCAAAATATTCACATACACTAATGAATAAACTTTATTTGAAAACTTGTTTGTGAGGGTTTATAACCACATGACGTCCTAAAAAATTAGACAACTCAACAAACTCAAATGGAAAACTATATATGTCTTTTTAATTTAGGACTACATTGACTAACAGATTACTTATTAGCAATCAAACAACAATCATCTATAAGGAAATAGCATTATAACTATGAATTACTTAAACATGTATTTTGTCTTTTAATTCACATATTATAGATTTTTTAGAATTGTAATTGTTTTAAAATTTCAAATATAGAAGTTAATAATATCGCCTATATTTTTTAATCATAGATCTCTGTAAAAAATTCGGGTATATATGCTATGAATTTTTTTTAAACTTGTTAATTATTGTTGATATTTAATTAAATAATTTTTGCCATTGAATTTTTTTTGAATGCTGGAAAAGAGAAAATAAATTGAGCAATGTATTAAAGAAAATATTATTTACAGACTTTTTTGTGTAGTAAGGACTATGTTGTCTCCTCTTTTACTATTGTCAAAAGATTAAATTGTGTTAATTTAGTTATTGTTTAAATACCTAACTATCTCTTTTTCAATGGATTCATACATTGACTAAATTATTCCAAAATATATTTTTTCAAGAATTAAAAATTATATTTATTTTTTCAAAGATCAAATTAAGTTTTTGCAATTTTTTTTAGACTAAAATATATCTTTATAAGAAAATATTAATATTAAAGTCTATAGTCTACTTTAAAAAACAAATCAACTTAACTTTAATTTTTTTAGTTATATTTATTTTTTTATATTTTTGTTCATAAAAAATAATTTTATTTGAGGTACATCAAATATTAAAATATGAGTATCATTTTTCAACGAAAATTCAAATACAAATTCATCACATAATTATACTCTCTCAATCCTTAGACTTTAAATATAAACAACTTTAAATTAATAAAAATTGTTATATTTAAAGTCGAAGAATAATTAATACAACTTTTAAATTATTACTATTATTATATTCTATTTACATTTATTGTAACCCTGAATACACCTATCTTTAAGGATGTTTTGTGATATATTATTAATTAATAATTAGTTAGATTTTGTATTTTCCGTACTCCCACTTGTGATGGTTAGCTGATCCATAAATAGAATTGAACAATGAACATGAAAATTTGCAGCCATAATAATTGATAAGGACAAGAAAAATCTCTAAAACATTTATCATCAACATCAACCACCCCAAAGAGTCAAAGACAGCATCAAGACCAAAATCTTATCCTTTATGTTTGCAATTATTTAAAACTTTTCTTGGTCATTGCCTTATAAGAAAGTGCTGAAATATTTTATAACATTTTCTTGCTCTTTGCAGATGATAAATAGAATTGAGCTTGAAAAACTATAGCCACAACATTTGACAAGAAAAATGGGATTCTCCAAAAACAATGAAATTTCAGTGACAACAAAAGATGAGTATGATAGAGCAAGTGAGCTCAAATCATTTGATGAAACAAAAGATGGTGTCAAAGGACTTGTTGATGCTTCTGTCACAAACATCCCTCACATCTTCTATCATCAATTTGAAACAAAAGATGATGTTCTATCATCTTCAAGCAACATCAACACTACACTTAGTGTTCCTTCTATTGATCTTGTTGACATATTTCATCAACAAGATCCAACAAGAAGGAAAATAGTAGTTGAGAAAATTAGAGATGCATCTGAGAAATGGGGATTCTTTCAAGTTGTTAATCATGGAATAGCATTGAGTGTTTTGGATGAGATGAAGAATGGAGTTGTTAGCTTCTTTGAGCAAGATTCTGAGGTGAAAAGAGAACTATACTCACGTGATCCTAAAAGGCCTTTGGTGTATAATAGTAACTTTGATCTTTATACTTCACCAGCTGCTAATTGGAGAGATACTTTTTACTGTTTTATGGCTCCTCATTCTCCTAAACCAGAAGATTTGCCATCAGTATGCAGGTATATGTTAGCTATAATCTTAGTTTTAGTAGAATAATTAATAGGGACATGTTTGGATTGAAGTATTTCACTTTATCTACTGAAATAAGTATTTGTAAAACTTTATGAAATAGTTTATAAAAATGTTAATTATGACAAGTCTGTAAGGTGTTTTCAACTTGTTTTTATGAACTATCTAGAGTAACTTGTAAAATGAGTTATAACTTAGATGAAAATAATTTGACTTTTAATTAATTTTTTTATAGAAATAGTTTGTTGATAAACATTTATATGATAAATGTTCATATTATAAACGTTTAATTAAGTTGTTTATTCATACACAACCTAACTCTGGTATGAGTGTTATGATTTTAAGCACAAATACTCAAAAGTTAAAGATATATTAAAATAAAAGATATTAAGATCAATATGTTAAATCATGATCGTGTCAGAGATCTGTAATATTGTATAGAATTACGGTTAAATGCAGTTGATACAGCCTCAATTGCAATTATGAAGACATTAAAAACCTTGATACTGCATTCTAGACTGCAGTAATGGAGTTTTTCAAGAAAAAACCTTAATGAAGATTAGTGTTGAAACTATTTTGATATTATCTTGGACTTTTTGGTTATGTCTAATATCTTGGTAACAAACTTTGATAATAGCTGAGGTTAAAGCATTAAGATACTATTCTTGTATGATGGTTGCAGAGATATAATGTTGGAATACACAAAACAAGTTATGAAATTTGGAAATGTATTGTTTGAGTTATTATCAGAAGCCCTTGGACTGAATCCAAATTATTTAAATGATATGAGTTGCAATGAGGGACTAGCACTTGCTTGCCATTACTATCCTTCTTGTCCAGAACCAGAATTGACTTTGGGAACAACCAAACATACTGATAATGATTTTATCACTGTTCTTCTACAAGATCATATTGGCGGCCTCCAAGTTCTTCATGAAAATAGATGGATTGATGTATCACCTCTACCTGGTGCTCTAGTAATCAACATTGGTGATCTTATGCAGGTGAGTTTTCATCTTTTGCCTGTGTGTTTTTTTTGTGTGTAGACGGAGTGACAAGCACCGTATGAAACTTTCACACACATCTGTGAGGTTTCCGGTTCGAATTTGGATAAAAATGTTCAACTTAATAATATCGATATCTGTGAGTTGACCTAAACCTTACGGATTGTTTGTGATTATATGCATATTTTATGTGTCATATTTAGATCCTTTCTTATGTAATTTCTTAGACAAAGATATAAATTTTCTTCGACACGTTATTAGAAAAAGTTTAATATCTATACACCAAAAACATTATTAAAAAAACTTACAATATTTGTTGATTGCGGCTACAAAATGGACTTATCAGACAACCTCATGATTCATGAGTTTTTATTAGATGTTGGTGTAAAATTATTTTACATAGACAATGGATCTCCAATAAACTATGTTTCTAATCATATTTCACGGTTTTGTTACATAATAATATCACTTTTTAATCAAAACACAACCAAGTCACTAAATAAGCATATGAAAGTATATAGCATTAGCTTCTATTATTATAAAAAAACTATGGATGAATTTTTGTCCCTACATGCTACTACAACTTGTGATGCTTTGCATATTCATAAGGAGATTTTAACTCAAAAATCTACAACCACATCAATGATAAGGGAAAATGAGAATATGCGACTACTACTACTACTCACTAATACACTAACTAATGGGGTTGGTTAACTATCAATATTCTATACACAAATTGTCAAGTTTCTCGTCTTACTTTAGCTATTTTTTTATTTTATTTTCTTTATCCTTTAATCTTCAATTGAAATAGTTTTTCTTGAAGATAGAGTTTGGTCAAAAGATAAGTAAAATTTAAAAATAATTATTTTAATTGGATATTGAACTTAAATAATGTCAGACCAATTCAATCTTGACTATAATTCATTAAATATTTAATGAAGAAGAAAAGAATTATCATTAACTAAAATAATACTATCGTATCTAGTAGATTTGAACTTTGTCGTTTAGTGTTGCAAAGTCAAGAAGATAACATCAAACTGATGTACAATTGACCAATTTGTTTACGTAACGCTTTGGTGTCACATTGAATAGAATCCTTGTTTTGTTTCTTCTAGTTACCACTACAAAGATAAGGAAAATGGGAACCACAGAAAGAAATGAAATGGAAGTGATGAAATTGAGTGAACGGAAAGCATTTGATGAAGCAAAAGAAGGTGTAAAAGGACTTGTTGATGCAGGGATTAAGAAGATACCTGAAATATTCCATCATCAACCTGACAAATATGAGAAATCATACAACACATGTCATGTTATTCCTGTCATAGACCTTACAAATATTGATAAAGATCCAAGTTTGCATCAACAAATTGTTCAAAAAGTGAAGGAAGCATGTGAAACATGGGGTTTCTTTCAAGTTATTAATCATGGCATACCTTTGAGTGTTCTTGAGGAGATTAAAGATGGTGTTAAGAGGTTTTATGAACAGAAGACACAAGTTAAAAAAGAATTATATACAAGAGATAGAAATAAGTCCTTTATTTATAATAGTAATTTTGATATTTATAGCTCACCAGCCCTTAATTGGAGGGATACTTTTATGTGTTACTTAGCTCCTCATACTCCTAAACTTGAAGATTTTCCAATTGTTTGCAGGTATGTATGCATTTCTATAAAGTTTATGTGCTACTTGAACTTTAGAACCATATTTTATATTCTAACATAATCTAATTAATTAATACTCCATTTTTTACTAATTGACATTCTTATTCTTGAAGAGATATACTATTGGAATATGGAAAACACATGATGAATTTGGGGACTTTACTGTTTGAATTGTTGTCAGAAGCTTTAGGTTTGAAACCAAACTATCTAAAAGAAATGGATTGTGTTGAAGGACTAATAGCACTATGCCATTATTATCCTCCATGTCCAGAACCAGAATTGACTGTGGGAACAACCAAACATTCTGATAATGATTTCCTCACAGTGCTTCTCCAAGACCATATAGGTGGCCTACAAGTTCTTTATGAGGATAAATGGATTGATATAACACCTGTATCTGGTGCTCTCATAGTTAATGTTGGAGATCTTTTGCAGGCATGTTTTTTGTATTCTTATGTTTATATTATAAGGAACCGTTGGTGTGTGTTTGGTTTCAAGGTATAGAGTCAAAAGTGATTCTACACATAAAAGTTTTTAGAATTAGTTCTAACTTGAAGATATAATTTATAGGTTTTGTATGCAAGTAAACTATAGCTGATTATTTGTTTGTTTGAATTGTAGCTTATAACAAATGACAAATTCAAGAGTGTTGAACATAGAGTAGTTGCAAATGAGGTTGGTCCAAGAATATCTGTTGCATGCTTTTTCAGCACAGCTTATAGGTCATCCTCTAGACTCTATGGACCTATTAAGGAACTATTATCAGAAGAAAATCCTCCCAAATACAGAGAAACCACAGTTGCTGATTATGTAGCCTACTTTGAGGCAAAAGGATTGGATGGTACTACTGCTCTTACACATTACAAGATTTGAAGTATGTAATGTGGAGGAAAAAAATACTAAGATCATATAAATAAATTGAATGAGCTTGGTGAGTTGGTGATGGGGTAGTTATTCATCAATTCCACCTTGTAATATGAACTATAAATTAATATGATGTGGTTTCAATTTCATGCAATGGATGAAATTGTGAAGTATTAACATTCACTTACTTACAAAAACAAGGTCATTTGCTTAGATCATTGTTTTTGTAGTAAACTTTCTTTAGCTTGAATGCTCTAGGGAACTTATCATCATGAATTAAAAAATAATGCAAAAAGAAAAAGAAAGTACTTAATTGATTTTGGATGTTGGGCCAGTCTAAGGATGAAGCAATCCAAACTAGACTTAGGACTCAAAATTGAGTAGTTGCTCTTAATCCCCTCAAAAACATGAAAATCTCCCAAAAAGGAGTTTCTTGTGTTAAAAAGTTAGATGAAAACTAATGTTTTTTGGCATAAAATTCGGGGACTAGTACCTCAAAATTTTGGATCAATAAAAGGCCTAAAAAAAACAATTTAATTATACATATATAATTAGACATATTAGTTGTAGATATTAATTTGAGTCATTTAGTAAAGATAAAAATCTCAAATTCATCGTAACCCAAATTTGAATAATAAAGTATGGAATATAAAATGTTAAAAAATAGTTTTTGTCAAATTTTAATTTTATGTATTTAAAGTCACTCTTACTTCACAAAAATTGAATCCCAACATACACTTATAATAATATATTTACACTAATTTAATTCTAAGTTATCCGAGTTAAATATTATTTATTAGTACTTTTCAGAATTAATCAATGATATACATAGTAATCATTTGGATCGGATGATGGATTTTGATATATATATATATATTAATCTTAAAATGACCCATTTTAAAAAGAAAAAAAAAATTGTTGATCGCGATGTGACCAGATAAGAGGATTTTTTTTCACTGTTAGCAGATGATCGCATTTGAGAATGCTAATTTGACATCAATGTTTATTTTACCATTTAATAAATATTGTATTTATTATTAATTATATTTATTATTATTTAATAAATTATAAATAATTAAAATATTTAAAAATTCAAAATACTATTATGAAAAAATATTAAATTTAATAATAATAAATTTAATAATATTATAATATTTATAATAAAAATATTTATAATGTTATTAAATTTATTATTATTAATATTTTTTTATAATAGTATTTTAAATTTTTAAATATTTTAATTATTTATAATTTATTATTAAATATACCTAATAATAAATGCAAATACTTAGGTTGTATCTTGTAGGTAACATCCTACTGTCGATTTTTTTTTCTGTCATTTTAATAATTCAGTTATTTATTATATAATAAATTAAAAAT
>JBBPBS010001102.1:1158185-1182006 GCA_037974835.1 Cicer judaicum
TAATTCATTTAAAGTTAATTCTAATTATGTATAGGTGAACTTTTATTAATATTCTAATTATGAAAAATATTTTATTCTACCAAACTAAAACAACTTATAGAATAATTTTATAGAAATTAAAAAATATGATTTTTTTAGTGAGACAAAAAACAAAATTTTAAAATAAAAATTTATTTAACTCTTTATTATATTTCAACTCATTAAAGTAATTGTCGAAATACTATTAAAAAAAGGCATTTTAATTAGCAAACAAAAATCATTTTATTATTTAAACTCAATACAACTAATCACTCCTATTTTTTTTAAAAAAACTGCGTAAAACTCAAATCAGGCGAATACAATTGCTTTTTTCTTTTATTAGAAATTGATGCAACACTACAACGAACCTTTACATTAATGGAAAAATGAAAGCATAGTAGTAAATTAAGAATGGAAATATAATTTTTTAGTTAACAACTGAACGAAAAGGCACGAAATGTAGAAGTACTAAGAACAACACACACTCTTTGTGTATATTAATGAATTCAAGCAGAGTAACAAAAAACAGTTTCAAATTAAGATAGTACTACTAATTAAAAGGTCTTACCATCACGTTATACGTGAACATTAATAACTTGTTCCCTTTCATTTACTATAAACATTAATAATCGTCACAAAAGACTTAGAAATTGAAGCAGAAGTAGGACCTTTACAATTAAAATGGTTGGTAAATACACAATAAATGAGCAACCATTAATTCTATACGTTCATCACTCACCCACATGAAACCCCTACACTACTTTACTCTTATTTATACCATCATCGAAAAGTAGCATAAATCACCGAACAAAGCTTTAATAAAATAATATATTAAATAACCGAACAAAGCATGTCCTTTCGTTCTTTTCTCTTTGAAAGCCAAAGATTTTTACTAACCTCACTACAATAAGGTAAAGTATATACCACTTACTAGGTGCATTGTCACATTATAATATGACACTGCAAATTTCCACTAAAATCCAAAATACGATTTTAATCTCTAACATTCTAACACATCAAAGGAACTCAGATTTTGGTTCCTACTTTTTTGGGTATGAAAAAAAGTAAAAACTACACTAAAAAAATTAATTTTGCACACGTTTTTATTTTTGCCTAAATTTTCGATTTACTATAGTACTGGAACATTTTGAGTCTATCTCTGGTCACGTATAACTAACATTTTAATAATGTTAGACCTCTCTCACTTGGTGTCTTTTGAAAAGCTTTTTTCCCTCTTGTAGAAGTTTATTTGACATACTATATAACCTTAAAACTTTCTATGTATTGAAAACAAAAAAATCTGTCACACTCCATATAAAAAAAACTTAGACAAACATTTAATAGAGACAATCCATCATATTTTCCACACACACCAAATTTTTATTAGTGATAAATCTTAAATATGATTAATGGAGGTACTCAGAAAATTTTAAATCTCACCTTAAAAGGAGTTTATTATATTATGAAGGACGTATTCAAACATGGAATTCAGTTATGTAAGAATATAGTAATATAAGTTAAGTTTTTTGTTGGGTGCAATAAATTAAGTTTAACTTAAGAGAGGAAGTTACTATTTTTATCTCTCATAGTATGGTTCTCAAATTTACACAATATAAAATAAATACAAAACTCTTGTGTCAATAAATCACGTAAAATTAACACATTTTTGTAATTAAAATAAATAATCAAAATTATCAGATAGTACTAGTACTAGAACAGTTTTTGGATGTATTTTGCTTTTGCTAGCTACCGACAATGAAATAGAAGATATAGTATTGTACAAATATACACTTTGTATTTAAATAAATAAATAAATGCATCTACTTCCTATCTGTTTTTCATACTATGTTGAACGATCTAAAATATACTAATTGATTGTTCAAGAAAAATTAATTTTGATTTAGCAAGCATAATCCTATTATTATGAATGAAAAAACAAGACATAAAGTAGTAAAAATAATCCATAATTGGCGCGCCTTTAACCAACAAGATCGAATATTATAATTCCAGAAATAATTTGTATCTTTTTATCTAATTATGATCACATTATCATACGCATTCCTATTAAAATCCATGATCTAAACCAAAAATTACTATGCCTCTCTTAGTAACTATCTACACAGATTCATCGTTTGCACTAATTCTAAAGCCTCAAAAGGAAAATCAAAAGGGAAGCCAAATATGTTTGAAAAATATTGTAAAATAGTGAAAAAATTATATCAAAATACTAAGACATTTACCTAAGTGTTAATCTAATTTACCAATCATACCCCTGAAAGCCAACGAAACATTTCGGTAATTTCCTCACCAATTCTGTTACTTTCCACGTCATCATAATCCAGAGCTACTTGAACGACGTCGTTTCTGCGACTACTTCCACCAAAGAACCTTCCAGAACTTCTAAACGACGCCGTTCGAGATGAAATAGAAACCGAAAGTCTGTCCACGTAATCCTTCAGCCAGAATCCACTACTGCCAACTTCTCCGGCAAGTACAACGGTTTCGTTTATCGCCGGAGAATCATCTGATGTAGGAATGTCGACCTTATGATCGGAGATACTTCTCCGGTGATCATGAGTGAACGAAACCTCCGACGGCTCCTCCACGTAATAATCGAATGATCCCATGGAAAACGACCTTGCATCGTCGGCGGCGTTGGGAATAGTTCCTCGGCGGCTCACATTTCCTATTTCGATTCGGAAACTATCGGAGGACGGTGATCGGATAATTTTAGCGAGGTCTGAATCGGAGGGGAAAACGGCGGAGCGACAGAGAGGACACGAGAGATTTGAACGAAGCCACGTATCAATGCAGTCGACGTGGAAAGCGTGGCAGCAGCGAGGGAGAAGACGGAGGAGATCGTTGTTGTGAAACTTCGAGAGACAAACGGCGCAGTCAGCGTTGGCGGTGGATGAACGGCGAGTTACGGAGGAGAAAGTGAAAAGCGGAAGCGAGTCAATCAAATCAGAGGGAGGTATTATTTCCGGTGAGGTTCGACCGCTGATGACAACCGGCGGTGGGAAAGCGTCGGGATCGGAGGAGAGACGACGGAGACATCGACGGTTGAGATGACGGAGAAGGAAACAGAGCGCGAATGAAACGATAACGGTGACGGCGAGAACCGTAACAATAATGAGAATGCTGGGACTTATATTCTGTAACGGAGATGAGCTGTGAGGTGACGGTGGTGTAACTGTTTCCGTTAGTGATTTAGAAACAGTTGCGAACGTGTGCGAAACGACGACGTTGTTAAACATTTCGTTATGGCTTAAGAGAATGAAAGTTTTGAAAGAGAGTGTTGTTGTGTGCATGAAAGTAGTATAAGTGTGTTGGTTGTTTGTTTTGACAACATAAGAGAGTGCACGTGAATGGCACGTGATAATTTGGTGTAGGTTAAATGAATTGAATGTTAATGGGTAAGGAATGGATTTGATTGAATGAAGAGAAGTAAATGCGTTCAGGTTTATGGAGAAGGGAGAGAGAGAGAGATACTGTTCTCTCTTTTTTCGGTGTTTATGGATGAAAATTGATTCTGCATTTCTTTTATTTTATCTGTGTTAGACTTACCTAGATTCTTTGGTTGGGTCCCCATTTCCTTAGTATACACGATTTTTGTGATTAATCTATGTTTATTGGCTCAATTCAAAAGCATAAATTAAGCACTGTATAATCACTTGAAATATATGTTCATATTTTCTATAATTAAATTTCTTAGCGGTTATTTGTATTTTTTTAAAGCAATTTCATATCGTTTATTGAGGTAGTTACTAGTTAAGCTAAACCATTTCAATTATTCCACATATAGTATAAAGCATAAACGTAGCTAGTTATCCAAATTGTAATTTCAGCCAAAATTTTGCTTTTGCACTTTTTTTTTTATGTATGTTATAAAAAGAAAAATCATATCATTCATAAACTAGATTAAGTAATTGAACAACATATTTCATCCCGCAGAGTTTTATTGAAGAAAGCAAGTGTTGACAAAGTATTTTCTATTTTAGATTAAAATACTTTTTTCACTCTAAATTTTTCTGATTAAAAAGAAATAGAAGACACAATTAATAATGGACTATGTTAATTCTTTCCAACTAATTATGCCGTCAAAGCTTATGATATTCAGCGCTTGTATATAACCGAACAAACATTGATGGAAACATTGTTTGGCCTATTTATAAGGATAGCTGAAAACATACTTGATTTTATTTCCTTTAAAAATGTCACATATTTTTGTATGTAACTGAATTTTTTGACATAAATTATTCGGAAGTTTACTTTAGAGTCATAAAATATATACTTCTTCTATATGTGTTCATCCAAATTCACGTTCATAAAGTGAAATATTTTTCTTCCTTAATTTTACATGAAAATATACTCGTTTGATTTGATTTATTAACTAAAATACAAAAACTATATGGAAAAAAACAGCCTGCCAGTATTAAATCATTTTAATTTTAGCAAATTTTAACAGTGGCACATTCAATTACTATGATTGTCAATAAGGTTATACATAGGAACTTTGACTCATAAACCTTGCTTAGTTTTATTCAGAAACAAATGAAATGGATGGGGACAGCTTTTAGATTCAAAGGTTAAAAAGAAAACGAAATAGCTTTTAAGGATACCCTTAATTAACTAACAAGGGAGGAATTTCTTTGAAGAATGAAAAGTCAAATTAATACATGATTGGAAAAAGTTTAAGCTAACATCATCCTCAGATCGTGCAATAATGCAATAACTTCAAGATGATCCCAATCATTATATTTGTTTCATACATAAGATAGATAAGTTATTTTTAAACAAGTATATCTACATATAGAACTTGAAATCCATATAAATAATTTATTATATGCTAGCTATAAACTTATTATTATAGAATTAAAATGAATTGTGTATAATTTGGGTTAAGTCTGTCAAAAAAAAAAATATATATATATATATATTATAATTAAGAGTGGAATTTAAAAAAAACAACTCAAATTTAAATATTAATTATATAAATTATTAGTTATACTTTACTTATCTTATCTCTGTACCTTAATTATATTACTAAGAATTTATTTTCTTTGAAACTAAGGCTTAAGAAAAATAGTACATGTGTTTGGAAACGTGCTAACCCAAGAAACAAGGCAACGTATACATTCCATAATAATTCAATAATGTGCTAAACCCAAGAAACAAGGCAACTAATACATTCCATAATAATAATTATATAATGCAACCATAATGTAGCATTATCTCTAGTTATTGAATTATAAATTGGATGATGCTAGCTTGGATTTCATGTAATGTTTTTTTCTCACTTCAAAGAAATATATTATTCGTACGTTCCTTTTTTGATCATGAGCGCGTGCTAGCTAGCTTCATTGTTTTTATAGCACTATATGACACTATCGTTTTGCTTTCTTCACAATCTTGGCATGCTCTATAAACTAACAATTTTCTGCTTCAGATTATGCACAACAATGACTCTATGATCAGAAAGGGTACAATTTTTTTTAATCAAGAATCTCGACATACTAAAATTACAGCCAATATATATATATATATATATTATTTTTAGTTTCTACAAAACTTTTTTCACAATGTTTAGCCCCCAACAATTTTAATTTTTGCTATTAAGTCAACTCATGTATAAGTATTAATCTTTTAAATGATTTTTGCATACACATTTAAAACATCATAAATATCTCTTCCAACAAAAATTTAATATTTTTAACAAATAGTGAATTAAATATTAAGTTTTAAACGTAAAAAGTCAAAAATCTAAAATAATAAAAAATAGATTTAGAAAATATATTTAAGCTCATATTTTACGAAAACTTTTATCATGACACATAAAATGTATCTATAAGGTTTGATAGCATTCAATCAATAATAGAATCAATTGTTATCCGATTTTACATAAACTAATTAATTAAATACTTTCGCTTTAGCTGAGTGGCCAATACATGATCTGCTCAATTATTTTTTTGGGTGTAAACATATGCCCCTGCATCTTGTAGTTGACAACCATAAAAGGAAGATGAAATATGTGCTATGTCAAATTAACCCTTACCTACTTGTTGCTTTGACATTGAGCTAATATGTCTATTGCATATGAAAACTTGATCTTCTAAAGCAACTTAATTTGCACATAGTAGACTTACAATATTGCTAAATGCCCCGTTGCTTTTATATGATTCAACTTATCTAGGAAACTCCAACATAAAAAAAGACTTTGGATTTGCAAATAGTAGTCATAAGTTTCCAGATTGGCACAACAAAATGTCTTTCTACTTTGTCTTATTTAATTGAAGAACCATTTTTCTTCCACTGCCTATGTGTTCATTTACTATTAATGTTAGAAATGATTAGTCAAACACCAAAGCATATTAAAAACGTAATTAGGAATCAATGTAAACCAGTCTTATATTTTTTACAATCAGCAACATCAATGTGTTTGTATCATTGGTTGTATTTGGTGTCTGTGTCGGAGTCGTTTGTTCATAAGGCTTACTATCCAAGCCCATCTTGTCCATTGACATTCCTACATGTGAGTGTCCCTTCTTTTCATATGTATACCAAAATTAGTTAGGTTGTAATATATAAAGTAATTTGAGTTGTTTATTGATATTACATTTATGCAAAAATGGTAATATCCAAATGACTTATTGCTAAAATGGGCTACCAAATACAGCAAACTAGAGATACAACCCAAGTACCTTCAAATGACATGTTTTAAGAGATTTGCCCTTTGTTGGTTCTTAATACATGAATATGTTGACACACAAAATTTAAGGCAAGAGCTTTAGAGACAGGAATAATATTAACTAAAAAAAATCTCATCTGAGTTCGCTTAAGGCCTACACATGTGTTGCCCAGTTTATGACCAAAAAAAAAAAAGAAGCCTTCCTCGCCTTTCAAAATATACAAGTGCTCAATCCATGTTATCTTAGGCTTCACAAGCTTCTGTAAGAAGCTCACATGAATGAGAAAGGAATACAAAATCCTAATAGCAGTAACTGTAAATAAATAGTAAACACATAACACTAAATATGATCTTAAAGAAAAACACAACTCAAGAATTGTCACGTGAAGATCTTGCATTACTATAAATTGATCACAAAAGTTTAAATAGCAGAATGAACACATAACACATAAACAAGAAGACAAAAAATGGAACACCATTCTTCTGTCCTCCACTGCATGGAGTATTGCTTCCACTATAACACCCTTTCTTTTGTCTGATCCCTTCACCGCGATTTTCAAGCACAAATGTAGAGTTAACCTTTCCATTACTAAACAAAACACACCAAAAGAAAGGTCCTTTATGACCTCCAACAAGGCCTATTCCTATCTCAGTATGTGATTTATTTATCAAAGAGGACAAAGATTTCTTATCTTTAATTAGAACTTGTGAAAATGCTAATGATGGTTCGAGGTACTTCCTTTGACAACCAACAATGAGTCCGGTTATGGTACCAAAAGTCGGTAACTCTACACCGCAATTGGGAGCAAAGACTTCCGTGAAATCGTCTTCGGGAGGTTTGCAGTTAACAACATTGTTGTCAGTGCAGTTTCCTTTGCATAGTTCAACATATTGTAAGGCCATGCACCCTAAACCAGGAGAGTCATTCAAGTGAGGGAGCTTTTGATCTGTTCTGTTCTTGTTTATAATATCAACAATGTCATTGGCAGGGTTTCCTGTAGGACAGAAAGAACACAAATTAGCTAGTTTTATAGTTTATAATGATTCTGTTCAGTGTCCTTGATCTCCATATTGATTCCTCGCTTCTGATTACAGTAGGACTTAAAATTTGCACTAAATTAGGAATAAGCTGCCGACCCTTTTGCTGTCATGTAAATAAATTTGAACTTTGAACATCAACATAAGGCAGCCCATATTTTATCGACAGAAATATGCGCTTGAGCTGGCCTAACCTAATCACAGCAGTCTGCCCTTATTAAAAGAGCGTTATGACAGCCAACGACCTCAAACCTTGGCTATAAATACACTTTTCTGACACAGTTCAGGAACACACTTCTTATTCCTAAACCTCGATTCCATCTCAATCATTTGCTGACTTGAGCGTTAAAAGTTTTTGCATGTACACATCACCCCATCAGATGAAACGTCTATCCTCCTCGGTCCTATCCAGATCACTGCCTTTGGTATAACGGTGAATGTTTTTTACATCAACCTTTTTTTGGGACTGATTCGTACATCAACTTATTGCTTATTTTTTGCAGTATCATTCTCTATTCAAAAAGCATGCTTTCAATCTTCATTGTGACATATACAATGGCAAGGGCTTGCACTCTTATGAGATTAATTGCCATGAAAACTTGCACTATATTCAAATTTTCCACCATATTTATTGCACAAAATAAGTCATCCTAAGATTCAAATCATATGTCTAAATTTCAGTTCAGACCAGTTCAAGAAGATACTCAGTCAGAGTAGTTGGAGCGTTATTTAATAAAATGATATATATATTAAATAAATAAAATCCACATACAGACCAAACATCCGAAGATATTTATGTCTGTGACTGTGGTTCCTATATATACAGCTTTAGAAGTTTGGTCATACTATGGTAAACCATAATGAATGCAGCTTATCAAGGAAATCAATTTTGAACTTAACCAACATACTTGGCCATCCAAGAAATTCAGTTATCTTGAAATGCCAGATGAAGGATTGTTCCTCAAGATCAGCCAGCAAAGTTGATTCAAAAAGAATGCGGATTCGGACTTAATTTATTGAAATTCACTAATTTTTTCACAAAGACAGGTTTGAGGGCCAATTCGGATTTTCAGAGTTGAAAGCCTGCCAAATTCCCTCAAAATACATAGACAGAATTAGGCACATTTTCAACCGAAATTTATAAATTTTGTTTGAAGTGAACGAACAATTTTTGTTCCAGCACATTTTAGGATATCTTGCGTAAAATTAACTCGATGAACTATAAGTGCTAGGAAGTGTTTAATCATTCGATATTTGTTGTAGGCTACAAGTATCTTAGGAACAAAATTGGACATAAAAGTGTTGCCTCTTTTCCTATGAAACTTTGGTATTAGTCTATGTTTCCTATACATAAAATGAGATAGCTGAAACATGGGAGAATAGACCAATGTAGAGTGCTCTAAGTACCTGTTTGGATTTGTGGTTTAGAGAGCTAAAACTGATTCTAAACACTTAAAATTTAGTTTGACCTTTTAGGGAGTTCTCAACTAGAATTTCTTTCGCCTCTAGAACCGATTCAACTTGAACCTAGAATTTGTAGCATTTTTCCTCTAAACGTGATTTTAAATTCAAATTTATTATTCATCTCACTTTCACCACTTTCACTTGATCGTATTCAAACATAAATCATTTTGGCTCAAAATCATTTTTGACTAAAATCTACTTTACAAAATCAATTCAATCAAAATGAGTATTCATCACCGTATAACCGAACACACCCTAAGCTCAATAGAACAAACATAAAACTTCCAATTTCCAAATACAACCTATTGAGATTTAAGAAGTTGGGGGGTTTAATTTACACTCTTAAAAGCTCTCTTCTTTCTGTATACCACCAAATAGTAGAAAGAAAGCCTTTACTTGAGTATCTAAAGAAAAGAATGTAAAGCTCTTAAAGTCCAGAGATCCAGAAAAAGATGCAAACTTTCAAGGCCATTTCAAGAGTATTAACTCAACATTATCAGAATTCAGAAAAATCTACAAGAATAAATAACAATAAAAAGCATATATAATAATAAATGGACATCTATTACATTATATAGCATAACAACACCACATTGTTCATATAACCACATAACAAGAAAGTGGTAAGAAATAAAATAGAAAGGACAATGAAGTAAATTTACCATGGACGTGGGAAAAAACAAGAGCTGGCAAAAGGAGACAAGAGAAAAAGTGCAACAACACACAACAGCAACTGAGGTTGTTCTTGTTCTTGTGCTTCATAATGTTAACAACAAGGAGTTTTGGTTTAGGAAGAATGTAAGGGAAAGTGAGTGATGAAAAGGGTTATGATGTTTTCCAACAAAGACAAAAACTTGCTGAATTGGGTTGATGGGTTAACAGTACAAGAGTGTGGTCCCCATGTAGCCGTTATCATCTCATGATTTAATGATTTTTCATTCTAATAATTTGATTTTCTTAACAAAAAGGTTGATTATCTATTATATATATTTAAAATATACTTCGAATGCTACGTCATCCTCGAATATCAACTCATCACCCTTAAATGTCACCTATATAAATATTTTTCACATCATTCTAAAAGCTGATGTGTACTTCTCTTCTTTTCTCCTTCTCTTAATCATGCTCTCGATACCTAATCTTCTTCGATCCTACTCTATTTTTCATCTTTCTTCCACAATTTCTTTAATATCTTCAAAATCTATTTAATAATATTATTTTATAATAAATTTATAAATTATAAAATTATTTTACAATTATTTATAATTTATAAATTATTTTACAATTTGATAATAATTTATAATTTATATTATTATTAAATTATTTTATAAGTTATTTTATAATATTATTAGTTATTTATCAATAGTAATAATTTATATTATTAATCATTAAATTTAATAAAAAAAACCGACTAATCACTCCTAAATATCGACATAAATGCTATAAAAATTCAAATAATTTATGTAATTCCCTCTCAACGAATGACAACAATTATTTAAATTACAGATGACTAATATCATAAGATGAATATTGGTTAAACTTATAGTTCTTGTACATATTATGATTATAACATGATAGTAAAATATATGTCCTAAACTAATTAAATTATTTGATTATTTTATATATATTTAAAAATATAAACAAAAAAAAATTATTTTATTAAATTATTATTTTTAAGTATTATTGCATTGTCAATATAATAGACATAATTTCAGTCGAATAGTCTCATAAATGTTTATGCCAATAGAAAAGTTCAAAAAAAGTCAATCCAAATAGATCATAAGTCAAGTGTCTCACTCTTTTTTAAGTTCAACATTAGTGCAACATATTACATTGGAAACACACAAACCTGCTGCTCTAGACCCAAACCTGCTGCTCTGGTGCGGAGCCTGATGGTTTGGACCCGAGCCTGTAGGTCTGGACCCAAGCCTTTAGGTCTGGACCCGAGCCTGCTGGTCTGGACCCGAGCCTTTAGGTTCTGGACCCGAGCTTGCTGGTCTGGACCTGAGCCTCTAGGTCTGGACCTGAGCCTCTAGGTCTGGACCTGAGCCTCTAGGTCTGGACCTGAGCCTCTAGGTCTGGACCTGAGCCTGTTGGTCTGGACCCGAGCCTCCAAGTCTAGACCCGAGCCTACAGGTCTGGACCCGAGCCTGCTGGTCTGGACCCGAGCCTAGTGGTCTGGACCCGAGCCTGATGCTCTGGTGCAAAGCCTGCTGCTCGGGACCCGAGCCTACTGCTCGAGACCCGAGCCTGCGGGTCTGGACCCGAGCCTACGGGCCTGGACCCGAGCCTCCAGGTCTGGACCCGAGCCTGTAGGTCTGGACCTGAGCTTGCTGGTTTGGACCCGGGCCTCTAGGTGTGGATCCGAGCCTGTTGGTCTGGACCCGAGCCTACAGGTCTGGACCCGAGCCTGCAGGTCTGGACCCAAACCTACAGGTCTAGACCCGAGCCTGCTGGTATGGAAAAAAAATTATATTATTAGTCATTAAATTCGATGAAAAAAAAGACCACTTAATCACTCATAAATATTCTTTATCTAATGTTTGTTCTCCTTTTATGAACAATTATATTATTCCACTTATGGTGAGTAATAATTTTATACGTTAAAAATTCAGTTACTCATTAATGTTAATCTATTTATAGTTACTTTCAATTATATTATTTTTTTAGTAACGTTTTATAAAATAAAAATATATATTCTATTTCATAGAAAATACACAAATTTATTAAAAATAATCATAAAATACGAATATATGAAAAATTATTAAAAAAGTTACTTCCAATTATTAAAAACTATTATCTATTATATATGGATTTTTTATAAACTCTTGCTGAAATATATTCAATATTTTTTTTTAACAACAACTTCTCATGCTCACAATTAAAATATCATACTAATAAAACAAATAAATTTATACTACGCTACAATATAATTCAATATTAAATTTTTTTTAAAATAAAAAATATTAAATAGTCAATCATATTTTTAAATTTTTACATCTTATTTTTGGGTTTGTATTTCACATTTTATTTCATCAAATAAATGCAAGTACCATTATATGTTGAAAAATAAATTAACAATCACAATACAATGAGTCAAATAATTATCCTATATAATAAATTATCATATGAATTTTATAAAATATTTTAAAAATTAAATTAGGTAATTGTGATAAACATAATTTTCTCTCATTTTAATTTTCCTAATCATATTCAATCATTACAAATCAATTAAGTAATATTATAAGATAACTATATTTATAATACATAAAATATTACTTATAAAACTTATAAAAATAATTAATTAATATCCGCGCAGCGCGCGAACCATAATCTAGCCATAATCTAGTTTCACTCATGTTTCACTTCTAAAGAATATTATTTTTGTAGCATTTAAAGCTACGAGAGTGTGGCTTTTGTTTGTCAAAATCGTACACTTTACTGGGTGGAACATGTATGGTCTAGCAGCAACATCAATCATTTGAACACCATTGTGTCAAACAAATAATGCAACCACTCCAATCTAAAATGGGCATCTCTAGTCTTATTTGTCTTAACTAAAGCTTCCTCAAAAGTCACTCTCGAGAGCACATGTTGCAATGACATCTATATCTGTTGGAGACGTGTAGAAAGCACCCTTAATCGACAATGGAAATATGTTCGCCTCATTATCTAGTTTAATCATCATTTCACCAAATTGCACGTGAAAGGACAACACTTAGTGATCCGTTATCGTTCAGGATGAAATACGAGTAATAAAAACATAGCTTAGAGCAACAACTCAAATCGTTTCGCGAGAATTTCTGATAATATTTACTGAATTCAGAATCCATAAAAAAAATGTAGGGTTTTGAATTTAGGTTTGGAACAATTTGAGGAATAAATTACGATCACATATAATGGAATGACTAATCCACTAGTTAATAAGTTAATTGAAAGTTAAAACCACAAATGGGACCCTTTTTTCCGGAATATTTTCAGCCAGCTTAGACTCAAAAAGTCAAGCTTTTTCAAACCTCGGTATCTGAAAATACTAATTAATCTCACGTGTTAGTATATAAATGGTGAAATACTTGTTTAATTTCATTTAAATGCAAGACAAGAGGTAAACATTGTGAATTTGTAAAGTAATGTTTCATTTAGGGGTATTTCCTAAAAACATTGAAATTTAGATACAAAATTTTCACACTGTATATTTGGCACCGTATAAGACACATTCACTTTTATTGTGTTTAGATTTTAAAGAAAGAAACATAATTAAAGTAAAATCAGGTACAATATAGAGTAAAATTTCTCTTGTTTAGAAAACATCTCTAATCAATTAAAGGTACATAAAACATAACCTATCAACATGAAGTCATTAATTTAAAGGACAAACAACATAATATAATGATCACATGATAAGCAAAGTTTGGTATTTAACATTAAGTACTATTATAGTGGTCTATGATGATCCAATTCACTTTTGACTATTAGATCAAGTAGGACCAAAATAAATTATTAAAATTTGTCTACCCTATCTTTTTCTATACTATCTTGAACCTCACTATTTCTCAATCAAACCACACAATGCAATGTGTGTATTGTGTGTACGTAGTGTATTTGAATTCTAAATCTTTTTTTTTTTTTACAATCGCACTTTATTGTTTAACATTTATCCAAAGGCTGAAAACATACTTCCTAGTTAACTATCCAAACTATTTATAATATTTTGTTTCATTTAAGATAGAAACAAAAATAAAGACTTGCAATTTTGAGATATAAGAAGGCAAGTAGGTAGAAAATAAAGAGACCATTGACTAAGGATTTTGTGGCCAAACTTAAACACTATTTATTCTTAAGTGAATCTTAATTAAGGTACTTTTAGAGTAGGAGTAAATCAAAACCATTGTTGGTTTAAGGAAATCATTGACAACATAAAAAAGGTGAGTAGAGATTCACTTGCGTGTGGTGTTATAGTGGTTCTCTAACAAACATGCTCGAAATACAAGAAAAAAATAGTATAATAGAGAGAGTTCAAGACGAAAAACATGGATCCTATGTTTTTTTTCCTTGAACAAGTTCAAAGTGACTGAAAATGGCCTCTCTAAGTGGTGGTAAAAAAAATTCAAACTACTTCAATCTAAAAATAAATTGATGTTGTTTGATTATTTTTAGGATTGACCTATTTAAATGTTAGTGTGAACTATATGGCATATGCTTAACTTTGAAAAATAAATATTTTTAGTACTTAATACATTAAAAATGTTATAGGATACAGAAAAAAATATTTTATGTTATAGATTGTGATTCTACTATAACAATATTTAAATATAGTAAAATTACAAAAACAAATATAAATGTGTTTTTTTATTAATTATTTTGATTTTAAAAAATATTTTTAATCAATTAATTTAATCTTCATTTTCCTATAGTTATTTTGATTATAAATTTATCCAAAACAAATATTTTTAAAAATATGTTTACAATATTTTTAAGACTATAATGTCACATATTACATTAACTTGTGAGTATCAATTAGAAATTTATTTACATGATAAATTTTCATTAGGCAACGAATAAACTATCTACAATTTTATAAATGTAATGTTGGTGTCCATAAATTGAAGAAAAGTTTCCTTTGTACCCCCAAAATATTTCAAAAATACTAAAACTACCCTCAATTCCTTTTTTACTATTTTCGAAAAACTTATACACATAAGTTTTCTAGTATAGATTTTTTTTTTTTTAATTTTTAATTTTTTTTTTAAATGTTAATCTTCTGTACCGGAGAACTCAAAAACAAGTTTTCCGAAATACTGTTCTGTACCGAAAAACTTCATCAAAGATTTCTGTTAAAATCTTCTGTACCGGAAAACTTCATTCTAAGATTTTCGGAGTACAATTTGTTTTTCAACTTTTCTGAAAATTTTGAAAGAAAACTTATTCTTTGGAAGTATCAAAATATAAAATGAAAATTTTGTGGAAATTTTATTATTTATACGAAGGTAAAATGGTCAATTTCCTCGTATTTTAAGGATAAAAGTATAAGAGTGTAGAGCGTGGGTTCAAAGAAATTTTTTCTAAATTGAAGGTTACTTACTTACTTACCTTCTAGTAGCTTCTCACACTCTTTGTCTTCACTCTTAACATTTTATCATCTTTTCTTGTGACTTTTGTGGATAATAAACCTAAAAAAGGGTTTAACTTTCACTCTTCCTTCTTCTTCTTCTTATTCCCTTCAATCCATTCTTCGCTGCGCACTCTCAATCTCTTATCCATTATTATCATGGCATCCACATTTCTCACTCTACCAACTCCCTTCCTCCACAAAACCACCGCCGCCGCTTCTTTCTCTAACCGGAGACTCCCACGTATTTTCTATTCTTCTAAATAAATTTACTTTGTTCACCCATTTCTTCGTTTCACACTAATTCTTAACCTTTTCTCATTTCGGTTTCTTTCAGTTTTGAAGAAAAACTCTTTGAAGGTTAATGCAATTTCCAAGACATGGGAACCCACTAAGGTTATTCCATTATTATTATTATTTTGAATATTCATTTTTTTTTTTGCATCTGAATTTTGATGATTTTGGATTGCAGGTTGTTCCTCAGGCAGATAGGGTTCTTATTCGTCTGGACGAGTTAAAAGACGTATGCTTTAAACTTATGCAAATATAGCTTCTTTTTTTTTTAATTTGGGATTTTTTTTTTGTTCTTAGTCTGCAATAACTATGAGGAGTAGGAGTACATAACTTAATTATTCTTTCATTTGATGTTGTCACTCTTGTTGTGGTTTTTGTTCTAATGTTTGGTGTCTGCAGTCTTGGAATAGTTTATAGAATAAGTTCAAACTATAGGATGAATGTTGGATTTGTTAGTCAGGCTTCTTTGTTTAGCGAATTTGCAGTTGGCCCATGATTTTGATGTGCCAAGTTACTGCTACAACAACAACAACAACGAAAACCAAGCTGAAAACATTGGTGGCATTCCGAAATATTGCACAGAGAAAATTACTGTGTGTGTGTCCTGTGTTTGTGCACTTGTATGTCCTAATACAAGTGAAGCACATCAAAAATATAAAATCTGTTATATCCTCAATCAATGTTGACAGCTTGGTTTTCTGTTGTGTCAGGGAAACAAAAATATCTGTTTTCCCTTGTTAGCGAGATAATTGCAATTTCTATGCATCATTATATGTATAGAATTACACATTCATAGTAATAGCAAGCAAAGGTAAAAATAGTTATGTAATAAGGTATAGACTAGGGAGTTTGTTATGGAACTTCTTAAAGATATACAGAATACTGTGATGTGATACATTTGCTTATTGTTATCTATTCTTGATGTGTGATTTAAGTAGTCGATGGCATTGTTTGTTTTATCATGTTTAGATTGATTTTGTTATAATGTCAGAATAAGGTATTTTGCAATTGACAATTATAGATTGGATCTTTGGATAGCTGATTTGTGAATATATATGTTTTTTGTGGCAGAAAACTGCTGGTGGAATTTTGTTGCCTAAGTCGGCTGTTAAATTTGAGCGATATCTTGTCGGAGAAGTAAGTATTTGCATATTGCATATTGCATAGTGTCTTATGGTGTTTTGGTTTTGAAGATTTGTTCTCTTTAATATTTTTTTTGTGTGTATTTACCATTTGATAATTTGGTCATTTTCTTTTGTATTTGATACAGGTTCTAAATGTTGGTGCTGAGGCTGGAGATGTAAAAGCTGGATCAAAGGTATGTTGTTTAATTACTTTGAAAACAGAAGTAACATTTTGTAAGAACCACATTGTGAATACTCATTTTTAGAGACATGGTTTTATGAGTCTAGTCGAATGACTGCGGTGTCTATTTTGGTTTAGTTTAATGTATCTAAATTCGATAAAATGAAATTAGAAAGATTCACTTCTTTGCATGCTACGCTGGTAGTGGTGTGCAAGGGTTACTTGGTGATGTTTTTGAATCATTTTTTAATTTGCTGGATTTTTCATTCCAAATTTAAACTAAAATTATGATTATTCTTTTGCAGGTACTATTCACTGACGTAAATGCTTACGAGGTAAGTGACACTAAAATATTTTTGTACTTTTGTATAAATTAATGTTGGAAGCTATTTTGTAAGATGAATTTATCAATTACTAAAAAGGAACAACTTTTGAGGGGAAATATTTGAACATTTGCCAAATATTAGAGCAATTGTTATGCACTTATACTAGAGATTTGCCAAATATTGGAACTGCTTTCTTGAAAAAAGAAAATTGATAGCTTTCTAATGCCATTGTTAATCAACTTTGTTCTTCATCATTACTAAATTAAATGTTGGTGTAACTGTTTTTCAGGTGGATTTGGGGACTGATGCAAAGCATTGCTTTTGTAAATCAAGTGACTTATTGGCTGTGGTTGAGTAGGATTTGGCAAGTTTATGAGACAGAAAGGAGTGGCCTTTTCATAATATATTTATGATGGCAGATGTATTATTAGGTGTAGAATGAACTATTTTCAATCATTGGTGTTCAAATTCTCTTCCTAATATTACTATATTATAATAAACAATTTGGAATTCATTCATTGATGTCAAGGAACCAAACTATGTGTGTAGTGCCCTCCTGTCATGTATACTAGTTACGCATTTCTACTAGTCAATAATTAGAAAGATTTAACAAATGATTAAAACTAAAAGGTTAATGAAGTTTTTATTCTATCTACAAAATATTGCAAATTAGTTTTTGCTAGACCGTATTGCAAAATCGTATGACTCAAAATATAATTTTGTTGGACAACAAACGAAATGTAGTAAGTATTATAAAGAATATAAATTTATTTAATTGACCGTGTAAAAATTAAATAGGAATGGGAATAAATTAAGTCAATTTATATATATTTTATTATTTATTATTGTTTTTATTTTTTTTTTAATTTCCGTTGCACTCACTCCAACAAATGTGTGTAAGTAAAATATTTTTGATTTTTTAGAGTTAAAAGGTGTTTGTTTCAGACTTTTTTAAAAATATTGTTAGAAAAATTATTTTTTATTTTTTATTAGTATCCAATTTTTACTTATCAAGTAGTATTTATTTATTTTTTTTTAAATTTGTTCATTTATTTGCTCATTTATTTATTATTTTTTAACTCAGTGTCTAACATATATGTATTTTTTTTCTTTTGTTTTTTAAAGTCGATAAACAAGAGATACAAATCACCTTGAAGATTTGATATCATATTTTTGTCATTCTGTTTTGTTGGCATATATGTGTAATTGGGATTCATTTTATTTTATTTGTAATTTTTAAAGGATTTTTTAGAGTTTATTAATTATGAATTTATTTTGTTTTATTTTTATCGAAAAGTTGTTGCATTACAAACTTGTGAATAATTATTTTATTAGATTTGATATAATTTTATTAATTTTTCTTATATATAAAGGTGTAGTTTAGCCTATTTAAAAAATATATAAAATATAATATTTAAATATTTTAATGTAAATAAGATTTTTAAATAGGTATACAGGTCATACCATGATAGCCCGTAGATCAGACTCAAGCCGAAAAAAAAAGCCTATGATAGATCGTAGGCCTAAAAAATTCATCGTAGGCTAGACTCGGGCATTTCAAAACCTAGTCTAACTTATTCTCACCCCTACTTATAAGTTAAGAATGTCAAAAGCATAGACTCACATTTTGAGCTTAACAATGTTTTACAATTTAATTCAATAGACTTAAACCACTCTTGTTCTTATTTTATTTTGATGCTAATGATTGGATTAAACCAAACAAAAAAATAGACCTCTCTTTTAATTGTTGAATCAAACTTTCCAAAACATTTTAGGAAGAATATCATATCTTAATGAAGAATTGCATATTACTTATTTTTCTTCTAAATAACTAAAGAAGTTTCCACCACTTTGAGAGCTAGACCTTGACGTCCTATTCATAAGTTATTACATCCTCATTTATATTCATAAGTCAATCGTTTTTCCATTAAAGTATTCTATGGAGTTTTCATCTTTTCTTTAAGGATTGGTCTTTTAAGATGTCATACACTTTGCTCTATCCTAGTAGTGAAGTTAGACTAACTGGCAAAAGAGATTCCTAATATCATCTCAATTTAATATGAATGAGAGTCTTATCTTTAGTTATTTTATTTGTTAAAAATAATAGTAGTGGGAATATTTAGCTTTTAAGTATTTAGTTATTTTAAAATAGAGAACCCACATTATTTTTAGTTTTTTTTTATATCTTTTAATTATTCTGTGCAACGTGTGGTTGAACATGTATAATTTGTTTTTCTCGGTGAATATTTGACTTATTTTTTGTGTTAAGTGTATAATATCTAACCTTTAGATTACTTCTTTAATATGATTATTGAGTATTGTTCCCTTTTCTTACCATCTAAATGTTATCACTAATTTGTTATCACTCATTGAGTTCAGTCTATATCTATCTATGATTAGATACAATTTGGTTCTTGAACTATTTGCAAAAGCCTTAAAGCATGTATCACCAAAATGACCAAAACATGGCCTAGACATTCAACCACATTCACATGACTTTTTGTTACAAAATTTTGATTCTTTCTGAATTTGTATGGCAGATAAAAATAACAACAGTGTAGTTGGCTTTGAATAAACATAACTCTTAACTCATACTTCAAGAAGCAACTAACTAATCTTTTCAGAGTTCTAAAATCAATGATGCTGAGTTTCAGCATGTCATTTGATGCATGCATGTAACATATATGAGTTACAAAATGGTGAAGATTGCTTTCGGTTAAAACTCGTATAACCGCAATTCGACCATCCCTTCTTTCCTTTTTGGTGAATACCAAGCAACAATCTTTCCAGACTCCAAAAACTTCAAGGAGTAATTCAAGCTGCAAATGAAATCTTCAATCGAGACATCGCTTTTCCTGGTTAAAGACTCGAACAAAATTCTGGAATCCGCTCGAAAGAGAACTGGCCCTACAACCTGCAATTAGACAATTAAAAAAATGTTAGATTTCTTAAAACTTGCTCTTGATCAAAAGACACTCACTCAAAGATAGTTGCTCTTATCAAGGAAAAAATTGTACCTGCTGTTGAAAGATTAAATTGAGCCGAGGTGAGGCTGACGGTTGTTCACTAACACCGATGCTAGAACTCTTGAAACCATTCACAATCTTCTTTGCAAGTCCTGAACCTGAAGATATATCTAGACGAGCATCTACCCTGGTTAAGTCCCCAAAATTCTTTGTGAATCTTCCATGCTGAAAAGTACAGCAAACTGAACCAAACAAATCGGCATTAAATCGTGATCTCTCTCTTCTCTTTGACATGGCTAGATCTTCTCCAGAAAAGTTTCTCCCATTCGAAATCCAGGAAGCACAGGAGCTACCTAAATTTATTATGAACCATATCATAACAAAAAACAATTATAAAATAATTGCCGTAATGTCCTGCCAGCTAACAGCCGTCGGTTCAACAATGAAAAAAAATGTTACTATGAAGATCAAGGAAAATTCAGAAAATACAATGAACAGAACAGTAATGACAACATTAATCAAGAGAATTTACCAACAATTCCAGATATTGCTGCATGAGGTTCCATAAGTCGCATATCGTATGGAGTCAAATCATCCAAATCTTCGTATTCCTCTTCAATCTCCGTTTTTCTCCATAAGTACTTGATCTTCTCATAAGTAAAGGCAGCCTTGGCACATAACCCTGGCAGTAAAGACAGCGGAGGTTCGCCATCAGTTGCATTAATCGTCTGGGGATTACCATTGTTCTTATGTATCCCAAAGCGGTATCGCAATCCGGAATAAGACACAAGGGATGCCACATCAACTGATATAGACTCAGGAACATCCCAATATCTTCCTTTGTGGTCAACAAACAATTGTGGCCATGCTGCCTCCACCGTAAGATCGTGATCGGAAAACTGCATAGCACATTGTCTTTAGAAATGATTCATTATAGACATATGCATGCAATAATAGAACAACATTGAGAACATTGAGATGAAGAGTAAGCAAGTGTAAATGAAAAATTAAGAAAATCAGTTAAGTTCGTGCCTCGTGAAAAACCAACACTTTTTTGCGGCGCTTTTCTTTCTCACCGTGACCCTCTAAAGCAAACAGCATGGACGTCGAAGGAGAAAAGGCAAACTGCGAGGTTAACCCGTATGAATAAAGTGACTTGTCAATTAAATGCTTTGCAACACCCTTAACTGTGGAGAGATTGAATTGAGCAGCATTAGAAATCTCATTTTTTATATCAACTATCAGTTTCCTCGGACGAAATTGTCCAGTCATTCCAAGCCACCTATATTGACCATAATTCATAAATATCTCGTATGAGTACATTGAAGAGTCGAGATTCATCATGATGTTATATATAAACGTAATCAGTTCATTTAAAGTACACTAATTGTTCATACTGAATCTAATCTATAGAAATAAGAAACATGAAATTCTCCGCACCTTCCACAGTATAATACAGGGAAAATAATTAAATAGAAAGGATACGAGAAAAGTAGAAATATTGAAAGACAGTGATAAGATAAGACAGCTTAAGTACAGAATTGAGTATAAAATCTTAAAGTTTAGAATCAAAGAAATCTAAAATAGAATGTACAAACAGAACCAATGTATATGGTGTAAGATATTTAAGGATAACAAACATAAACTTATGTTTAAGAAGGTAAATTAATAGAACTGAAATTCAATGAGCAAAACTTAGCAGTTGTACTATACAAAAATTTAAGAACTAATTATATGCATAAACTTAGTTACTCGCTTACTACATTCTATTACTCATACTATTTCTCAAAACAGGAACAAAAGATTGAAACAAAAACTCACTCAAGGCATAAACTTAGATACTCGCTCAGCCTATGTTTGTATCTGTGGTGGATTCGTCATTATCGCTTCCTAATCCATTCTCACTGTGATTTTACAAAGGTAGAAATTGGCGCTTCTCACTCAAGTTCACACCGTGATTTTTCAAAATCCAAACACACACTAAACTGTTTACACTTATCGGCACTAAAACCATATATTACAATTAGTAGACTGGTGTAGTGAATATGTTTTCTTTCCTGTGCTACACTATCACTACACCCCTTGGAAATAACCAACGGCTCTTAGTATATTCTCAAGAATTGAGAATTGGATGATACACATTACACACTGTGATACACTACCAACTTGTCAATTGCAGATCACGGAAAATTGTGGTTTGTTCAAATTCTGTTCTGCGTTAGCGCCGCAATAGCAACTATTTGACAACACTTTGTACTAATTAGTATATCGCGGAACAATAGCCATTTGTTCAAATTCTACTATATCATAGTGCTATAGCAACTATTTGACAACATAGTTTAGGTACTCAAAACAAAACTACCTAAACAAATTAATGAAAATAACAAACTCTAATTAACAGATAATTAAACTACCTAACTGATTAACAACCGCTAACTAGTCATTCCAGTCCAAGATACTAACTAATAAACCATACATAAACAGCTGCTAAGTACAAGTGCTTCAAAAGAACTAAACTTTTGAAAAATATGCTTGAAACCCCTATTGCCCCAATTCAAGCCACTCAAAAACCCTCCAAAAAAAAATCCCATTTTTAAAGAAACATTAAAAAAAAACACAAAATTCAAAGACAGACCCATTTGAAAAAGAAACGACCCTTTTAGATTAAAATGTTTGAAATTCCATTTACCATAATTTCCAAGTAAAAAATCAACAAAAAAATATTAAAAAAAAAGAAGAAGAACAAAATGTGGGTAGTGAAAGATTACCAATTATCGGTGGTGAGATTAAGGAGAAGTGACTGAAAAGATAAGGAACCCAATTCCTTAGGAGAAGAAGGAGCTAAAGAAGGAATAATGCCAAATGGAAAGCGATTGGTGAATTGTGGAAGTTGTTGATGGCGAAGCTGTCTGCTTGCAACAGAAGCGTCAAGAGGAAAAGGGTCACCAGGAACAGACTTTGCCCAACTGTCAATTGTTTGAGGTGATGCAATGTTTAAGTCCCAAAATGATGAATCCATCGCTGTTCTAAGTTTCGCCATTGATGCTTTTCAACTTTTGTTTTCTTTGTGTTTAATTTCTCTCTTTGCTTATCCACTTCCACATTTCATTTTCTTTCACTACTGTTTTGAATATGCGTTTTTACACTTCTATTTTTTAACCCTTTTTAATAAGATTTTATCCTTTAGAAACTACAAGATCAAAAACAAAACAAAATTGTTCTAAACAACAATTCTTTTTATACTACAAAAATTCATTCATTTAAAAAAACATAGATATGGAATTATTATTAATAATGGTCACATTAATTACCATTTTATATAATTGTCTTAAGTGGTATTTAAACTTCATAATTTAAAGTTACAAGGAAAAAATTGACAAGATATATAAAAAATAACATAAATTTAACGTAGTTAGAAAATTGAAAATGATAAATTTTTATATTCATCATACTAATCTATTTAAGTACATGTGAATAATAATTTTTATTACTAATTATTATAATATATTAGATTTTGACCTTTATGATTTTTGTAATATTTTAGTGATTTAATTATATTAATTAATTTTTTATATATATTTAAACGTATCATTATAAAATATAATTGAAGTTT